>JAUPFT010000009.1:38977422-39312422 GCA_036936625.1 Parnassius smintheus behrii
CCGGGACCTTCCAACCTCTTTCCAGAAGAGTTTGGAGTTTTCCCTAAAGTTGTGCGACAACCTCTCGTCCGCTTCTATTCTACACCTTTCACGTACTTCCTCAATCAATGTTTTCGCATGAACTTTCTGCAGCTTATATCTTTCTTTCATCTTCTCTCTCATATGCTCATCGTTACTAGAGGCCAAGTAGTCTAACCATGCTTTTTTCATCTTTTTTACAGCTTCTCTCACTTCATCATTCCACCATGCATCTCTTCTTTTACTACTACCTCTTTTTGTCGTTCCACATACTTCTTCCGCTGCACTTACCATTCCATCCCTAAGTTCTGCCATGTTCTCTCCACACATTCTTTCCTGCCATCGATGGTGTCAAGCCTTTTGGCTACCCTTGTGTGATATTTGTCCCTAGTATCCGCTTCCTGAAGCTTCCAGCTTCGGATGCGACAGACCGACTGTGGTTCTGTTACTGTCGTCCGGTAGTGCCAACCCGCGAACAAACCCCTAAATCTAGTAATTACTAGATAATGATCCGTTCCCAGGTCAGCACTCCTGAACACTCGTGTATCCATCACCTGTTTTTGCAGTCGGTCATCCACCAGGAACAAATCAATCATACTTCTCTCATTCTTTCTTTCTCTAGTGTACATATGGATTTTCCTGTTATTAAACATAGTGTTTGTCACAAGAAGACCCTTTTCCTTGCATACAGACAGTATAAGCTTGCCAGCATCATTAACCCTTATATCGCCAAACTTTCCAAGCACCGACTCGTATCCTGGTCGAGCGATACCTACCCATCCATTCAAATCACCACATACAACAGTTCTTTCGTTTCCCTTAACCAAATCTAGAACTTCTCTTAGATTCTCCCAAAACTCCTCCAGCTCAGCCCTGGACGACGAAGCTACCGGCGCATAAACAGCCAAAAGGAATAACTTCGTCAGTCCCATTTTGAAGCGAACTCAGAGAATTCTTGAGTTCACAACCTTGCATTCAGTTATAAGATCGACCAACCGGGACGACAACAGCACTCCCACTCCCTGGCAGGCGTTCTCGCTTTCCGGGACTCCGGACCATATAGCTAACGTCCCGCCAGGGAGCTCTTCAGTACCACTGCCTTTCCGTTTGGTCTCCGACATGCACACGATATCTAATTCTCTTTCTTTCATTATTTCGATCAACTCATTCGTCTTATCTCTCATTCCACGTGCCCCCTCTAACATTCCACGTGCCAACTCTTCACTCCGTCCTCCACCTTTCGCCGAGTCGGGCTGTGCGTGATGGGTGGTGGTTCGTTAGTTAATTAAATGCAATCAATATACAACATACTATATTATATTTAATGGCCAGTCTGGAAGGTAAGTATACCAACAATCATAAATGCCCAAAACATAAAAATAACTTAATTAAACTTATGATCATATTATAAATTATTTTAGTGTTTATAAATTATTTTGTGTTAGACCAAATTCGAAGAAGAAAACAGAAACATTACAAAATGACATAGCTCACAAGGTAATAACGGGAAAAAGAACTTTATTTTTTACAAGTTAAGGTTGATTTCACATCAAATGTTATTTAATTTATGTCTTTTCATTTCTAAGTGATAGGAGTATTGTATAGCTTTGTTCTCTTTTTGTGACTAATGAACGTAAGATTTGTGACTTTATTACTAGATGCGATGGTTGTTATTAGGTTGATCTCAAAACTATTTTAATTTTTTGTCTCATTGTATTGTTGCTGTCAAATGTAGCTGTTTAAGTTTATATTCACGCGGACAGTATTTAGCTATGAATTTGTACGTGATCCGTTATCTAGTAGTATTTAGTAGTAGTAGTAGGTATTGTTGATCGGCGTACTGTGAAATTTTAATTACAATTTGTTTGTTGCCTGAGTTACAGCGGGTGTAAGGACTTAGTTATGAACCACGACTTTAAATGTTATTTTTTACATGCCCGACGGTGAAGAAAAACATCTTTTGACTTTAAAGTTGGTCTGGAGAAATATACTGCTACCAGTACCCTGCTTCAATATTTCTATGCTGTCTATTACGTCATCCACGGGATGATATGGCGTAGCAAGTCCTCTTATACCGCCGCTACGTGGCAAGTACGTATATATAGACACAATTTAAATTGTAGTTGATAGAACTGACAGTTAACAATACTTTCCTGCTCCAAAGTCGAAACTTTTGCTTAATTACCACCGACTTATCGACTAAAGGTACTACTAACTTGTCGATTTTGTCGACTAAAACATTCTTAGTAATTTGTTGTCTGCACAAACATTGTGGACTTGCTACTTGCTAGCACTTACTTGTTAGTAAGTTATTTTAAACTTTGTTATTTACGTCCGTTTTCAAAACGTCAAGTGACTGAAGTAATGTTACGAAAAGTTAACTTCTTGCGACAGTGACTCTCCGCCGACATGGCAATAAAGTCTAGACTAGCAACGAGATAGCGTAATTAAATTCTCGGAAGTAAGCCACTCGGAAATGAAGATCTGTAAGCTAGATGTTTACTTATTAGAACACACTCACACAGCTTCATATTACTGAAGTAAAAACATAGATTTGGTATAAACTATACAATATTATATCTATGAGTAAAAACATGCTTTTTTTACGTGGTAGAGCCACGCTGCAGCTATATTATAGTTGAGTGGGTCGGCGCGACCGGGCTAGGACTACGCTCTCAGAATACCGGCGTAAAATAGCAGCGTAATAGTGCTGTGTTTCGTACGGTAAGTGTAGAGCAGTGGTGGGCAAAGTTTTTTAATGGCGGGCCACAAAGTTTAAGAAATTCTAGAGGAAGGCCAGAATTATAGAAAAATGCATTTTGTGCTAAAGCTTATAATCATAATATTATAAAAACATTACACACAAATGTTACAAAATACCTTTTACCTTAAATAATAATTGATTTAACTTTTATTCAAAGGCTCTGCAATTTGATTTTAGATCTATCTACCTAATTTGATTTTAGATCTATCCATCTAAAATCAAATTGCATGAAATAAAAGTGCATTTAGAAACTAAATCGATCCCAGCGAGTCTTTATCGTAACGTAGACAGTTTGAATTCCTCGCCTTAGCGCAGGCCGACATTTTAAAATTGAATCACTTTGAATCAGACAAGAGGCGAAACTTGCAACGAAATAATATATCAACGTTGCAAGACTTCCGATAGTGGAATGGCTTAACTGGTTTTGAATCACAGTTTAGAATAGATATTTACAACATTTAACTTTTCAAAACTGGTTATTTATTTCGATTTACGATTATTTGGAATATATTAACATAGTGTTATAATTTTAACGAAGACTTAAGTGAATAATTTTATTGACATTAGTAAAAGTACAGGTTATAACCCTTAGTAAAAGTTTAATAATAGTAAAACTTTCTTTTCTGGAAGGATTATGGATATTTGTCCGCACCGTTTCTTCAGTGACTGCGCATGATGTCTTCGAAAGGTTTTTATTTTGTAAACATTCAGGCATTTTCACGATATTGTTCTTTACCTTCGAGTAAATTGTTAATCGTTTCTTAAAATTACAATTAATAATTTCATTAGTGCGGGCGGAGATCGCATCCTGGTTACCCCCTTAGTCAAATTTACAGCAAGCGCTTAGTCCCAGTGCTGCCACAACAATTGATATGGTGGTGGTATTAATACAGAATGCGGAACGTGTTTTAATACCTCACCCAGAAAATACGTAGCAGCATAACCTAGTAGATGTATCCAGCATAAGGTCCACCAACCCGTGACTCAACCGTGGCGATTATGGTAAAAATCCTTCGGTGTTTGACTTTTTAAATGTTTATTGGCCGGATTATCGAAAATAATTTTAGAAATAATATTCGTAATCTATAAATGAAATTTAAGTGTTTGTCTGAAATTACTACCTTATATTGAGCCGAGGTGAGTTTTTGATTTATTTACTTGGCATTAAGACTGAATAATTTATTTTTATTTTTCTCGTCTGTCGGTCTGTCTGCCTGTCCGGACTAATCTTCTGAATAGTCGGACCAATTGTAATGAAACTGCACAAACGGATAGAGAGCAATGTCAGAAATGATGTAAGCTATTTTGTTTAAAGTTTATTAAGGAGTTAAAAATTGATACAATTATTGGTATTTGATGATTATCATAATTTTAACTCCACATTAATAGATTCTGCCCAGGCGAAGCTGGCGCGTCGCGAGTTCTGAATAAAACAAAGGTTCACAGCTTAAAATTTTCATCAAATAATACGTATATTTTTTTTGTAATTAAATAAATACTATATTTAATACCTATAAATCCCTACTAATATCGCCTCCCATATAAATATACGACATAAGTTCGTTACGTAAACACCGATTGTGTAACTTTACGTTTACGCTAACTATTTATTTGCATTGTGCTGGGACTTGAATTAGTTATGCTCGTGACTTCACTAAATTACTAACAGCGCACAATTTATTAAAGTGTAACTGAAATTTTCACACAGGAGTATAACTATGTAACTGGTGCCTCAATTAAAAGTTTGCCTTTAGTTTGTACGCTACTGTTATTACGTTCAAGTTTTGCGGTTTGACTTGCTCATTCATTTTGTTCAAAACGAGAAGCAATTTTATCACCTAGCCTAGCGTCATGACAGGCTATGATATTTATATTTTGGTTCATACGTGAATTAGTATATTTTAAAATCATCCGAGTAAATTAACTTCGCCTGAAAGGAAACTTGATTAATGTATTTAATATCTTGGAATATAAGCTAGGTTTTCAAAATAATTTGAGAGAATAAACAATGGATGGGTTTGCTATTTAGGGGGGTTAAGGAGAATCCACAACATGTCATCACGTGTGTACCGCAAAACACAACTATATCAACGTCTAGAAATACCATATAGCTGGCGACATATTGTGACGGCACAGAGGTGCAAAACATCTGATACTGCGATCGTCAATCGGATACTACTACGATTATGGCAGATTGTTCTTATAAATAAAAAATTTATACACTGTAACGATATAACCTACAAGTAATATCTATTAATTACTTGTAGGTTATGCCGTTACATCCTTTCAAAATTCTGCTGCTGAACACAGGAATTATCCGCTGTGTGTTCAGCATAGCGGGTGCCATTTAAATCTACATTTGTAAACCAGAAATTTTTGGTTTTCATGTCTGCTTGTGTTGTGCCATCTTAGCAGTGTGTCGATGTCGGATATAAGGTCTGAGGTTAGGGAGCACAGATAGGTTAGGACCAGTACATGTTTCTGTATTTGATAAACGCAGTACTGTCAAACTCCTGTACAGTTGATAGCTTCCGATTATTTGTTGAACTTGTCATCTTGGTTGAAAATGGAAGCGAAGGACTTTATTATCATCATCATAGGGGAGTTAAGTTTATATCATAAAATCTGCAACATTAGATTTCGTGCAATGGGGGCCGCCCTACACTTAGCTTATTATAAATAGTTTAAATTAACGTGACGGTAACAATATGTTATTTATGATTGATAATGGTGCTCCAATTCAATTCGTAGGCATTTGTTATTACAAGTACCTATTTGTGGTTAGCACCGCACGTACTACACTTAACGTGGCTAGGTGCCAACTCGAGAGGAAATAAGGTAATTATTTTATTTATTATATAATATTATACTTCGAATAAAACTTATTTAGCGTTAATGACGCTCATTTTAATTTCGGTTTCGGGCATCGCTGGGTCTTTCGAGATTCAGCGACCTGGTCATGGTTGCTACAAAGAATATATAGCCGATGTGAACAATCTACGCTTGGGGAATTCTGAAGTCTGTGAACACGTGCAGGATTGCCCCCGTCACTACATCAGATTTTGTATACCACAAATCCTCGCTAAAGAACACCGATTCTTTCCAAGGATGATGCGCGAGGCTATTGAAATCAAAAAACACCCTCATTTCAATAGAGAAAATAAGGGCGCTACCATCGGCATGGGATTCTATAATTAATAAAATTAAAACCGCCGTTAACTACGATATGTGGACGTTAAACATATCAGTCCCCCCCCTCGTGACCATGGGTGTTGTAAAGTGCTCGGAACATAGCGTATATTGAAAAGTTAATATACGCGATAAAATCCGTACAAACTAGTATTATTTAAAAGTATTATTTTGCTAACTCATGGACGAACACCTGATGTTTGCATAGTAGAGCTATGCTGCAGGTGTATTATGGTTGCAGGACGAATAGGTTGGCTCGACCAGAGAAGGATCACGCTCTCACAGAATACCAGCGTAGAACGGCAGCTTAATGCTGCTGTATTTCGTATGGTAAGTGTGGAGAACCGAAGACCATTTTTACTGGTAACGAGGCATTCCATCTTATTCCTCATGGGTGGCAACGCATCTATATTTTGATTCTTAATTAAAGATTAGCTGCCGCATCCACCTACCGTACCTTCAACTATGTACATGTTTGTCATTCTTATTCTATAAAAAAGAACAATTCTGTGTTAAATCAAATACTATTCCACCTCGGTCTCCGTCTGGCTAGGTTATCTTACTTATTTCTGCCGCCAAATAGCAATGTTTGATGTGTTTCTATATGAAGAGTATAGAGAATCGGTATAATTACAGGCTGTGAGACATTTAATCCAACGACTACACAGCCCGGGCTGTGCATTCGTTGGATTGAATCAATCTTAAACTCTGGCCACTTAGTGACAACGCATCTGTAACTTTTTGATGGAAATTGGCTGTAGATGTCCATGGACTAAATTATTTACTTACCATCAGGTGTAATTACGTTTGTTACTTCATTTTTATAAGAAAATATACTACAAAAATTAATAATATATTACACAATAAGATTCGTTCCGTGTACTTTACTTTAACTTACTTACTTATCGTCACGCACAATCCCTAACGGGGTAGCCAGAGAGAACAGATCGCCAAGTGTCACGATCCTTACATACCTCTTTCGCTTCTTTCAGGTTCATTAACTTCTTCATACATGCACGTCTAGGTATCCGAGTACTCTTGACCCTCCCCTCTTCGAGCAATTTGCTCACATGGTCTTCGAAAGTTAGTCTCGGTCTACCTCGACACCTTTTAATATTTACTTTCGCTCTATATATTTTCTTCACCATTCGGTCTTCACTCATTCGTTCAACGTGCCCAAACCATTGGAGTACGCCCCTATCAATTTTTGTGATAAGGTCATCTTTCAATCCTGCCATATTGCGAATCTCTTCGTTTCGCTTTCGGTCGGCTATGGTAACGCCACACATTTTACGAAGAGATCGCATCTCCACTGCATTTAACTTGCTTTTATGCTTCTTCTGGCATACCCAGGTTTCGCTGCCACATAACAAAGTCGGTACCAACACTGCGTTATGTATTGCAAGGCGTGCACTTTTCACCACGCCTTGCCTTTTTACTAATGCATTCAGGGCACCATTGACTTTGTTTCCGGCAGCGACACGCCTATCCACATCTAAATCACATCTTCCATCCCGGCTGAAAGCACTCCCCAAGTATACAATTTCATTTACCTGTTCTAGACATTCCTGATTTACCCATATTTCACATTTCGTTCTCTCTTCGTCCTTTTCAAATACCAGAACCTTAGTTTTCTTAGCATTCAAACGGAGACCTTTAATTTCACATTCCTCTTTCATACACGTGACTAATGCCTGCAGTTCTGCTTCTGATGGTGCAGTAAGCACTGCGTCATCAGCATACAGCAGACAATTAACTTTTATGTCACCCAATTTCACACCCAAACAGCTATCTTTCAGCTTCTGTAAACAGCTGTCGAGATACAGTATGAACAGCCAGGAAGACATGACACAACCCTGTTTTACGCCCGCTTGGACGCTAAACATGGGTGAAAGGTCATGCCCTACCCGCACACAGGCTTTACAGTCATAGTAAAGTGACTGCACAGCTCTTAACAATCGACCATCCACACCATATCCCGGCAACAGTTCCCACATTTTCTTCCTTATAACCTTATCAAATGCTTTCTCCAGATCCACAAAAGCACAGAAAATCCTCTGGTTGACACTCAGAAGCTTCTCCGTGATCATGCGGAAAGAAAACATTTGATCCGTGCATCCTCTTCCAGGTCTAAATCCGCATTGTGCCTCCCATAAAAATCTTTCCGATTTCTCTTGCATCCTGCGTGTCAAAACCTTCGAATAAACTTTACTTGCTAAACTGGTCAAGCTGATCGCCCGATAGCACCCGCAGTCAAGATGTGAACCTTTACCTTTATATAAAGGCACAATGGCCGCGGATCGCCAATCATCCGGGACATCTCCCGTCCGCCAGCATAAATTGCACAGCAGATGAAAGCTGTCCCAGACGCGAGGCCCACCGTACTTGACCATTTCAGCAGTAACTCTGTCTAGTCCCGCAGCCTTACCACATTTCAAACTTCGAATTGCACGTTCAATTTCTTTCATGCTGATGACCTCAGTGTCATCGAGGTCCGTGTCTGGCGTGCCAGTCACGGCGTCACCCCCGGATCCTTCACTAAGATCATGACACGCATACAATTCTCTATAAAATTCACTCCATCGCTGCATGACGTCCGATTTTTCTGAGAGGATGTCATTGGTTCTCGAAAGCACTTTGTTCATTCTTAAAGCTGTCGCACCACTCCGGGACCTTCCAACCACTTTCCAGAAGAGTTTGGAGTTTTCCCTAAAGTTGTGCGACAACCTCTCGTCCGCTTCTATTCTACACCTTTCACGTACTTCCTCAATCAATGTTTTCGCATGAACTTTCTGCAGCTTATATCTTTCTTTCATCTTCTCTCTCATGTGCTCATCGTTACTAGAGGCCAAGTAGTCTAACCATGCTTTTTTCTTCTTTTTTACAGCTTCTTTCACTTGATCATTCCACCATGCATCTCTTCTTTTACTACTACCTCTTTTTGTCGTACCACATACTTCTTCCGCTGCACTTACCATTCCATCCCTAAGGTTCTGCCATGTTCTCTCCACACATTCTTTCCTGCCATCGATGGTGTCAAGCTTTTCGGCTACCCTCGTGTGATATTTGTCCCTAGTATCCGCTTCCTGAAGCTTCCAGCTTCGGATGCGACAGACCGACTGTGGTTCTGTTACTGCTGTCCGGTGGCGCCAACCCGCGAACAAACCCCTAAATCTAGTAATTACTAGATAATGATCCGTTCCCAGGTCAGCACCCCTGAACACTCGCGTATCCATCACCTGTTTTCGCAGTCGGTCATCCACCAGGAACAAATCAATCATACTTCTCTCATTCTTTCTTTCTCTAGTGTACATATGGATCTTCCTGTGATTAAACATAGTGTTTGTCACAAGAAGACCCTTTTCCTTGCATACAGCCAGTATAACCTTGCCAGCATCATTAACCCTTTTATCGCCAAACTTTCCAAGCACCGACTCGTATCCTGGTCGAGCGATACCTACCCATCCATTCAAATCACCACATACAACAGTTCTTTCGTTTCCCTTAACCAAATCTAGAACTTCTCTTACATTCTCCCAAAACTCCTCCAGCTCAGCCCTGGATGACGAAGCTACCGGCGCATAAACAGCCAAAAGGAATAACTTCGTCAGTCCCATTTTGAAGCGAACCCAGAGAAGTCTTGAGTTCACAACCTTATATACTTTAAAATAACTAATAATCAAATAAATTAGGCAAATCCAAATCGATTCATAGGATATGCAATATATGTGAATTTATTGTTTATCGCTTCAGTTATATATAAAAAAGAATAATAATGTTCCTAAGGTCCGATTAATTTGAAACAGTGAAAATTATATCATTAGATTAGATAGTTATTTCAAGTTTTAGATTACTTACGCAAGCTAAAATGAACTTTTAAGGGATTACGAACTCTCAGCGTAGTTAATTAGGTTAGCAGACTTTCATAAAGTAGCAACTAAAATCTTAAATTATTTGACTTTCAGGTCTTGAAAACAGGCAGCAGTGAAATATCCAGATCTCTGTTTGCAACTATCAAGCATGAATGAAGCAATTTATAAGTGAGACCTATGTTCAGCAGTAGACTTTTAATAGATGTAATTAAGGTATGATGATTTCGATTTATGACAATCACATCCCATTTACATTCCATTTTATGTTATGATTTTATAAGGGCTTGCTTTACGTAAATTTTACTAAACAACGATGAGACATCAGGTGACCTGAAATAACAAGACATACCCGATAATGAAATACTTTCTTCCTCACAGGAAACTTATCTAACATCCTTTTTATAAAGTTACTCCTTAATATTAAATGCATTTTAAAGAGGTATGGCTTGAAATATTTGTGACAGCTTTTATCTACTAAAATATGTTTTGAAATAATCATGAAATTCTGTGAGCAAAAGGTAAGAGCTTGAAAGCTAAACGTGATGCTATTTTATAATAAGTCTGTGCGTTCTTCATTTGTGTATAATATGTATATTTTTATTTTATTCATTTTACTTTACTTCATTTATATTTATCAGTTTATTTTACATATTTATACAGCCCATGCAGATGAGAAAACTAGTTTTATACCACATAATGCACTGGCGACACCACTGACCATAACCCAGATCTGCCGAGTTTGTTATTACCCATCTTCGGCTTGCTTTGGTAGACCGGCCAGAGTTGAACGTTAGAGCAAGAGTGCAAAAGCTGTAAGCTTGTAGGATTAAAAGTGTAAAATTTCATAATATATGGTATACATTATATATGTATAGGTATCTTACATAAGAATCTTTCGCTGTTTATAAAAATGGTATCAGTTATAACAATAAATAAAAACATTTTGTGATAAAGGACTTACCCCTCTATCCTTAGCCAATGAGCATTGGCAAGACCCGGCAGTGCAGAGCATTTCCAACCGGGAGGCCGTATGGAATAAGAAGGAGCTCCACGGGAGGTTCTGCAAAGCTCTACATGAGCCTTTCGTAGACACAGTAGCCTCCCTCCACTGGCTACGTTTCGGTGACCTCTTCGGGGAAACCGAGGGTTTTGTCTGTGTAATACAGGATCAGGTTATTAAGACCAACAACTATCGGAGATACATCCTAAAGGATGGCCCCCGCGACATCTGTCGAGCTTGTCACCATCCCGGTGAGTCACTTAGGCATGTCATCTCCGGTTGTTCGGCGCTTTCTAACTCTGAGTACTTGCACAGGCCTAACCTAGCAGCCAGAATTCTTCACCAAGAGCTCGCTCTGAAATACGGTCTCGTGGACCGGAAATTGCCGTATTACAAGTACTTGTCGTAAGCCGTGCTCGAAAATGATCGTGCCAGGCTCTACTGGGACCAGGCCATCATCACGGACAGGACTATTCTTGCCAATAAGCCTGATATTATGTGGATGGACCGGGTACAGTCAAGGAGATTTTTTGGTCGGCATTTCCATTCCGTATGACGAGAACCTCGTGGAAGCCGAAACAGATAAGAACATAATACCGAACATAATATCTGGACCTGGCTCACGAGGAGACCGACATGTGGGGTGGTCTGTCGACTGAAATTATTCCTGTAGTCGTTTCTGCAAACGGGCTAATCCCAGTCAGACTCTTAGGTCATCTGAGGCAGCTGGGACTCCGTGACGGACCGCTTCAGGTTCAAATGTAGAAAGCGGTGCTCCTCGATACCACCCGCATCGTCCGCCGGTTTTTTCCCTTTCCCCCTAACCCTCGGCCGTTTGATCTCGCCTGCCGAGGGCCTCCATCTGGTTGGTCTTTTATTTATTTATGTATTATTTATTTATTTATGTTAGTATATGAAATATATATTTATGTATATTTATCATTTCCTTTTATATATTTATTTGGCCCAACCAGATGAGAATACATTACAAATACCCCATAATAATAATAATTTATTTATTACTCACCACTAACGACATGGAAGACACATTAGTGTTACATCTCTATTTTAACAATATTATGTCATTCATGGGAGACTGGTGCCCGAGTAGATTCAAGGATCCGTATCACCACCACCACCACCGACCCCCCCCCCGAATTCACTTGGCAATTCATCATCGTCATCATTACAGACCTTCACAAGTCCACTGCTGAACATAGGCCTCTCCCAAGTAATGCCACAAAGCACGGTCCTGAGCCACCTGCATTCATCGACAGGCAATTAGTATAATATTATACAGATATCACTAATGTTATGGTTAGGTTTGTAGTTAATAATATTATATAGAGCAATTCATCAGTTTGGATACATAGAAATAAAAAATAAAAATAAAATATAAAACAAAAATAAAAAATAAAAACCATGTATGTTTGTAGCGTAAGCATGAGAGTTTATGACTATTAGCATGTCTGTGTGAATTTTTGTGAATATTTATGAGATTATTTGGAGTAATTGTTCAGTATCTGTGTGTGAAAGAGTCTGAAGATATTCCACGAGTCTATTTTTACATGACCATGTGTTGTTGACTTTATAAATAGACAATTTTTGGTGTAATTTATTATATAAAGTTAAGATTGCAGTGTGACGTGTTTAGTTTGCGGCTAGTCACCACGTATCACCTTTACTTATCTATTGAGCCACGATAATGGCGGGTGTCCCGAGTCCCTCCTCAATAGCCCTGTATCCTAACTCATAGAAAATCCTAACCACCATAACCCATATGTCTTCCCTGTTCATTGCCAACAGTTTATGAATGTTCTTGGGCCCGTCTTTGGATACATTTTTACTATGTATGCAGAGAGAGGCCTACAATGTACATCACATTAAAAAGTGTAGTGAAATTCGCCAAAAGGCCCTTGCCTGTTAGGCCCTTGTCTTCATGTAAGCCTATTAAATGACCAGTGCCCAACGGACCTAAGATCGAAAGGTCATAATACAAAATAATAAAAAAAAATTATTGTAAACAAATGAATATAATGGCTCTAACCCTAATCTACGACCGTTTGCTCTCCTATGCCAAGGACTTCCGTCTCTTCGAGTCTATATTTATTTTAGTTGTTTTTTATATAGTAATAAAGTTAACATATAGCTAATTTAATTTTGTTTATAACTTTTAGTATATTTCTTTATCCCAACTAGACAAGAATATTACGATGATAATATAGTCACCTTAATCTTTTCCGCCCTATAAAACAAAAACTAGGAGAAGGACAGAGACAAAAAAGAAGGTTGTATATATAAATAATTATAAAATATTGAGAAAAAAAATTAAACAAGCTCTTGCAATAATTAGGAACACTTTCAAAAATCTTTCGAAAAATCAACTTATAAAAAATTAACTTCACTGCACAATACTAAAAATCGACTAAAATATTTACTATATTGGGCTCCACAGACTTTCCCGTAAGAAAAGAGCTGGTAGGATTTCAAGTCACGGTTCTTTGAACGATGTCATCCGAAGAGATCTTGTCTACATAAATGTTCCCTCGACTATAGAGCATTGTGGAATGGTTATTTAAGATATTACGCTGACTCATTCGAAGTACAACCTTAATATATCTATAGCATGCCCCTCCATCCATGAGAGCCTATAAAACTTCACTACTGAACTTAGAACTCCCCCATAAAGTGACTCGTAGAACGCATTTAGCCACATAGTTGCCACGCTTGTCTGGCTGATTGACAATCGTAGTTTATTATAATTTTAAATTGTATCAGGAAGATGCTTTTCTTTCAATTTTTCTTATTAAAGGGTGGTGAATATTACCTTACACACCTCTTCTTTCGTTTTTTTATTAAAGGGTGGTGAATATTTCTACACGATTAACAAAATATTTCTATGTTGTATCAAGTAAGTTTGATAATATCTGCTGAGAGTTCACATTAAGTTGTAACGGAGAATTTCGTGCCATTGAATCATGAGATAGTTATAAGTTTTTAGATAATCTGCGCAAGTAAAACTAAGTTTTAAAGGATTACGAGCTTGAGTAGTTAATTAAGCTCGCCGTTTTCCATAAAGTAGCAACTAAAATCTCTAATTGGATACCGTCAAACGTACTATAATCAGTTGAGTACTCTATCTAACTAGCAGTTATGAAATTCGTTGAATAAAATTCATAATACGGATTGTATCGGGCATAACTTAATTCCTATTTTTAATCCCGAATTTTCGGGCATTTTCAGCACACATAGTCACGGAGGGACTGAGGTGTTTGTCGTCCTTATGTCATGATAAACGTGGGCTACCTTCAAACTTTATATTATATTAATTCTTGACCCTATCCACGCAAAAGGAGCTTATAGTATCTTGAGGTTTTGAAGTAGTGTGGTAGGGTTTTGTTTAATTTTATTTATTTTGGGAATCCCCGACAGATGGTAGCACACAATCATCTTCTCTATTAAAATAAGTTTTATAATTTCTATGACCTCACGAATCATCCTTGGTAGGAATCGGTGTTCTTTTGCGGAGATTTGTGGTCTATTAAATCTGATGTAATGGTCCGGACGATTCTGAAAATGTTGACATGCTGCGAGTTTCCTGGAGAGTCGGTGCTTTACATTAGCGTTATGTTCTTTAATGCGGGCATATTATAATTGCATAAGCAGTTGAATTGATTTAAACGCGATAAAATCGATAAGAAGAGCGATTTAATTTAATATACATTATTCTCGTAAATTTAAAAAATCATTATGATAGAATAAATACGTGTAGGTTCGTATGTAGGTAGGTTTTTTACGTGGTTGAGCCATGCTGCAGTTATATTAGTAGTATAGTTGTAGCACGAATGTGTCGGCTCGACCGGGGAATGACCACGCTGTTACAAAATACCAGCGTAATACAGTAGCTTAATGCTAATGTAGAGAACCGGAGACCCTTTTTACTGGAAACGAGGCATTCCATCTTAGTCCTCACGAGTGACAACGCATCTGCAATTTGATTCGTAATCGAGGATAAATGTAGATGTCTATTGGCCACAGCAACCACTTACCATCAGGTGGTCTGTGTGCTCGTTTGTCTACCCTATCCTATAAAAAAGGTAACGATTTTGACTAGCAATTTTAAGTAAATTATTTTTTAGAACATCATTCTTAACTTTTATTAGCTTTTTTTACAAATGTACTCAATTTAGTTGTTCTATTTAGGTACAATAACAATAATATCTGACAAATAGTAATAGTATTTCAAAAATATAACGAAGTATATCTTAAAGATTTTTAGAAAATACTGTAAAAGTAGCTTTCTATATGTATTAACGATATTTTCATTAACAAAAAACCACTCTCGCGAATATTTGCAACGAGACACCTTTACCAAAGTAGTAGCAATTATATTGTAGCTGGTCGGGAAACTCGGGGTCCGTTAATTTAATCTCAATTAGCACTGTAGCTGTAGGATCAAGAAATTTTAATCCGTGATCATTTTTTAGATAGAGCTCTCGTGTACAAAATTACGCCTGGCGGAATTAAAATAAATGTGCTAGTACCACGAATTAAGATAAAGCTGCAAGCTTTATCTTAATTCGTGGTACTAGTTCTGTTTAATTGTGTTTGCCGTGAATGTTTTAACCCCTTATCGCATTATTAAAGAGATGGAATAAAAATTCTTTTATTATTTAATAATTTAAATTTATTAGAGAATAATTTTAAATAAAACGAAATTGTGCTTAATAAGGCTTACATAATGAGATCAAATTAAAATAAAAAATAATGAACATTTATATTAGAAGTTATTACTCGGAGCCATAAATGGCTTCGTATGCAGTCTAGTCATCTAATATGAATCCATATCTGGCTTCGTATGCGTTTAAAAATATGAATTATATTTGGTGGAACTCCTTAAAACAATTGCGTTTGTCGTTAAACATAAATAAATATTACATTTTTCACATTTAGTGAAAGAACGATATTTTGAATAAAACTGAGTTTTAGCTGTCGTGTATTTTTCTCCCAGATTGGAAAAAAACTAATTCTATTACGACATGCTGAAATCAAAGTAAGCTCTTGATATCACGCAGAAGTCTTTCGATGTTTTTTGCAGGTACTGGAGAATCAGGCAAGTTGATGGGAGTGCCAAACCTAAATAAAAAATTAAAGAACTCTGCTGGTGTGTCTAGTTGCACTATCTCCGGTAATTCTGAGTTACTTTTGAATTCAAAGCCATCCCCATTCAGATCAGGACAATGTCTTTTTTGAGGTTGGCAAATAGAGTTAAGTTCAAAATCATTGTCAATGTTCGAAGAGATATCATCATCGCTCAAGGATTTTCCATAAAAGCGCAAAGGATCCATTTCTGAAATAATCAAACAATAATTTTGAACGCATACGAAGCTAAGTATGACCGCAGTGATTTTTACAGTAACGCATAGGAAGCCAAATATAGCAGATTAAAACAAAGACAAATAAGAATGAGAAAAAAGCTAGGCATTGTAATAAACTACGAGGTTTCTTATTTTAGAGGGTCTACTCGACGATGGAACGTATTACACTATAATTTTCATTGGTGTCAGATAATTAAATGTAAGCAACCTATTGGTCAACATTTGGACTTTTAAAATATATCTATTCTATTACAGCATATAAAATTCCACTGCAGAACATAGACCTCCCCACCGCCATAGATTGACTCATGTATATATTTTCCACAGCTTTCAAGCTTGGCTAGCAGGTTGGCAACCGCAGTTTCTTATTTTTATTCAGCTGTTACCTGGAAGAAGCTGCTACCCATCTCCTGTTTTCGTTTCCCTCTATCACCTCTTAAGACAAAGACGGGATGATACGGGGTCACGCCGCTACACGATTTAGTTTTAATATAAATAAAAGTAATACCTACATAGTACAAAAGCGTTCAAGTTAACATTTTTGTTAATAACGCCCGAGGGAAACTTCTCGTTGGTTCTGATTAAAAGTAATTGCTGCTTAGCTTAGCTTGCCCGCGGCACGATAAAATCATCTAAAGTGGTGAAATACGGTACGATTCTCATGTTACGTTGTTTTTTTAGCTCGCTATTCTTTTATTTCATTTAATAAAGCCCATCACAAATAAACTGCTTAACATAGTTCTCTCCATAGATAGCTATAAAGCACGGTCTTATGTCACTTGCATACACCAACTGCCTGTACTGTCATCGGGTCATCACTCCATCTTGTTGCACGTCACTAACTGCGCTACTTACGTGTTAAATTAGTTTGATAGTGATTGTTTACATATCTTGTACAAAAAATATTAGCAGTTTCTTTTTTCAATGAATGCAAAATTTGTAATGCATACGCGAGTACATCTCAAAAATTACATCCGATGCAACTAAATCATTTTACGTTGTAGAGCCACGCTGCAGCTATACATAGCCGCAGCACGAATGGGTCGGCTCGACCGGGGTATGACCACACTCTCACAGACTGTCAACATAAAAGAGCAAAATAATGCTTCTGTATTTTGCATGATGAGCGTAATGAACCGGATACCTTTTTAATGATAACGAGCATTCAATCTTAGTCCTCGAGGGTAACAAACGTATCTGCATTATGATTCTTAATTGATGATAGAAGCAGATGTCTATAGACTATAGCATCACTTTAAATAATTTTATTTTGATAATACGTGGACGACTTCCAGCCTCCCGAACAAGCCGATTTCCGAAAAGGCTTCAGTACCATAGACCACATACATACCCTGCGGCAGATTGTACATAAAAACGAAGAGTACAATCTGCCACTTTGTCTGGCGTATGTGGACTATGAGAAAGCCTTTGATTCCGTCGAAATTTGAGCGGTGCTACAGTCCCCTTCAGCGGTGCCAAGTTGACTGTCGGTATATCGAAATGCTGAAGTGTTTGTACAGTAGGGCTATGATGGCTATCCGAGTACAGAACCAGAGTTCGAAACCTATCCAACTGCAGAGAGGTGTAAGACAAGGTGACGTTATATCCCCGAAACTCTTCGCCGCTGCGTTGGAAGACGTTTTCAAACTACTGGACTGGAGAGGATACGGTATTAACATCAATGACGAGTACATCACTCAACTTCGATATGCCGACGATATAGTCCTTATGGCAGAATCGCTGGAGGACCTTAGCACTATGCTCAATGACTTTAATAGTATCTCCCAACAAATAGGATGAACATGGACGAAACAAAGATCATGTTTAATGTCCATGTCACACCTATGCCCGTAGTTGTTGGGAGCACTATGCTCAAAGTTGTTGACAAGTACGTTAACCTGGGATAAATAGTAAAACTAGGTAAGTCCAACTTCAACGGAGAGGTCAATCGACGGATTCAACTCGGCTGGGCAGCGTTCGGGAAATTCCGACACATCTTCTCGTCGGGTATACTTCAATCTCTGAAAGCTAAAGTGTACAACCAGTGCGTGTTGCCAGTGATGACTTACAGATCTGAGACGTGGTCCTTCACTGCTGGCCGTATGAGGACGCTCTAGGTCGCTCAGCGAGTTATGGAGAGGGCTATGCTCGGAGTTTCTCTGCGTGATAGACTCAGAAATGAGGATATCCGCAGTAAAACCAGAGTGACCGATATAGCCCAACGGATTAGTAAGCTGAAGCAGCCTCGTACCGGTAGGCGTAGTGTAGGGCGACCCCCCACTAGATAGAGTGACGACCTGGTAAGACATGCAGGAAGTCGATGGATGCAGGTGGCTCAGGACCGTGCTTTGTGGCATTACTTGGGGGAGGCCTACGTTCAGCAGTGGACTTGTGAAGGGCTGTAATGATGATGATGATGATGATGAATACGTAGAAGGAAAAAGTTATACATTGGCAAACAAGTATGCAGCTTACCTGATGGGAAGTTTCGACCCGTCCATGAACTGTTGCATCACCAGGGAAATTGCAGATGTATTGCCAGCCTTTTAAAAAGAAGTGAGCTCGTTTTTTGAAGGTACCTAATTCCTATCGGTCCGAGAAAATTGCGTATGGTAAACGATTCCACAACGTAGTCGTGTGGGAAAGAAAACATTACAAAGAAAACAAAACAAACAAAGCCACTTTGGAATGACCCGAAATCATTTTTTGCGGGGAAGTTAAGTAGGGAAGGAAATAAAGAAAAGTTTTATTTCTGTAATTTGGTTATATTTTATATTAATTAGATAAGATATAAAATTACGAAGCTACGAATATTCTTAAAGTAGGACAATAAAAAAAGAGTTGAAAATGTGCAAAAAGTTAAGGAGCATACAACAGGGGCATTGTTATATTAAGTATTAATAGTACCAGGTTGACCGAACTTTGCTCGGTATTTTTCGCTCGATTTTTTTTTAATTCGTGTGTTTTGGAAATTATATTTAGATACAAATTACATACTGATGAAATATAAATAATATTTTTTGATCTTAGCGACATAACAGAAAAAACGGAACTGGTTATTTGAATAAAAAATCATGAGTGCAATTATTTTAATTTAAATTTTCGTGTTTTTAAAAAATACTAAAAAAAGGGCTCGAAAAAAATAGATTTTCTCAAAAAAGAAAAGAACATGAAAAAAAAATTAAAAAAAGTCGGTCGGTCGGTCTGGGCTCGAACCGGGGTTTTAAGATTCTGTGACCGACTATTATACCAATTAAGCTATTTATAATCACTAACAATCCGTCAAAAATTACCTTCTTATTCTAACGATATTGTAGCAGTTTTTCATTGCCTAAAAACACGGACTAAAAATAAATCCTAGCTAGATCGATTTTTTATCCCCGAAACTCCCTGGACACTAAATTTTATAAAACTCGTTCGAGCCGTTTCCGAGATCCCGATTATATATATATATATATATATATATATATATATATATATATATATATATATATACAAGAATTGCTCGTTTAATAGTATAGGATAATAATACTTTAGAAACTAATAAAATTTCTTGCAAAACTAACTTCTCAATTATTTAAACTTTGTGCAACAAAACATTTCACCTCAGTCCCGACTGGCGACATCTGGTGAGCGGAAGTTTTTATTATTAGCCCTAGTGAAACGTACAGCAAACGCTAAGCCCATGAGCTACCACGACTTTTTTACGATATTTAGATATATTACATCAAATATTTTCACATATCTGATATTTATATGGTACATATCATGAATATTTCTAAGTATTAACTAATTTGTTCATCTAACATACGAAAAGGACAGAACAACGTCGGCCTGGAAAGCTAGTATATATATATATATATATAGAAGTCGACGTCAAGCCCAAACTTTCTAATAGGCGAGGCCATACTAGTTACCAGAAAAATATAAAAAAAATCTATGTCATGTATTTCAGAAATTATAGTATTTTTTGTTTTTCGATAAAATGTACACCATGAGACAGTTTTTTCATTCCTGTTGCTACAAATATTTACTTTGCGCCAATTTTTTTTCTCTTACGTCATCCTGAATAGTGCTTCTGTAAGCTGTAATCCTAAACCCTGTGCCGATCACTCCAGCTTGAAAGAAAATGTAATTTTATACCGAACCAAGTGTTCAGAATTAGTTTTTCGCACTACTTCAACTGACCATCCTGGAAAAAAATTGTACTACGCCAGTTTGGCAAGTAGCTTTAAAAGTTAGTTCATTTAATAAGGATTCTAAAGTGGTATAACACTTACTCCATTATTTCTTAGATCAGCCATAAAAATTTTTTTGTTAAATAAAGTCAGTTTTTAACAATTTTTTGGAACTTACATTAAAACGATTCTAGTGCAACCAAAGCGTTTATTTATAGTTGGTCATTAGACCACAGCGTGGTTTAAATGAGATAGAGAGAGACATTTCATAAAGTGTGAGCGAGACAGATAGTTACGCTTATGAGACACAGACACAAATACAAACTAAAGTAAGAAAATAATGGTTATAAATTTAAGACAGTGAGTTTTGTTTTTATGATAAAATTTATTATTTATTTTACAAAAGATATTCAAATTTCCGTCCTTGAGCTGCAATACAAGCTCGACATCTTCTTAAAAAAGAACTTGAAATCAGGCGGGCGAATCTTCGATTATTACAAAATTCAACTGCTTCTGCTTTTCTCTGTCTAAGCTCTTCTACATTTTCAATCAGCTTGGAATATACTTTTTCCTTCACCGCTCCCTAGTAAAAAAATCTAGAAGATTTAAATCGAGTGAGCGGGTGGCATATAAAGTACCGAATTCGGAAGCTATTGAATCATGTGGAAGTTATTTTATTATTTTTAGTATTTTTTGCTAATATTTATGATTAAGTAATAGTAATAGTAATTATTATTTATAATGAACTTAATTTAGAACATCTTTAACCTAATTTTAATTCAATATTAGATTTGCTCATTATATTTTAAGAAAACCTCTAGTTTCTTTTGACAGAAGATAATAAAACCCGGTACTTTGCTTTTGCAATCCCTTTCAAGCAATTTTATATCGAAGATTTTGTTTTGAAAGTCCATTGGACAATTCAATTAACGTTGCCAGATTACTCTGTAAGACTGACGATCCGTTTGTAAGGAAAAACATTCAAAAAATTTGAAGTAAAATCCACCTTATCACTTGAATTTATTTTGTACATTGTTGCTCGCTGCGGTATTTGCTAGGATTCCTATGCATTTATTATCCAGAAAGGGAGTTAAAGGGCTCCTTAAGGATTATTGGTACAGGTTTTCATTAATTTTAAGAAGTTCCATTATTAGGTAGAATTAAATATTTTTATTCAATATATTTTAAGAATTTAGTATTAAATGCATTATTTGTTTCATTACTTCCTTACTCATCATTTGATTTAGTAGATGTTTAAAAAACAAACTTCTGTCTTGTAAAGAAGTTGCCAGAATTCATAAGCCACTACCTTGAACGAATTATCCACTGGACCCGACATAAAACACAAATGTATGAAAACTCGTTCAACCAAGTAGAGAATAACGTGCACGGAGACCTTATTACGTTAATGTAAACACAGATACGAAATTCGTAAAAGTTTACTCTATTTCAAGTGCTTGATCGTAGTCGATAAAAAATATCGATGAACGATTGAGAAAGAAAAGGCGTATCGTAAATAAGCTGTAAAACAAAGAAAATAAAGGGATAATGAAGGTGAGGTAAGCTTCCGGTATTTAAATTTTAATAAAAATAAAAGAAGCAGGACATTTTTATAGACTTTATCATATTATAGTTATGATAAGCGTCAAATGTTTTGTTAAGTTTAAATTATTTTAGTAGGTTTACTGACTTATTATGTATCATCTTTCTTAAAATGTGTTTCTTAGAATTTGCTGTGTTCGCTTGTTTTCTTATATAAGCAATTCTAATGTTTAAATACTTTTCAGCAACGGCTTTCGTTAATTCTTCGACGTGATTCACGTCGTCGTTTTCAAATTTATGGAAATGAATGTCTTCGTACAACGGAAGTTGCAGCAATGTTCCTGTTACTTTCGGCAGAAGAAAGTCTGTTGTGTAATCTTTTTTTAGTCGTTTAGTATTATAATAGCTGTGTATTAATAATATATGGATTTTCACATACAAGTAGATACGATATTCTCATTAGATTTAAAGTTAATGCAATAACATTTTTTTAACATTATATTATTATCACATCAAGTGTTGACATGGAACATAAAGGAGTATTATTGGTATGGTAGTGTGATTTTATATACCTGCTAAAATTATAACACTCTAAGAAAAAAATCTAATTATTATTATTATAGGAATAATGAAATATGGTAACAATCATTCAATTTCCTATAGTGCCAAGTTTTTTTTCGAAATTTGGCCACAGTTTTAGCCAGCAGACAGCCAATGATGATAGTGATTGTATATTTTTGATATTTGTTTATTTTGTAATTATTTATTATTTACATGATAATCATTCATTAATATTTTATTTGCTACAATATCCATATTTAAAAGTGTTGACAGCAATTTAATAACTAATAAGCATTTATAAACACTATGAATATAAATATAAATGAGGAAAGCCTAGTGTGAATATACAAGTCAATGGAAAGACTTTGTATATTTGTGTACTAATACTATTTAATACGACTGTCACAACTTATAAATATGAACACTGTCGTGTATATTACTGTTCATTATCAATTACTATGTAAATACCAAGGTATGGTTTACATTAGTTCATAGACCAATTTTTTGACTTACAACACAGTGTCAAATATGCTTATCCTTAGTATGAAGAGCTCAACAGTATGGAGATTTTACGTCCGACGTAAGTATTTTTACTTGGTTATACCTCCATCTGTCAGAAACCATAAAATTTTTCAGGCACCGATTTATCCGATGAGGTATTTCGCAATTCGACGGGTTTTTGTATCTACTCCTATGCTAGGCAATATCTTGGCTATTTAGGGACCAATTTTATAGTTCTTTAATAAAAAATTTTATACCTCTAGTGATGTTGATTTTTTTCACTGTTTACATTTTAATATTCCACCCCTAAGAGTATAGGTAATAAAGTTTCTAATACAGAAAACATTCTAATTTTACCTTGAGCATGCTATATTTCTACGACTACTAATTGAAAATGGTTGAATAATTAAATTTTTAAAGTAAAAACTTAATTCAAAAAACTAAAAAGGATAAAATAATTTCGACATTAATAAAAGCTTCTAAAGTTAATTAATCGATAAATCAATCTATCTAAAGTCAATCTATCGATCAATCGATAATCTGCCTAGAAAGCGCGACGATTGCGGCAAATCCTTTGTAGAATGATGTAAGAGACATTATTTATGCGAAAAAGATTGAAAACTTAAGTATATTGCTATTTTTATTATATAAAACAAGTTTCTTCCTTACTAGTAATGCACGCTGGTTACCGAAATCTCATCTCAATTTCATTTTCAACGGTGAACTTAATAAGGCTGTTGTTGAAGATGAAGATATGTAACACGTAAAACCTCCGCTAAGATTTTAGTCAATTTTTGAATCATCTTTATATACGCGGTAGAGTCGCACTGCCACTATATTGTAGTTGTTGTACGTATGTGTCAGCTGGACTGGGCAAGGACCTCACTCTCACACAATACAGGCACAAAATATCAGCTTCATTCTGTTGTTTCGCATGGTACGTGTAGTGTACCACGGACAGATAATATTTTCAGATATTATGGTATTGTGGCACTATTACGATATTGATGCGAAGGCGAATCTTTATATCAAAATTATCATTTTAAGACTAAATTTAAGATTTTTCTTTACAAACCGAACGTGGTAGAGCTACACCGTAGCTATATTATGGCTGCAGTAAAAATGGGCCAGCTCGACTCAGGAAGGACCACGCTTTCACAGAATATCAACGTAAAATACCAGCTTAATGCAGCAACAGGGGTAACAACGCTTCTGCATAATGAATCTTAATCGATAAAAGATAAAGCTGTATATAGATTAATATCAGGTGGCCTGTGTGTTCGTTAGTAACCATTATTCTATAAAAAAATACTCAAAATTTGTTATACATGTACGCGTACAGACTAATCATTTGAAGATAGTTTTAGAAATATAAAATAAAAATCTTTCCTATTTCCCGTGAACATACAACAATAGAAAAAGTTGCAGCTAAATGAAAAATTATTGCCGTTGTGTAAAACCCCTTGAGCACTTAGATTAAAAGTTGGCATTTGTTAATAACACCTCGGGGAAACTCCACTCCCAACATTTGATTAAAACTAATTGTTGCAGTTTAAGCTCTTGGCTCGCTTGCGGCGCGACGGAATCTCCTTGAATCGTGATATGTACATTTCTGTTGTTTAAGACTTTATCAATTAATTTGAAAGCGGAAAATTTTGCCTGAGGCAACGCTGTGGGTGTGTGTTCTTAAGGTAAAATCTGAAATCAAGCGTGTAGCCGGACGTTTTTCCGTATCATGAAGGCACTTAACATACATTAATTGCATACGTATAAACATCCAGACTTGGATAATAATTTGAAGGCCATACATGATATGACATGCCGTGTAGTGGCGGTTAAGAATATCCACTACCCCATATCTTCCCGTGGGTGTCGTAAAAGGCGACAGAGGGAAACAGGCAGGAGATGGGCAGCAGCATCTTCCTGATAACAACAATTACTCTAAGAAAAAAATCTAATTATTATTATTATAGGAATAATGAAATATGGTAACAATCATTCAATTTCTATACGCATGTCGATGCGCTATAGTGCCAAGTTTTTTTTCGAAATTTGGCCACAGTTTTAGCCAGCAGACAGCCAATGATGATAGTGATTGTATATTTTTGATATTTGTTTATTTTGTAATTATTTATTATTTACATGATAATCATTCATTAATATTTTATTTGCTACAATATCCATATTTAAAAGTGTTGACAGCAATTTAATAACTAATAAGCATTTATAAACACTATGAATATAAATATAAATGAGGAAAGCCTAGTGTGAATATACAAGTCAATGGAAAGACTTTGTATATTTGTGTACTAATACTATTTAATACGACTGTCACAACTTATAAATATGAACACTGTCGTGTATATTACTGTTCATTATCAATTACTATGTAAATACCAAGGTATGGTTTACATTAGTTCATAGACCAATTTTTTGACTTACAACACAGTGTCAAATATGCTTATCCTTAGTATGAAGAGCTCAACAGTATGGAGATTTTACGTCCGACGTAAGTATTTTTACTTGGTTATACCTCCATCTGTCAGAAACCATAAAATTTTTCAGGCACCGATTTATCCGATGAGGTATTTCGCAATTCGACGGGTTTTTGTATCTACTCCTATGCTAGGCAATATCTTGGCTATTTAGGGACCAATTTTATAGTTTTTTTAATAAAAATTTTTATACCTCTAGTGATGTTGATTTTTTTCACTGTTTACATTTTAATATTCCACCCCTAAGAGTATAGGTAATAAAGTTTCTAATACAGAAAACATTCTAATTTTACCTTGAGCATGCTATATTTCTACGACTACTAATTGAAAATGGTTGAATAATTAAATTTTTAAAGTAAAAACTTAATTCAAAAAACTAAAAAGGATAAAATAATTTCGACATTATTAAAAGCTTCTAAAGTTAATTAATCGATAAATCAATCTATCTAAAGTCAATCTATCGATCAATCGATAATCTGCCTAGCAAGCGCGACGATTGCGGCAAATCCTTTGTAGAATGATGTAAGAGACATTATTTATGCGAAAAAGATTGAAAACTTAAGTATATTGCTATTTTTATTATATTGTTACGAGCTTAGGGTTCGTGACAATAAAAATTGCCGATAAAATTACCTAAATTAACCTTTAATTTACTTTATACAAATTAAAGTAAAAAAACACTAATAATTAAACACACTAATTCACTTAATTTCACTCCGAAGCTTCGCTTGTGTCGCCGAGTTAAACTCTGTCTCGATCGCATCTTGCGCCATCTATTTATTCAAATCAGCAAAACATCCGGAATGTTCAAGTAAACACGCGCAAGGTACCGAGAAATCGAGTATAGATTTTCTAGAAACTTAGTTCTTCGGGCGGCGCTGTCGGTCGAGAGATCCGCGATGTCATTCTCTGCAAAGCCGCCCCCCGCTCTCGCTCCTGACACTAGATGGCGCTAGTTGACTTATTCACATAACACTGCCCCCTCCTAAGACATGCTCGTCCCGAGCATTATCGGTCCCATAATAACGCGCCAAGCGATCCACATGGACGATCTTAGGAGTCCCTCTTGCGCCTTTCTGTATCCGGTAGGTCACATCGTTGATCCTGGTTACAATCCGGTACGGGCCGTCCCATTTAGCTTGAAGCTTAGGAGATTTCCCTTTGCTGCGGACTGGATTGTGCAACCACACTAATGAACCTTCGTTGAACCCTTTATTGTTCATTTTGCGGTCATACCGGGTTTTCATTTTCTCAGACATTTGCTGGCCCGATTGTCTGACGTGCTCATAAATGTCATTCATTTTGTTCCGCAAGTCATATGCATAATCGGTTATACTGCGTGGGGCATCAGGTGGTATCCCATTGATCAGATCTGCAGGCAGCCGTAATTCTCTTCCAAAGTTTGCGAAAGCTGGTGTCACTGCCGTACTTTCGTGAACAGAACTTCGATATGACAACAAAAACGGTTGTATGTGCTTGTCCCAATCTCGTTGCCGATTGTCCACAACTTTTGCTAGGTACCTCTCCAATGTCTGATTAAATCGTTCCACCATTCCATCAGATTGCGGGTGATAAGAAGTCGTTCTTGTTTTATGAGTACCCATAACTCGGCAAGTTTCCTGGAATATTTGAGACTCAAAATTCCTTCCTTGATCGCTGTGAATCTCTAAAGGTACTCCAAAACGACAGAAGACTTCATGAACTAGTTTATCTGCAACTGTTGAAGCTTCTTGATTTGGAATGGCGAAAACTTCTGGCCACTTAGTGAAGTAATCCATTACAACCATGAAATACTTGTTACCGCTTTCACTCTCCGGAAACGGCCCCGCCACGTCAATGGCTATTCTCTCCCATGGTGCACCAACATTGTACAACTTCAATGCACCTCTACTACGAGTCTGAGGTCCCTTTACAGCCGCACAACTTGTACATTTGCGACACCAGTCCTCGACATCGTTTCGACAGTGGACCCAGTAAAACCGTTCTCGGATCTTCAGTAGAGTTCGTTTAACTCCCAGATGGCCTCCTGAATAATCATTATGGTACAGCTGTAGAACATCCGGTACTTTAGCTTTAAGGACAACTATTTGTAAATGACAGCTGTCTCCCCGAACATTTTCCCATTTACGGCACAGAACTCCATCCTGAAGCAGCAAGCTATCCCACTGGGCCCAATAGCTTTTAGTGATCGAACTCATCGCTGAGACGTCGCTCCACTTGGGCTTGGGAGCACTGGCCTTCATCCATTCCAGGATCGGCTTGATGTCCGGATCTTCCTGCTGTGCACGTTGTAAGCTGTCCTTCCACTCGTTGCTGAGGTGGTCTGCCCTGAGCATCCTCACGGATACTACTCCCTTACTCTCTTGCCTAGTACAATGTTTGCAATCTTCAGGACAAGGTCTTCGTGATAATGCATCTGCGTTGCCATGAGATTTCCCGCTGCGATGTTCGATCTCAAAGTCGTATTCCTGCAGTAGTTCAATCCACCTCGCAACTTGTCCTTCTGGATTTTTAAACTGCAATAGCCATTTTAGTGCAGCATGGTCAGTTCGTAAGTGAAATTTTCGCCCCAGAAGATATTTGCTAAAATGCTGCAACGACTTTACCACAGCTAGCAATTCGCGTCTTGTGACACAATAGTTCCTTTCCGGTTTTGACAACGACTTGCTGAAGTACGCTATCACGACCTCTTGGTCACCATTCCGTTGAGACAACACACCGCCAAGTCCTATATCACTTGCGTCTATGTCAACTACAAATTCTTTGCTTGCATCAGGGTATCCCAAAATAGGTGTTTTGCACAGACGGTCCTTGAGCTCCTGGAATGCGATATTACAACTTTCATCCCAGCAGAAATGTCGCTTCTCCTCGGTTAGCTTATGCAGAGGTTTGGCTATATCTGCAAAGTTCTTCACAAATCGCCGGTAATAGGAGCACAAACCCAAAAATGCTCTAACCTGCGTCTTGTCTTTTGGAACCGGCCAATCCTTTACAGCTGCAATTTTCTCTGGATCCGTGCGGATACCTTCTTCCGACACTACATACCCCAAAAACTTGACTTGCCGTTTGAACAGTGAACATTTCTTCGGACTCAGCTTGAGATTGGCACTCTGAATCTTCATGAGCACGCGTCCCAGGTTTTCAAGGTGTTCCTCAAACGTACGGCCCACGATGATGATGTCATCCAAGTAGACCAGACAGGCATCGCCAATTAGCCCGGTAAGTACAAGTTCCTGGTCGCAAAGGTTCAGCACACGTACTCCTGAGATGTCAGTGGTCCTGACCAAGGTTCGAGCTACTTTCCAGGGAAGGTCATTGTTTACCCTTTCCACAAGTACACAACGGTGAGCTTGCCCAGTGTTCCGAGGAAGACTAACCGGAATAATCGTTTCCGATCTAGGCGGAAGAACAATCTTCTTGATGCTGTACACGTTCCCTGGTAACGCACCTTCCATAAAAAGTTCCTCCTGTCCACATTTCAAAACACCTTGCTTAACGTCGATCTCGCAACAATTATTCCTCATAAAGTCTAAGCCTAGGATGCAGTCGTCCATTATATCAGCCACGATGACATTATGCAGGTAGATCACGTTGCCTAGCTTCAACTCCATCTCCTTCTCTCCACGGACGGGTATACGCTGACCGGTGGCTGTTACTAAATTAATGCGTTCTCGGTTGTATGCGGAGTCCCCAAGGAACTGACTTATAAGTTGGGAACTAACAACCGTACGAGAGGCTCCAGTGTCTATGGTCAGTTTACACGGCATTCCGTTGACCTCACCCTTGATGATTAGACTGTTCCCATCATGGGTTTGTGAGATCGAGATCCTTGGGGCTCTTTTAACATCAGCCAGCACCCACCCCGCAGTTCTGGCTTTTACTCGTTTCCCTGCTGCTGCTGGGCGGTGCGGTTGGCCGCACTACCCTCCTGAGATTGTTCACCTTCCCTTTCTAGGGTTCGCTTAGGGCAGCTGGATCGAAGGTGGCCCTTTTCCCCACAGCCATAGCACCTTGGGCTGTATCCTTTGTTGCGGTCGCGAACTGTAGCTGCTGCAACCTCCCTGACGCGATGGGAACGATGATCCTGCCGCACGGCTTCCACTTCCAGTGCATGGGCCAAGGCGTCCTTAGGTGTCTCGTGGTGCCCGAGCCTCACAGCAGCTCTGACTTCCCGGTCGCGGATGCCGTCGATGAATGTCTGCACCAGGTTCCCTTCAATGAGCGCAGGTACAGACCGGTATGCTTTTCGCACCAGCTTCTCCACTTCTAGAGCCCACTGCTGCAGGTTTTCGTTGCTGCGCTGCACACGATCTTTAAGCTGCGCACGAAAGACGTGTTCCAGGTGAGCGTCGCCATATCTCGCCTCCAATGCCTCAAGGAGTTGCTCATAAGTCACTTCCTCACCGAGAGCTTCCAGAACTGTTAAGGCCTGGTCGCGCAGGCCTAGTGTGAGAGCAGTCATGGCCTGACTTTTATTCCAGCCATTCGCTTTCATAACAGCCTCGAACTGGATTTTGTAGGCTGACCAGGAAGAAGTCCCGTCGAACGGTGGCACCTTGAACCCACGTAGCGAAGGTGCTGAAGCTACTACGGGAGCTGTAGTTCCATCCCCAAGTTTGAGTTCATCCAGCGTTTTCTTAACTTGGTTGATTTGGGTCTCAGCTTCCGACAGGCGGTTATCATGTTAAGCAACCTTATCCTTCACCTCCCTTATCTCTTTCCCGAAGGTCGCGTGAAGGTCCTTCATGAGAAGCATCTGCTCTTCCAACCGACGGGCCTGTTCATCCTGTCCACCCCGCAGCTGCTCTTCCAACCGACGGACCTGTTCCTCCTGTCGGCGAGCCTGTTCCTCCTGCTGCTCTTTTAACAGACGGGCCTGTTCCTCTCGTCCGCGCTGCAGCTGTTCCTGTAGCATGGCCATCAGAGCACCTAAGTCAGGTGCCACAGACGTAGAAGCTGCTGACGGACCGGCTTCCGTGGCCGGCGGCTGGCCCTCAGACATCTGCGGCGTTGCACCACCAAATCTCCTCTGGTCCGTCTCCTGCTGGCGTTGACTTCGGGTACGGACACCCTCCGTTTCCTCCTTGGGTAAAATCGGCATTATTTTATCCCACTTCTGACACCAATTGTTACGAGCTTAGGGTTCGTGACAATAAAAATTGCCGATAAAATTACCTAAATTAAACTTTAATTTACTTTATACAAATTAAAGTAAAAAAACACTAATAATTAAACACACTAATTCACTTAATTTCACTCCGAAGCTTCGCTTGTGTCGCCGAGTTAAACTCTGTCTCGATCGCATCTTGCGCCATCTATTTATTCAAATCAGCAAAACATCCGGAATGTTCAAGTAAACACGCGCAAGGTACCGAGAAATCGAGTATAGATTTTCTAGAAACTTAGTTCTTCGGGCGGCGCTGTCGGTCGAGAGATCCGCGATGTCATTCTCTGCAAAGCCGCCCCCCGCTCTCGCTCCTGACACTAGATGGCGCTAGTTGACTTATTCACATAACAATATAAAACAAGTTTCTTCCTTACTAGTAATGCACGCTGGTTACCGAAATCTCATCTCAATTTCATTTTCAACGGTGAACTTAATAAGGCTGTTGTTGAAGATGAAGATATGTAACACGTAAAACCTCCGCTAAGATTTTAGTCAATTTTTGAATCATCTTTATATACGCGGTAGAGTCGCACTGCCACTATATTGTAGTTGTTGTACGTATGTGTCAGCTGGACTGGGCAAGGACCTCACTCTCACACAATACGGGCACAAAATATCAGCTTCATTCTGTTGTTTCGCATGGTACGTGTAGTGTACCACGGACAGATAATATTTTCAGATATTATGGTATTGTGGCACTATTACGATATTGATGCGAAGGCGAATCTTTATATCAAAATTATCATTTTAAGACTAAATTTAAGATTTTTCTTTACAAACCGAACGTGGTAGAGCTACACCGTAGCTATATTATGGCTGCAGTAAAAATGGGCCAGCTCGACTCAGGAAGGACCACGCTTTCACAGAATATCAACGTAAAATACCAGCTTAATGCAGCAACAGGGGTAACAACGCTTCTGCATAATGAATCTTAATCGATAAAAGATAAAGCTGTATATAGATTAATATCAGGTGGCCTGTGTGTTCGTTAGTAACCATTATTCTATAAAAAAATACTCAAAATTTGTTATACATGTACGCGTACAGACTAATCATTTGATGATAGTTTTAGAAATATAAAATAAAAATCTTTCCTATTTCCCGTGAACATATAACAATAGAAAAAGTTGCAGCTAAATGAAAAATTATTGCCGTTGTGTAAAACCCCTTGAGCACTTAGATTAAAAGTTGGCATTTGTTAATAACACCTCGGGGAAACTCCACTCCCAACATTTGATTAAAACTAATTGTTGCAGTTTAAGCTCTTGGCTCGCTTGCGGCGCGACGGAATCTCCTTGAATCGTGATATGTACATTTCTGTTGTTTAAGACTTTATCAATTAATTTGAAAGCGGAAAATTTTGCCTGAGGCAACGCTGTGGGTGTGTGTTCTTAAGGTAAAATCTGAAATCAAGCGTGTAGCCGGACGTTTTTCCGTATCATGAAGGCACTTAACATACATTAATTGCATACGTATAAACATCCACACTTGGATAATAATTTGAAGGCCATACATGATATGACATGCCGTGTAGTGGCGGTTAAGAATATCCACTACCCCATATCTTCCCGTGGGTGTCGTAAAAGGCGACAGAGGGAAACAGGCAGGAGATGGGCAGCAGCATCTTCCTGATAACAACAATTACTCTAAGAAAAAAATCTAATTATTATTATTATAGGAATAATGAAATATGGTAACAATCATTCAATTTCTATACGCATGTCGATGCGCTATAGTGCCAAGTTTTTTTTCGAAATTTGGCCACAGTTTTAGCCAGCAGACAGCCAATGATGATAGTGATTGTATATTTTTGATATTTGTTTATTTTGTAATTATTTATTATTTACATGATAATCATTCATTAATATTTTATTTGCTACAATATCCATATTTAAAAGTGTTGACAGCAATTTAATAACTAATAAGCATTTATAAACACTATGAATATAAATATAAATGAGGAAAGCCTAGTGTGAATATACAAGTCAATGGAAAGACTTTGTATATTTGTGTACTAATACTATTTAATACGACTGTCACAACTTATAAATATGAACACTGTCGTGTATATTACTGTTCATTATCAATTACTATGTAAATACCAAGGTATGGTTTACATTAGTTCATAGACCAATTTTTTGACTTACAACACAGTGTCAAATATGCTTATCCTTAGTATGAAGAGCTCAACAGTATGGAGATTTTACGTCCGACGTAAGTATTTTTACTTGGTTATACCTCCATCTGTCAGAAACCATAAAATTTTTCAGGCACCGATTTATCCGATGAGGTATTTCGCAATTCGACGGGTTTTTGTATCTACTCCTATGCTAGGCAATATCTTGGCTATTTAGGGACCAATTTTATAGTTTTTTTAATAAAAATTTTTATACCTCTAGTGATGTTGATTTTTTTCACTGTTTACATTTTAATATTCCACCCCTAAGAGTATAGGTAATAAAGTTTCTAATACAGAAAACATTCTAATTTTACCTTGAGCATGCTATATTTCTACGACTACTAATTGAAAATGGTTAATAATTAAATTTTTAAAGTAAAAACTTAATTCAAAAAACTAAAAAGGATAAAATAATTTCGACGTTATTAAAAGCTTCTAAAGTTAATTAATCGATAAATCAATCTATCTAAAGTCAATCTATCGATCAATCGATAATCTGCCTAGCAAGCGCGACGATTGCGGCAAATCCTTTGTAGAATGATGTAAGAGACATTATTTATGCGAAAAAGATTGAAAACTTAAGTATATTGCTATTTTTATTATATTGTTACGAGCTTAGGGTTCGTGACAATAAAAATTGCCGATAAAATTACCTAAATTAACCTTTAATTTACTTTATACAAATTAAAGTAAAAAAACACTAATAATTAAACACACTAATTCACTTAATTTCACTCCGAAGCTTCGCTTGTGTCGCCGAGTTAAACTCTGTCTCGATCGCATCTTGCGCCATCTATTTATTCAAATCAGCAAAACATCCGGAATGTTCAAGTAAACACGCGCAAGGTACCGAGAAATCGAGTATAGATTTTCTAGAAACTTAGTTCTTCGGGCGGCGCTGTCGGTCGAGAGATCCGCGATGTCATTCTCTGCAAAGCCGCCCCCCGCTCTCGCTCCTGACACTAGATGGCGCTAGTTGACTTATTCACATAACACTGCCCCCTCCTAAGACATGCTCGTCCCGAGCATTATCGGTCCCATAATAACGCGCCAAGCGATCCACATGGACGATCTTAGGAGTCCCTCTTGCGCCTTTCTGTATCCGGTAGGTCACATCGTTGATCCTGGTTACAATCCGGTACGGGCCGTCCCATTTAGCTTGAAGCTTAGGAGATTTCCCTTTGCTGCGGACTGGATTGTGCAACCACACTAATGAACCTTCGTTGAACCCTTTATTGTTCATTTTGCGGTCATACCGGGTCTTCATTTTCTCAGACATTTGCTGGCCCGATTGTCTGACGTGCTCATAAATGTCATTCATTTTGTTCCGCAAGTCATATGCATAATCGGTTATACTGCGTGGGGCATCAGGTGGTATCCCAGTGATCAGATCTGCAGGCAGCCGTAATTCTCTTCCAAAGTTTGCGAAAGCTGGTGTCACTGCCGTACTTTCGTGAACAGAACTTCCATATGACAACAAAAACGGTTGTATGTGCTTGTCCCAATCTCGTTGCCGATTGTCCACAACTTTTGCTAGGTACCTCTCCAATGTCTGATTAAATCGTTCCACCATTCCATCAGATTGCGGGTGATAAGAAGTCGTTCTTGTTTTATGAGTACCCATAACTCGGCAAGTTTCCTGGAATATTTGAGACTCAAAATTCCTTCCTTGATTGCTGTGAATCTCTAAAGGTACTCCAAAACGACAGAAGACTTCATGAACTAGTTTATCTGCAACTGTTGAAGCTTCTTGATTTGGAATGGCGAAAACTTCTGGCCACTTAGTGAAGTAATCCATTACAACCATGAAATACTTGTTACCGCTTTCACTCTCCGGAAACGGCCCCGCCACGTCAATGGCTATTCTCTCCCATGGTGCACCAACATTGTACAACTTCAATGCACCTCTACTACGAGTCTGAGGTCCCTTTACAGCCGCACAACTTGTACATTTGCGACACCAGTCCTCGACATCGTTTCGACAGTGGACCCAGTAAAACCGTTCTCGGATCTTCAGTAGAGTTCGTTTAACTCCCAGATGGCCTCCTGAATAATCATTATGGTACAGCTGTAGAACATCCGGTACTTTAGCTTTAAGGACAACTATTTGTAAATGACAGCTGTCTCCCCGAACATTTTCCCATTTACGGCACAGAACTCCATCCTGAAGCAGCAAGCTATCCCACTGGGCCCAATAGCTTTTAGTGATCGAACTCATCGCTGAGACGTCGCTCCACTTGGGCTTGGGAGCACTGGCCTTCATCCATTCCAGGATCGGCTTGATGTCCGGATCTTCCTGCTGTGCACGTTGTAAGCTGTCCTTCCACTCGTTGCTGAGGTGGTCTGCCCTGAGCATCCTCACGGATACTACTCCCTTACTCTCTTGCCTAGTACAATGTTTGCAATCTTCAGGACAAGGTCTTCGTGATAATGCATCTGCGTTGCCATGAGATTTCCCGCTGCGATGTTCGATCTCAAAGTCGTATTCCTGCAGTAGTTCAATCCACCTCGCAACTTGTCCTTCTGGATTTTTAAACTGCAATAGCCATTTTAGTGCAGCATGGTCAGTTCGTAAGTGAAATTTTCGCCCCAGAAGATATTTGCTAAAATGCTGCAACGACTTTACCACAGCTAGCAATTCGCGTCTTGTGACACAATAGTTCCTTTCCGGTTTTGACAACGACTTGCTGAAGTACGCTATCACGACCTCTTGGTCACCATTCCGTTGAGACAACACACCGCCAAGTCCTATATCACTTGCGTCTATGTCAACTACAAATTCTTTGCTTGCATCAGGGTATCCCAAAATAGGTGTTTTGCACAGACGGTCCTTGAGCTCCTGGAATGCGATATTACAACTTTCATCCCAGCAGAAATGTCGCTTCTCCTCGGTTAGCTTATGCAGAGGTTTGGCTATATCTGCAAAGTTCTTCACAAATCGCCGGTAATAGGAGCACAAACCCAAAAATGCTCTAACCTGCGTCTTGTCTTTTGGAACCGGCCAATCCTTTACAGCTGCAATTTTCTCTGGATCCGTGCGGATACCTTCTTCCGACACTACATACCCCAAAAACTTGACTTGCCGTTTGAACAGTGAACATTTCTTCGGACTCAGCTTGAGATTGGCACTCTGAATCTTCATGAGCACGCGTCCCAGGTTTTCAAGGTGTTCCTCAAACGTACGGCCCACGATGATGATGTCATCCAAGTAGACCAGACAGGCATCGCCAATTAGCCCGGTAAGTACAAGTTCCTGGTCGCAAAGGTTCAGCACACGTACTCCTGAGATGTCAGTGGTCCTGACCAAGGTTCGAGCTACTTTCCAGGGAAGGTCATTGTTTACCCTTTCCACAAGTACACAACGGTGAGCTTGCCCAGTGTTCCGAGGAAGACTAACCGGAATAATCGTTTCCGATCTAGGCGGAAGAACAATCTTCTTGATGCTGTACACGTTCCCTGGTAACGCACCTTCCATAAAAAGTTCCTCCTGTCCACATTTCAAAACACCTTGCTTAACGTCGATCTCGCAACAATTATTCCTCATAAAGTCTAAGCCTAGGATGCAGTCGTCCATTATATCAGCCACGATGACATTATGCAGGTAGATCACGTTGCCTAGCTTCAACTCCATCTCCTTCTCTCCACGGACGGGTATACGCTGACCGGTGGCTGTTACTAAATTAATGCGTTCTCGGTTGTATGCGGAGTCCCCAAGGAACTGACTTATAAGTTGGGAACTAACAACCGTACGAGAGGCTCCAGTGTCTATGGTCAGTTTACACGGCATTCCGTTGACCTCACCCTTGATGATTAGACTGTTCCCATCATGGGTTTGTGAGATCGAGATCCTTGGGGCTCTTTTAACATCAGCCAGCACCCACCCCGCAGTTCTGGCTTTTACTCGTTTCCCTGCTGCTGCTGGGCGGTGCGGTTGGCCGCACTACCCTCCTGAGATTGTTCACCTTCCCTTTCTAGGGTTCGCTTAGGGCAGCTGGATCGAAGGTGGCCCTTTTCCCCACAGCCATAGCACCTTGGGCTGTATCCTTTGTTGCGGTCGCGAACTGTAGCTGCTGCAACCTCCCTGACGCGATGGGAACGATGATCCTGCCGCACGGCTTCCACTTCCAGTGCATGGGCCAAGGCGTCCTTAGGTGTCTCGTGGTGCCCGAGCCTCACAGCAGCTCTGACTTCCCGGTCGCGGATGCCGTCGATGAATGTCTGCACCAGGTTCCCTTCAATGAGCGCAGGTACAGACCGGTATGCTTTTCGCACCAGCTTCTCCACTTCTAGAGCCCACTGCTGCAGGTTTTCGTTGCTGCGCTGCACACGATCTTTAAGCTGCGCACGAAAGACGTGTTCCAGGTGAGCGTCGCCATATCTCGCCTCCAATGCCTCAAGGAGTTGCTCATAAGTCACTTCCTCACCGAGAGCTTCCAGAACTGTTAAGGCCTGGTCGCGCAGGCCTAGTGTGAGAGCAGTCATGGCCTGACTTTTATTCCAGCCATTCGCTTTCATAACAGCCTCGAACTGGATTTTGTAGGCTGACCAGGAAGAAGTCCCGTCGAACGGTGGCACCTTGAACCCACGTAGCGAAGGTGCTGAAGCTACTACGGGAGCTGTAGTTCCATCCCCAAGTTTGAGTTCATCCAGCGTTTTCTTAACTTGGTTGATTTGGGTCTCAGCTTCCGACAGGCGGTTATCATGTTAAGCAACCTTATCCTTCACCTCCCTTATCTCTTTCCCGAAGGTCGCGTGAAGGTCCTTCATGAGAAGCATCTGCTCTTCCAACCGACGGGCCTGTTCATCCTGTCCACCCCGCAGCTGCTCTTCCAACCGACGGACCTGTTCCTCCTGTCGGCGAGCCTGTTCCTCCTGCTGCTCTTTTAACAGACGGGCCTGTTCCTCTCGTCCGCGCTGCAGCTGTTCCTGTAGCATGGCCATCAGAGCACCTAAGTCAGGTGCCACAGACGTAGAAGCTGCTGACGGACCGGCTTCCGTGGCCGGCGGCTGGCCCTCAGACATCTGCGGCGTTGCACCACCAAATCTCCTCTGGTCCGTCTCCTGCTGGCGTTGACTTCGGGTACGGACACCCTCCGTTTCCTCCTTGGGTAAAATCGGCATTATTTTATCCCACTTCTGACACCAATTGTTACGAGCTTAGGGTTCGTGACAATAAAAATTGCCGATAAAATTACCTAAATTAAACTTTAATTTACTTTATACAAATTAAAGTAAAAAAACACTAATAATTAAACACACTAATTCACTTAATTTCACTCCGAAGCTTCGCTTGTGTCGCCGAGTTAAACTCTGTCTCGATCGCATCTTGCGCCATCTATTTATTCAAATCAGCAAAACATCCGGAATGTTCAAGTAAACACGCGCAAGGTACCGAGAAATCGAGTATAGATTTTCTAGAAACTTAGTTCTTCGGGCGGCGCTGTCGGTCGAGAGATCCGCGATGTCATTCTCTGCAAAGCCGCCCCCCGCTCTCGCTCCTGACACTAGATGGCGCTAGTTGACTTATTCACATAACAATATAAAACAAGTTTCTTCCTTACTAGTAATGCACGCTGGTTACCGAAATCTCATCTCAATTTCATTTTCAACGGTGAACTTAATAAGGCTGTTGTTGAAGATGAAGATATGTAACACGTAAAACCTCCGCTAAGATTTTAGTCAATTTTTGAATCATCTTTATATACGCGGTAGAGTCGCACTGCCACTATATTGTAGTTGTTGTACGTATGTGTCAGCTGGACTGGGCAAGGACCTCACTCTCACACAATACGGGCACAAAATATCAGCTTCATTCTGTTGTTTCGCATGGTACGTGTAGTGTACCACGGACAGATAATATTTTCAGATATTATGGTATTGTGGCACTATTACGATATTGATGCGAAGGCGAATCTTTATATCAAAATTATCATTTTAAGACTAAATTTAAGATTTTTCTTTACAAACCGAACGTGGTAGAGCTACACCGTAGCTATATTATGGCTGCAGTAAAAATGGGCCAGCTCGACTCAGGAAGGACCACGCTTTCACAGAATATCAACGTAAAATACCAGCTTAATGCAGCAACAGGGGTAACAACGCTTCTGCATAATGAATCTTAATCGATAAAAGATAAAGCTGTATATAGATTAATATCAGGTGGCCTGTGTGTTCGTTAGTAACCATTATTCTATAAAAAAATACTCAAAATTTGTTATACATGTACGCGTACAGACTAATCATTTGATGATAGTTTTAGAAATATAAAATAAAAATCTTTCCTATTTCCCGTGAACATATAACAATAGAAAAAGTTGCAGCTAAATGAAAAATTATTGCCGTTGTGTAAAACCCCTTGAGCACTTAGATTAAAAGTTGGCATTTGTTAATAACACCTCGGGGAAACTCCACTCCCAACATTTGATTAAAACTAATTGTTGCAGTTTAAGCTCTTGGCTCGCTTGCGGCGCGACGGAATCTCCTTGAATCGTGATATGTACATTTCTGTTGTTTAAGACTTTATCAATTAATTTGAAAGCGGAAAATTTTGCCTGAGGCAACGCTGTGGGTGTGTGTTCTTAAGGTAAAATCTGAAATCAAGCGTGTAGCCGGACGTTTTTCCGTATCATGAAGGCACTTAACATACATTAATTGCATACGTATAAACATCCACACTTGGATAATAATTTGAAGGCCATACATGATATGACATGCCGTGTAGTGGCGGTTAAGAATATCCACTACCCCATATCTTCCCGTGGGTGTCGTAAAAGGCGACAGAGGGAAACAGGCAGGAGATGGGCAGCAGCATCTTCCTGATAACAACAATTACTCTAAGAAAAAAATCTAATTATTATTATTATAGGAATAATGAAATATGGTAACAATCATTCAATTTCTATACGCATGTCGATGCGCTATAGTGCCAAGTTTTTTTTCGAAATTTGGCCACAGTTTTAGCCAGCAGACAGCCAATGATGATAGTGATTGTATATTTTTGATATTTGTTTATTTTGTAATTATTTATTATTTACATGATAATCATTCATTAATATTTTATTTGCTACAATATCCATATTTAAAAGTGTTGACAGCAATTTAATAACTAATAAGCATTTATAAACACTATGAATATAAATATAAATGAGGAAAGCCTAGTGTGAATATACAAGTCAATGGAAAGACTTTGTATATTTGTGTACTAATACTATTTAATACGACTGTCACAACTTATAAATATGAACACTGTCGTGTATATTACTGTTCATTATCAATTACTATGTAAATACCAAGGTATGGTTTACATTAGTTCATAGACCAATTTTTTGACTTACAACACAGTGTCAAATATGCTTATCCTTAGTATGAAGAGCTCAACAGTATGGAGATTTTACGTCCGACGTAAGTATTTTTACTTGGTTATACCTCCATCTGTCAGAAACCATAAAATTTTTCAGGCACCGATTTATCCGATGAGGTATTTCGCAATTCGACGGGTTTTTGTATCTACTCCTATGCTAGGCAATATCTTGGCTATTTAGGGACCAATTTTATAGTTTTTTTAATAAAAATTTTTATACCTCTAGTGATGTTGATTTTTTTCACTGTTTACATTTTAATATTCCACCCCTAAGAGTATAGGTAATAAAGTTTCTAATACAGAAAACATTCTAATTTTACCTTGAGCATGCTATATTTCTACGACTACTAATTGAAAATGGTTAATAATTAAATTTTTAAAGTAAAAACTTAATTCAAAAAACTAAAAAGGATAAAATAATTTCGACGTTATTAAAAGCTTCTAAAGTTAATTAATCGATAAATCAATCTATCTAAAGTCAATCTATCGATCAATCGATAATCTGCCTAGCAAGCGCGACGATTGCGGCAAATCCTTTGTAGAATGATGTAAGAGACATTATTTATGCGAAAAAGATTGAAAACTTAAGTATATTGCTATTTTTATTATATTGTTACGAGCTTAGGGTTCGTGACAATAAAAATTGCCGATAAAATTACCTAAATTAACCTTTAATTTACTTTATACAAATTAAAGTAAAAAAACACTAATAATTAAACACACTAATTCACTTAATTTCACTCCGAAGCTTCGCTTGTGTCGCCGAGTTAAACTCTGTCTCGATCGCATCTTGCGCCATCTATTTATTCAAATCAGCAAAACATCCGGAATGTTCAAGTAAACACGCGCAAGGTACCGAGAAATCGAGTATAGATTTTCTAGAAACTTAGTTCTTCGGGCGGCGCTGTCGGTCGAGAGATCCGCGATGTCATTCTCTGCAAAGCCGCCCCCCGCTCTCGCTCCTGACACTAGATGGCGCTAGTTGACTTATTCACATAACACTGCCCCCTCCTAAGACATGCTCGTCCCGAGCATTATCGGTCCCATAATAACGCGCCAAGCGATCCACATGGACGATCTTAGGAGTCCCTCTTGCGCCTTTCTGTATCCGGTAGGTCACATCGTTGATCCTGGTTACAATCCGGTACGGGCCGTCCCATTTAGCTTGAAGCTTAGGAGATTTCCCTTTGCTGCGGACTGGATTGTGCAACCACACTAATGAACCTTCGTTGAACCCTTTATTGTTCATTTTGCGGTCATACCGGGTCTTCATTTTCTCAGACATTTGCTGGCCCGATTGTCTGACGTGCTCATAAATGTCATTCATTTTGTTCCGCAAGTCATATGCATAATCGGTTATACTGCGTGGGGCATCAGGTGGTATCCCATTGATCAGATCTGCAGGCAGCCGTAATTCTCTTCCAAAGTTTGCGAAAGCTGGTGTCACTGCCGTACTTTCGTGAACAGAACTTCGATATGACAACAAAAACGGTTGTATGTGCTTGTCCCAATCTCGTTGCCGATTGTCCACAACTTTTGCTAGGTACCTCTCCAATGTCTGATTAAATCGTTCCACCATTCCATCAGATTGCGGGTGATAAGAAGTCGTTCTTGTTTTATGAGTACCCATAACTCGGCAAGTTTCCTGGAATATTTGAGACTCAAAATTCCTTCCTTGATCGCTGTGAATCTCTAAAGGTACTCCAAAACGACAGAAGACTTCATGAACTAGTTTATCTGCAACTGTTGAAGCTTCTTGATTTGGAATGGCGAAAACTTCTGGCTACTTAGTGAAGTAATCCATTACAACCATGAAATACTTGTTACCGCTTTCACTCTCCGGAAACGGCCCCGCCACGTCAATGGCTATTCTCTCCCATGGTGCACCAACATTGTACAACTTCAATGCACCTCTACTACGAGTCTGAGGTCCCTTTACAGCCGCACAACTTGTACATTTGCGACACCAGTCCTCGACATCGTTTCGACAGTGGACCCAGTAAAACCGTTCTCGGATCTTCAGTAGAGTTCGTTTAACTCCCAGATGGCCTCCTGAATAATCATTATGGTACAGCTGTAGAACATCCGGTACTTTAGCTTTAAGGACAACTATTTGTAAATGACAGCTGTCTCCCCGAACATTTTCCCATTTACGGCACAGAACTCCATCCTGAAGCAGCAAGCTATCCCACTGGGCCCAATAGCTTTTAGTGATCGAACTCATCGCTGAGACGTCGCTCCACTTGGGCTTGGGAGCACTGGCCTTCATCCATTCCAGGATCGGCTTGATGTCCGGATCTTCCTGCTGTGCACGTTGTAAGCTGTCCTTCCACTCGTTGCTGAGGTGGTCTGCCCTGAGCATCCTCACGGATACTACTCCCTTACTCTCTTGCCTAGTACAATGTTTGCAATCTTCAGGACAAGGTCTTCGTGATAATGCATCTGCGTTGCCATGAGATTTCCCGCTGCGATGTTCGATCTCAAAGTCGTATTCCTGCAGTAGTTCAATCCACCTCGCAACTTGTCCTTCTGGATTTTTAAACTGCAATAGCCATTTTAGTGCAGCATGGTCAGTTCGTAAGTGAAATTTTCGCCCCAGAAGATATTTGCTAAAATGCTGCAACGACTTTACCACAGCTAGCAATTCGCGTCTTGTGACACAATAGTTCCTTTCCGGTTTTGACAACGACTTGCTGAAGTACGCTATCACGACCTCTTGGTCACCATTCCGTTGAGACAACACACCGCCAAGTCCTATATCACTTGCGTCTATGTCAACTACAAATTCTTTGCTTGCATCAGGGTATCCCAAAATAGGTGTTTTGCACAGACGGTCCTTGAGCTCCTGGAATGCGATATTACAACTTTCATCCCAGCAGAAATGTCGCTTCTCCTCGGTTAGCTTATGCAGAGGTTTGGCTATATCTGCAAAGTTCTTCACAAATCGCCGGTAATAGGAGCACAAACCCAAAAATGCTCTAACCTGCGTCTTGTCTTTTGGAACCGGCCAATCCTTTACAGCTGCAATTTTCTCTGGATCCGTGCGGATACCTTCTTCCGACACTACATACCCCAAAAACTTGACTTGCCGTTTGAACAGTGAACATTTCTTCGGACTCAGCTTGAGATTGGCACTCTGAATCTTCATGAGCACGCGTCCCAGGTTTTCAAGGTGTTCCTCAAACGTACGGCCCACGATGATGATGTCATCCAAGTAGACCAGACAGGCATCGCCAATTAGCCCGGTAAGTACAAGTTCCTGGTCGCAAAGGTTCAGCACACGTACTCCTGAGATGTCAGTGGTCCTGACCAAGGTTCGAGCTACTTTCCAGGGAAGGTCATTGTTTACCCTTTCCACAAGTACACAACGGTGAGCTTGCCCAGTGTTCCGAGGAAGACTAACCGGAATAATCGTTTCCGATCTAGGCGGAAGAACAATCTTCTTGATGCTGTACACGTTCCCTGGTAACGCACCTTCCATAAAAAGTTCCTCCTGTCCACATTTCAAAACACCTTGCTTAACGTCGATCTCGCAACAATTATTCCTCATAAAGTCTAAGCCTAGGATGCAGTCGTCCATTATATCAGCCACGATGACCTTATGCAGGTAGATCACGTTGCCTAGCTTCAACTCCATCTCCTTCTCTCCACGGACGGGTATACGCTGACCGGTGGCTGTTACTAAATTAATGCGTTCTCGGTTGTATGCGGAGTCCCCAAGGAACTGACTTATAAGTTGGGAACTAACAACCGTACGAGAGGCTCCAGTGTCTATGGTCAGTTTACACGGCATTCCGTTGACCTCACCCTTGATGATTAGACTGTTCCCATCATGGGTTTGTGAGATCGAGATCCTTGGGGCTCTTTTAACATCAGCCAGCACCCACCCCGCAGTTCTGGCTTTTACTCGTTTCCCTGCTGCTGCTGGGCGGTGCGGTTGGCCGCACTACCCTCCTGAGATTGTTCACCTTCCCTTTCTAGGGTTCGCTTAGGGCAGCTGGATCGAAGGTGGCCCTTTTCCCCACAGCCATAGCACCTTGGGCTGTATCCTTTGTTGCGGTCGCGAACTGTAGCTGCTGCAACCTCCCTGACGCGATGGGAACGATGATCCTGCCGCACGGCTTCCACTTCCAGTGCATGGGCCAAGGCGTCCTTAGGTGTCTCGTGGTGCCCGAGCCTCACAGCAGCTCTGACTTCCCGGTCGCGGATGCCGTCGATGAATGTCTGCACCAGGTTCCCTTCAATGAGCGCAGGTACAGACCGGTATGCTTTTCGCACCAGCTTCTCCACTTCTAGAGCCCACTGCTGCAGGTTTTCGTTGCTGCGCTGCACACGATCTTTAAGCTGCGCACGAAAGACGTGTTCCAGGTGAGCGTCGCCATATCTCGCCTCCAATGCCTCAAGGAGTTGCTCATAAGTCACTTCCTCACCGAGAGCTTCCAGAACTGTTAAGGCCTGGTCGCGCAGGCCTAGTGTGAGAGCAGTCATGGCCTGACTTTTATTCCAGCCATTCGCTTTCATAACAGCCTCGAACTGGATTTTGTAGGCTGACCAGGAAGAAGTCCCGTCGAACGGTGGCACCTTGAACCCACGTAGCGAAGGTGCTGAAGCTACTACGGGAGCTGTAGTTCCATCCCCAAGTTTGAGTTCATCCAGCGTTTTCTTAACTTGGTTGATTTGGGTCTCAGCTTCCGACAGGCGGTTATCATGTTAAGCAACCTTATCCTTCACCTCCCTTATCTCTTTCCCGAAGGTCGCGTGAAGGTCCTTCATGAGAAGCATCTGCTCTTCCAACCGACGGGCCTGTTCATCCTGTCCACCCCGCAGCTGCTCTTCCAACCGACGGACCTGTTCCTCCTGTCGGCGAGCCTGTTCCTCCTGCTGCTCTTTTAACAGACGGGCCTGTTCCTCTCGTCCGCGCTGCAGCTGTTCCTGTAGCATGGCCATCAGAGCACCTAAGTCAGGTGCCACAGACGTAGAAGCTGCTGACGGACCGGCTTCCGTGGCCGGCGGCTGGCCCTCAGACATCTGCGGCGTTGCACCACCAAATCTCCTCTGGTCCGTCTCCTGCTGGCGTTGACTTCGGGTACGGACACCCTCCGTTTCCTCCTTGGGTAAAATCGGCATTATTTTATCCCACTTCTGACACCAATTGTTACGAGCTTAGGGTTCGTGACAATAAAAATTGCCGATAAAATTACCTAAATTAAACTTTAATTTACTTTATACAAATTAAAGTAAAAAAACACTAATAATTAAACACACTAATTCACTTAATTTCACTCCGAAGCTTCGCTTGTGTCGCCGAGTTAAACTCTGTCTCGATCGCATCTTGCGCCATCTATTTATTCAAATCAGCAAAACATCCGGAATGTTCAAGTAAACACGCGCAAGGTACCGAGAAATCGAGTATAGATTTTCTAGAAACTTAGTTCTTCGGGCGGCGCTGTCGGTCGAGAGATCCGCGATGTCATTCTCTGCAAAGCCGCCCCCCGCTCTCGCTCCTGACACTAGATGGCGCTAGTTGACTTATTCACATAACAATATAAAACAAGTTTCTTCCTTACTAGTAATTCACGCTGGTTACCGAAATCTCATCTCAATTTCATTTTCAACGGTGAACTTAATAAGGCTGTTGTTGAAGATGAAGATATGTAACACGTAAAACCTCCGCTAAGATTTTAGTCAATTTTTGAATCATCTTTATATACGCGGTAGAGTCGCACTGCCACTATATTGTAGTTGTTGTACGTATGTGTCAGCTGGACTGGGCAAGGACCTCACTCTCACACAATACGGGCACAAAATATCAGCTTCATTCTGTTGTTTCGCATGGTACGTGTAGTGTACCACGGACAGATAATATTTTCAGATATTATGGTATTGTGGCACTATTACGATATTGATGCGAAGGCGAATCTTTATATCAAAATTATCATTTTAAGACTAAATTTAAGATTTTTCTTTACAAACCGAACGTGGTAGAGCTACACCGTAGCTATATTATGGCTGCAGTAAAAATGGGCCAGCTCGACTCAGGAAGGACCACGCTTTCACAGAATATCAACGTAAAATACCAGCTTAATGCAGCAACAGGGGTAACAACGCTTCTGCATAATGAATCTTAATCGATAAAAGATAAAGCTGTATATAGATTAATATCAGGTGGCCTGTGTGTTCGTTAGTAACCATTATTCTATAAAAAAATACTCAAAATTTGTTATACATGTACGCGTACAGACTAATCATTTGATGATAGTTTTAGAAATATAAAATAAAAATCTTTCCTATTTCCCGTGAACATATAACAATAGAAAAAGTTGCAGCTAAATGAAAAATTATTGCCGTTGTGTAAAACCCCTTGAGCACTTAGATTAAAAGTTGGCATTTGTTAATAACACCTCGGGGAAACTCCACTCCCAACATTTGATTAAAACTAATTGTTGCAGTTTAAGCTCTTGGCTCGCTTGCGGCGCGACGGAATCTCCTTGAATCGTGATATGTACATTTCTGTTGTTTAAGACTTTATCAATTAATTTGAAAGCGGAAAATTTTGCCTGAGGCAACGCTGTGGGTGTGTGTTCTTAAGGTAAAATCTGAAATCAAGCGTGTAGCCGGACGTTTTTCCGTATCATGAAGGCACTTAACATACATTAATTGCATACGTATAAACATCCACACTTGGATAATAATTTGAAGGCCATACATGATATGACATGCCGTGTAGTGGCGGTTAAGAATATCCACTACCCCATATCTTCCCGTGGGTGTCGTAAAAGGCGACAGAGGGAAACAGGCAGGAGATGGGCAGCAGCATCTTCCTGATAACAACAATTACTCTAAGAAAAAAATCTAATTATTATTATTATAGGAATAATGAAATATGGTAACAATCATTCAATTTCTATACGCATGTCGATGCGCTATAGTGCCAAGTTTTTTTTCGAAATTTGGCCACAGTTTTAGCCAGCAGACAGCCAATGATGATAGTGATTGTATATTTTTGATATTTGTTTATTTTGTAATTATTTATTATTTACATGATAATCATTCATTAATATTTTATTTGCTACAATATCCATATTTAAAAGTGTTGACAGCAATTTAATAACTAATAAGCATTTATAAACACTATGAATATAAATATAAATGAGGAAAGCCTAGTGTGAATATACAAGTCAATGGAAAGACTTTGTATATTTGTGTACTAATACTATTTAATACGACTGTCACAACTTATAAATATGAACACTGTCGTGTATATTACTGTTCATTATCAATTACTATGTAAATACCAAGGTATGGTTTACATTAGTTCATAGACCAATTTTTTGACTTACAACACAGTGTCAAATATGCTTATCCTTAGTATGAAGAGCTCAACAGTATGGAGATTTTACGTCCGACGTAAGTATTTTTACTTGGTTATACCTCCATCTGTCAGAAACCATAAAATTTTTCAGGCACCGATTTATCCGATGAGGTATTTCGCAATTCGACGGGTTTTTGTATCTACTCCTATGCTAGGCAATATCTTGGCTATTTAGGGACCAATTTTATAGTTTTTTTAATAAAAATTTTTATACCTCTAGTGATGTTGATTTTTTTCACTGTTTACATTTTAATATTCCACCCCTAAGAGTATAGGTAATAAAGTTTCTAATACAGAAAACATTCTAATTTTACCTTGAGCATGCTATATTTCTACGACTACTAATTGAAAATGGTTAATAATTAAATTTTTAAAGTAAAAACTTAATTCAAAAAACTAAAAAGGATAAAATAATTTCGACGTTATTAAAAGCTTCTAAAGTTAATTAATCGATAAATCAATCTATCTAAAGTCAATCTATCGATCAATCGATAATCTGCCTAGCAAGCGCGACGATTGCGGCAAATCCTTTGTAGAATGATGTAAGAGACATTATTTATGCGAAAAAGATTGAAAACTTAAGTATATTGCTATTTTTATTATATTGTTACGAGCTTAGGGTTCGTGACAATAAAAATTGCCGATAAAATTACCTAAATTAACCTTTAATTTACTTTATACAAATTAAAGTAAAAAAACACTAATAATTAAACACACTAATTCACTTAATTTCACTCCGAAGCTTCGCTTGTGTCGCCGAGTTAAACTCTGTCTCGATCGCATCTTGCGCCATCTATTTATTCAAATCAGCAAAACATCCGGAATGTTCAAGTAAACACGCGCAAGGTACCGAGAAATCGAGTATAGATTTTCTAGAAACTTAGTTCTTCGGGCGGCGCTGTCGGTCGAGAGATCCGCGATGTCATTCTCTGCAAAGCCGCCCCCCGCTCTCGCTCCTGACACTAGATGGCGCTAGTTGACTTATTCACATAACACTGCCCCCTCCTAAGACATGCTCGTCCCGAGCATTATCGGTCCCATAATAACGCGCCAAGCGATCCACATGGACGATCTTAGGAGTCCCTCTTGCGCCTTTCTGTATCCGGTAGGTCACATCGTTGATCCTGGTTACAATCCGGTACGGGCCGTCCCATTTAGCTTGAAGCTTAGGAGATTTCCCTTTGCTGCGGACTGGATTGTGCAACCACACTAATGAACCTTCGTTGAACCCTTTATTGTTCATTTTGCGGTCATACCGGGTCTTCATTTTCTCAGACATTTGCTGGCCCGATTGTCTGACGTGCTCATAAATGTCATTCATTTTGTTCCGCAAGTCATATGCATAATCGGTTATACTGCGTGGGGCATCAGGTGGTATCCCAGTGATCAGATCTGCAGGCAGCCGTAATTCTCTTCCAAAGTTTGCGAAAGCTGGTGTCACTGCCGTACTTTCGTGAACAGAACTTCCATATGACAACAAAAACGGTTGTATGTGCTTGTCCCAATCTCGTTGCCGATTGTCCACAACTTTTGCTAGGTACCTCTCCAATGTCTGATTAAATCGTTCCACCATTCCATCAGATTGCGGGTGATAAGAAGTCGTTCTTGTTTTATGAGTACCCATAACTCGGCAAGTTTCCTGGAATATTTGAGACTCAAAATTCCTTCCTTGATTGCTGTGAATCTCTAAAGGTACTCCAAAACGACAGAAGACTTCATGAACTAGTTTATCTGCAACTGTTGAAGCTTCTTGATTTGGAATGGCGAAAACTTCTGGCCACTTAGTGAAGTAATCCATTACAACCATGAAATACTTGTTACCGCTTTCACTCTCCGGAAACGGCCCCGCCACGTCAATGGCTATTCTCTCCCATGGTGCACCAACATTGTACAACTTCAATGCACCTCTACTACGAGTCTGAGGTCCCTTTACAGCCGCACAACTTGTACATTTGCGACACCAGTCCTCGACATCGTTTCGACAGTGGACCCAGTAAAACCGTTCTCGGATCTTCAGTAGAGTTCGTTTAACTCCCAGATGGCCTCCTGAATAATCATTATGGTACAGCTGTAGAACATCCGGTACTTTAGCTTTAAGGACAACTATTTGTAAATGACAGCTGTCTCCCCGAACATTTTCCCATTTACGGCACAGAACTCCATCCTGAAGCAGCAAGCTATCCCACTGGGCCCAATAGCTTTTAGTGATCGAACTCATCGCTGAGACGTCGCTCCACTTGGGCTTGGGAGCACTGGCCTTCATCCATTCCAGGATCGGCTTGATGTCCGGATCTTCCTGCTGTGCACGTTGTAAGCTGTCCTTCCACTCGTTGCTGAGGTGGTCTGCCCTGAGCATCCTCACGGATACTACTCCCTTACTCTCTTGCCTAGTACAATGTTTGCAATCTTCAGGACAAGGTCTTCGTGATAATGCATCTGCGTTGCCATGAGATTTCCCCCTGCGATGTTCGATCTCAAAGTCGTATTCCTGCAGTAGTTCAATCCACCTCGCAACTTGTCCTTCTGGATTTTTAAACTGCAATAGCCATTTTAGTGCAGCATGGTCAGTTCGTAAGTGAAATTTTCGCCCCAGAAGATATTTGCTAAAATGCTGCAACGACTTTACCACAGCTAGCAATTCGCGTCTTGTGACACAATAGTTCCTTTCCGGTTTTGACAACGACTTGCTGAAGTACGCTATCACGACCTCTTGGTCACCATTCCGTTGAGACAACACACCGCCAAGTCCTATATCACTTGCGTCTGTGTCAACTACAAATTCTTTGCTTGCATCAGGGTATCCCAAAATAGGTGTTTTGCACAGACGGTCCTTGAGCTCCTGGAATGCGATATTACAACTTTCATCCCAGCAGAAATGTCGCTTCTCCTCGGTTAGCTTATGCAGAGGTTTGGCTATATCTGCAAAGTTCTTCACAAATCGCCGGTAATAGGAGCACAAACCCAAAAATGCTCTAACCTGCGTCTTGTCTTTTGGAACCGGCCAATCCTTTACAGCTGCAATTTTCTCTGGATCCGTGCGGATACCTTCTTCCGACACTACATACCCCAAAAACTTGACTTGCCGTTTGAACAGTGAACATTTCTTCGGACTCAGCTTGAGATTGGCACTCTGAATCTTCATGAGCACGCGTCCCAGGTTTTCAAGGTGTTCCTCAAACGTACGGCCCACGATGATGATGTCATCCAAGTAGACCAGACAGGCATCGCCAATTAGCCCGGTAAGTACAAGTTCCTGGTCGCAAAGGTTCAGCACACGTACTCCTGAGATGTCAGTGGTCCTGACCAAGGTTCAAGCTACTTTCCAGGGAAGGTCATTGTTTACCCTTTCCACAAGTACACAACGGTGAGCTTGCCCAGTGTTCCGAGGAAGACTAACCGGAATAATCGTTTCCGATCTAGGCGGAAGAACAATCTTCTTGATGCTGTACACGTTCCCTGGTAACGCACCTTCCATAAAAAGTTCCTCCTGTCCACATTTCAAAACACCTTGCTTAACGTCGATCTCGCAACAATTATTCCTCATAAAGTCTAAGCCTAGGATGCAGTCGTCCATTATATCAGCCACGATGACATTATGCAGGTAGATCACGTTGCCTAGCTTCAACTCCATCTCCTTCTCTCCACGGACGGGTATACGCTGACCGGTGGCTGTTACCAAATTAATGCGTTCTCGGTTGTATGCGGAGTCCCCAAGGAACTGACTTATAAGTTGGGAACTAACAACCGTACGAGAGGCTCCAGTGTCTATGGTCAGTTTACACGGCATTCCGTTGACCTCACCCTTGATGATTAGACTGTTCCCATCATGGGTTTGTGAGATCGAGATCCTTGGGGCTCTTTTAACATCAGCCAGCACCCACCCCGCAGTTCTGGCTTTTACTCGTTTCCCTGCTGCTGCTGGGCGGTGCGGTTGGCCGCACTACCCTCCTGAGATCGTTCACCTTCCCTTTCTAGGGTTCGCTTAGGGCAGCTGGATCGAAGGTGGCCCTTTTCCCCACAGCCATAGCACCTTGGGCTGTATCCTTTGTTGCGGTCGCGAACTGTAGCTGCTGCAACCTCCCTGACGCGATGGAAACGATGATCCTGCCGCACGGCTTCCACTTCCAGTGCATGGGCCAAGGCGTCCTTAGGTGTCTCGTGGTGCCCGAGCCTCACAGCAGCTCTGACTTCCCGGTCGCGGATGCCGTCGATGAATGTCTGCACCAGGTTCCCTTCAATGAGCGCAGGTACAGACCGGTATGCTTTTCGCACCAGCTTCTCCACTTCTAGAGCCCACTGCTGCAGGTTTTCGTTGCTGCGCTGCACACGATCTTTAAGCTGCGCACGAAAGACGTGTTCCAGGTGAGCGTCGCCATATCTCGCCTCCAATGCCTCAAGGAGTTGCTCATAAGTCACTTCCTCACCGAGAGCTTCCAGAACTGTTAAGGCCTGGTCGCGCAGGCCTAGTGTGAGAGCAGTCATGGCCTGACTTTTATTCCAGCCATTCGCTTTCATAACAGCCTCGAACTGGATTTTGTAGGCTGACCAGGAAGAAGTCCCGTCGAACGGTGGCACCTTGAACCCACGTAGCGAAGGTGCTGAAGCTACTACGGGAGCTGTAGTTCCATCCCCAAGTTTGAGTTCATCCAGCGTTTTCTTAACTTGGTTGATTTGGGTCTCAGCTTCCGACAGGCGGTTATCATGTTAAGCAACCTTATCCTTCACCTCCCTTATCTCTTTCCCGAAGGTCGCGTGAAGGTCCTTCATGAGAAGCATCTGCTCTTCCAACCGACGGGCCTGTTCATCCTGTCCACCCCGCAGCTGCTCTTCCAACCGACGGACCTGTTCCTCCTGTCGGCGAGCCTGTTCCTCCTGCTGCTCTTTTAACAGACGGGCCTGTTCCTCTCGTCCGCGCTGCAGCTGTTCCTGTAGCATGGCCATCAGAGCACCTAAGTCAGGTGCCACAGACGTAGAAGCTGCTGACGGACCGGCTTCCGTGGCCGGCGGCTGGCCCTCAGACATCTGCGGCGTTGCACCACCAAATCTCCTCTGGTCCGTCTCCTGCTGGCGTTGACTTCGGGTACGGACACCCTCCGTTTCCTCCTTGGGTAAAATCGGCATTATTTTATCCCACTTCTGACACCAATTGTTACGAGCTTGGGGTTCGTGACAATAAAAATTGCCGATAAAATTACCTAAATTAACCTTTAATTTACTTTATACAAATTAAAGTAAAAAAACACTAATAATTAAACACACTAATTCACTTAATTTCACTCCGAAGCTTCGCTTGTGTCGCCGAGTTAAACTCTGTCTCGATCGCATCTTGCGCCATCTATTTATTCAAATCAGCAAAACATCCGGAATGTTCAAGTAAACACGCGCAAGGTACCGAGAAATCGAGTATAGATTTTCTAGAAACTTAGTTCTTCGGGCGGCGCTGTCGGTCGAGAGATCCGCGATGTCATTCTCTGCAAAGCCGCCCCCCGCTCTCGCTCCTGACACTAGATGGCGCTAGTTGACTTATTCACATAACAATATAAAACAAGTTTCTTCCTTACTAGTAATGCACGCTGGTTACCGAAATCTCATCTCAATTTCATTTTCAACGGTGAACTTAATAAGGCTGTTGTTGAAGATGAAGATATGTAACACGTAAAACCTCCGCTAAGATTTTAGTCAATTTTTGAATCATCTTTATATACGCGGTAGAGTCGCACTGCCACTATATTGTAGTTGTTGTACGTATGTGTCAGCTGGACTGGGCAAGGACCTCACTCTCACACAATACAGGCACAAAATATCAGCTTCATTCTGTTGTTTCGCATGGTACGTGTAGTGTACCACGGACAGATAATATTTTCAGATATTATGGTATTGTTGCACTATTACGATATTGATGCGAAGGCGAATCTTTATATCAAAATTATCATTTTAAGACTAAATTTAAGATTTTTCTTTACAAACCGAACGTGGTAGAGCTACACCGTAGCTATATTATGGCTGCAGTAAAAATGGGCCAGCTCGACTCAGGAAGGACCACGCTTTCACAGAATATCAACGTAAAATACCAGCTTAATGCAGCAACAGGGGTAACAACGCTTCTGCATAATGAATCTTAATCGATAAAAGATAAAGCTGTATATAGATTAACATCAGGTGGCCTGTGTGTTCGTTAGTAACCATTATTCTATAAAAAAATACTCAAAATTTGTTATACATGTACGCGTACAGACTAATCATTTGAAGATAGTTTTAGAAATATAAAATAAAAATCTTTCCTATTTCCCGTGAACATACAACAATAGAAAAAGTTGCAGCTAAATGAAAAATTATTGCCGTTGTGTAAAACCCCTTGAGCACTTAGATTAAAAGTTGGCATTTGTTAATAACACCTCGGGGAAACTCCACTCCCAACATTTGATTAAAACTAATTGTTGCAGTTTAAGCTCTTGGCTCGCTTGCGGCGCGACGGAATCTCCTTGAATCGTGATATGTACATTTCTGTTGTTTAAGACTTTATCAATTAATTTGAAAGCGGAAAATTTTGCCTGAGGCAACGCTGTGGGTGTGTGTTCTTAAGGTAAAATCTGAAATCAAGCGTGTAGCCGGACGTTTTTCCGTATCATGAAGGCACTTAACATACATTAATTGCATACGTATAAACATCCAGACTTGGATAATAATTTGAAGGCCATACATGATATGACATGCCGTGTAGTGGCGGTTAAGAATATCCACTACCCCATATCTTCCCGTGGGTGTCGTAAAAGGCGACAGAGGGAAACAGGCAGGAGATGGGCAGCAGCATCTTCCTGATAACAACAATTACTCTAAGAAAAAAATCTAATTATTATTATTATAGGAATAATGAAATATGGTAACAATCATTCAATTTCTATACGCATGTCGATGCGCTATAGTGCCAAGTTTTTTTTCGAAATTTGGCCACAGTTTTAGCCAGCAGACAGCCAATGATGATAGTGATTGTATATTTTTGATATTTGTTTATTTTGTAATTATTTATTATTTACATGATAATCATTCATTAATATTTTATTTGCTACAATATCCATATTTAAAAGTGTTGACAGCAATTTAATAACTAATAAGCATTTATAAACACTATGAATATAAATATAAATGAGGAAAGCCTAGTGTGAATATACAAGTCAATGGAAAGACTTTGTATATTTGTGTACTAATACTATTTAATACGACTGTCACAACTTATAAATATGAACACTGTCGTGTATATTACTGTTCATTATCAATTACTATGTAAATACCAAGGTATGGTTTACATTAGTTCATAGACCAATTTTTTGACTTACAACACAGTGTCAAATATGCTTATCCTTAGTATGAAGAGCTCAACAGTATGGAGATTTTACGTCCGACGTAAGTATTTTTACTTGGTTATACCTCCATCTGTCAGAAACCATAAAATTTTTCAGGCACCGATTTATCCGATGAGGTATTTCACAATTCGACGGGTTTTTGTATCTACTCCTATGTTAGGCAATATCTTGGCTATTTAGGGACCAATTTTATAGTTCTTTAATAAAAAATTTTATACCTCTAGTGATGTTGATTTTTTTCACTGTTTACATTTTAATATTCCACCCCTAAGAGTATAGGTAATAAAGTTTCTAATACAGAAAACATTCTAATTTTACCTTGAGCATGCTATATTTCTACGACTACTAATTGAAAATGGTTGAATAATTAAATTTTTAAAGTAAAAACTTAATTCAAAAAACTAAAAAGGATAAAATAATTTCGACATTATTAAAAGCTTCTAAAGTTAATTAATCGATAAATCAATCTATCTAAAGTCAATCTATCGATCAATCGATAATCTGCCTAGCAAGCGCGACGATTGCGGCAAATCCTTTGTAGAATGATGTAAGAGACATTATTTATGCGAAAAAGATTGAAAACTTAAGTATATTGCTATTTTTATTATATAAAACAAGTTTCTTCCTTACTAGTAATGCACGCTGGTTACCGAAATCTCATCTCAATTTCATTTTCAACGGTGAACTTAATAAGGCTGTTGTTGAAGATGAAGATATGTAACACGTAAAACCTCCGCTAAGATTTTAGTCAATTTTTGAATCATCTTTATATACGCGGTAGAGTCGCACTGCCACTATATTGTAGTTGTTGTACGTATGTGTCAGCTGGACTGGGCAAGGACCTCACTCTCACACAATACAGGCACAAAATATCAGCTTCATTCTGTTGTTTCGCATGGTACGTGTAGTGTACCACGGACAGATAATATTTTCAGATATTATGGTATTGTGGCACTATTACGATATTGATGCGAAGGCGAATCTTTATATCAAAATTATCATTTTAAGACTAAATTTAAGATTTTTCTTTACAAACCGAACGTGGTAGAGCTACACCGTAGCTATATTATGGCTGCAGTAAAAATGGGCCAGCTCGACTCAGGAAGGACCACGCTTTCACAGAATATCAACGTAAAATACCAGCTTAATGCAGCAACAGGGGTAACAACGCTTCTGCATAATGAATCTTAATCGATAAAAGATAAAGCTGTATATAGATTAATATCAGGTGGCCTGTGTGTTCGTTAGTAACCATTATTCTATAAAAAAATACTCAAAATTTGTTATACATGTACGCGTACAGACTAATCATTTGAAGATAGTTTTAGAAATATAAAATAAAAATCTTTCCTATTTCCCGTGAACATACAACAAAAGAAAAAGTTGCAGCTAAATGAAAAATTATTGCCGTTGTGTAAAACCCCTTGAGCACTTATATTAAAAGTTGGCATTTGTTAATAACACCTCGGGGAAACTCCACTCCCGACATTTGATTAAAACTAATTGTTGCAGTTTAAGCTCTTGGCTCGCTTGCGGCGCGACGGAATCTCCTTGAATCGTGATATGTACATTTCTGTTGTTTAAGACTTTATCAATTAATTTGAAAGCGGAAAATTTTGCCTGAGGCAACGCTGTGGGTGTGTGTTCTTAAGGTAAAATCTGAAATCAAGCGTGTAGCCGGACGTTTTTCCGTATCATGAAGGCACTTAACATACATTAATTGCATACGTATAAACATCCAGACTTGGATAATAATTTGAAGGCCATACATGATATGACATGCCGTGTAGTGGCGGTTAAGAATATCCACTACCCCATATCTTCCCGTGGGTGTCGTAAAAGGCGACAGAGGGAAACAGGCAGGAGATGGGCAGCAGCATCTTCCTGATAACAACAATTACACAAAAAAAAACTGCGGTTGCCAACCCGCTCGCCAAGCGTGGCAACTATGGCAATATACCCCCCATGAACAATAACACAAATAGACGGCCCCCAGTGCCTGACGTCCCCGCTATTCCTGGCTACGGTGGCGACCATGGTAACGGCGGGGCAGGGGGTGCTAAAAATCTCCGGTGGAGGTTCGGTTGCCACCTACGACGAGTCGACCTGGCAACATTTAACGCACGCACACTGAGGACTGACGAGAAGATCCTGGAGCTGGAAGAAGAGATAGACAAGTTGCACTGGAGTATTATAGGATTATCCGAGGTCCGAAGAGAGGAGGAGGACACGGTGATTCTCGAATCCGGCAACTTGTTCTATCACCGGGAGGGCGACCATCTGTCCCAAGGAGGTGTCGGATTTATCGTCCCCAAGTCTCTCGTCAACAACGTTGTAAAGATTGGGAGTGTGTCGACGAGGGTCGCGTACCTGATACTCAGAATCACCAAACGGTATTCGCTGAAGGTCATACAGGTTTACGCACCAACCTCGGCACATCCCGATGAGGAGGTGGAGGAAATGTATGAGGATATTTCCAAAGCCATGCATTCCTCCAAAACCCACTACACGGTTTTGATGGGAGACTTCAACGCAAAACTAGGCACAAGAGAAAGCGGTGAGCTGAAGTTAGGGAAATTTGGAGTAGGGCAACGGAAACGAAGGGGCCAGCAGCTGGCCGACTTTATGGAGAAAGAGGGACTCTTTATGATGAACTCTTTCTTCCAGAAGCGGCCCCACAGGAAGTGGACCTGGTCGAGCCCCGACGGTTCGACAAAAAATGAGATTGACTTCATTATGACGACCAGACGCCAACTGTTCAGTGATGTCTCAGTGATCGCAAGGGTGAAAACTGGCAGCGATCACCGAATAGTTAGAGGCACACTGAACCTAAACGTTAAGTTGGAGAGGTCTCGTCTAATGAAGTTAACGCTCCGTCCCCCTCGTGCTCTAATCCAGAATCCCGAAAACTTTCAGCTCGAGTTACACAACCGCTTTCAGTGCCTACAAGATTGCAATGCAGTGGACGATATGAATGACAAGCTCGTGGAAACTGTCCATGCGGTCGGAGCTAAGTTCTGAAAGACCCGCCGCAGAAGAACACAAAAACTCTCCGATCACACTCTTAATCTCATGGCTGTTAGACGGGAGATGAGGCTGCAATCGTCAACAGACTTGACAGCATACAGGCAACTGAACAGACAGATCTCCAAATGCATGCGGCGAGACTTACGCAACTTTAATACTGCTCGTATTAAAGAAGCGATCGAGCGGAACCAGGGCTCTAAAGTCTTTGCCAGAGATCTGTCTGCCCGGAAGAGCCAACTGTCAAAGCTGAAGACTGAGTGTGGCAGCATCGTTTCCGGGACACCTGAGATTTTGAGTGAGATTGAGAGGTTCTATGGGCAGCTGTACACATCATCGTTGGAGCCACACGTAAGTGTGAGTAACGATCCAAGAGCAAGTCTTATCCGACACTATTCCGATGATATCCCGGACGTCAGTCTAAGCGAGATTAGAATGGCTCTCCAGCACCTTAAAAACGGCAGGGCCCCAGGCGAGGATGGAATTACAGCGGAGCTTCTGAAAGCGGGTGGAACACCGGTACTTGAAGTCCTTCAGAGGCTCTTCAATTCCGTCCTCCATGGTGGCGCTACTCCAGAGGCGTGGAGCAGAAGTGCGGTGGTCTTGTTCTTTAAGAAAGGCGACACCGCTCTCTTGAAGAACTACAGACCGATTTCCCTTCTGAGCCGCGTCTACGTGCCGTTTTCGAGAGTCATTACGAATCGTCTCGCACGCAGACTCGACGACTTCCAGCCTCCCGAACAAGCCGGTTTCCGAAAAGGCTTCAGTACCATAGACCACATACATACCCTGCGGCAGATTGTACAGAAGACTGAAGAGTACAATTTGCCGCTTTGCCTGGCGTATGTGGACTATGAGAAAGCCTTTGATTCCGTCGAAATTTGGGCGGTGCTGCAGTCCCTTCAGCGGTGCCAAGTTGACTGTCGGTATATCGAAGTGCTGAAGTGTTTGTACAGTAGGGCTACGATGGCTATCCGAGTACAGAACCAGAGCTCGAAACCTATCCAACTGCAGAGAGGTGTAAGACAGGGTGACGTTATATCCCCGAAACTCTTCACCGCTGCTTTGGAAGACGTTTTCAAGCTACTGGACTGGAAAGGATACGGTATTAACATCAATGGCGAGTACATCACTCACCTTCGATTTGCCGACGATATAGTCCTTATGGCAGAATCGCTGGAGGACTTAAGCACTATGCTCAATGACCTCAATAGTGCCTCACAACGGATAGGTCTTAAGATGAACATGGACAAAACAAAGATCATGTTTAATGTCCATGTCACACCTATGCCGGTAGTTGTTGGTGGCACTATGCTCGAAGTTGTTGACGAGTACGTTTACCTGGGACAAATAGTCCGACTAGGTAAGTCCAACTTCGACCGAGAGGTCAATCGACGGATTCAACTCGGCTGGGCAGCGTTCGGGAAATTACGACATATCTTCTCGTCAGGTATACCTGAATCTCTAAAAACTAGATTGTACAACCAGTGCGTGTTGCCAGTGATGACTTACGGATCTGAGACGTGGTCCTTCACTGCTGGCCGTATGAGGACGCTAAAGGTCGCTCAGCGAGCTGTGGAGAGGGCTATGCTCGGAGTTTCTCTGCGTGATAGACTCAGAAATGAGGATATCCGCAGTAAAACCAGAGTGACCGACATAGCCCAACGGATTAGTAAGCTGAAGTGGCAATGGGCCGGCCATATAGCTCGAAGAACCGATAACCGATGGGGAAGAAAGGTTCTCGAGTGGCAGCCTCGTACCGGTAGGCGTAGTGTAGGGCGACCCCCCACTAGATGGAGTGATGACCTGGTGAGATATGCAGGAAGTCGATGGATGCAGGTGGCTCAGGACCGTGCTTTGTGGCATTACTTGGGGGAGGCCTATGTTCAGCAGTGGACTTGTGAAGGGCTGTAATGATGATGATGATGACATGATATGACATTTTTCATTTCAAGATTCAATATAAAAAATAAAAACATATACCTCATTAGTCCGGTGGTTACAAGAGCGACTGCTGATCATGTGGTTCCGGGTTCGAATGTTCGTTCTGTTGAATGAACGAATGTTCAATATTTTTCTTTCGAGAAATTCTTAGCCTTTATCAGGAAATTGGGAAGTGTACTTCACCCTTATGCCTCGGAAAGCACTTAAAGCCGTTGATCCTGCGCGTGATCATTCTCCGGTCATGTCGGTTTGTCGTGCTATCGGACTATGGGCGCGAGGCAATAAAGTGTACCCCGCCGTCACCAAAATTCGTTGTGGCGGACATTAATGTATGCATTAACCATTTTTATTTTATTACACTACTACCACGACAAAAATACTATCGATTCTGTAATATAATCTCTACTATGTACTCTGTAATATAAACAGAACTACGCCTCCACTTTTGTTGCGGACGCCTGCTCGTATTTCGTATCTTTAATAAATTTCTAAAATAATAATAACTTCCAAATGAATGAATTGTACCTAAATGTTCTCACAATAGTACTCCGCATTAAATTTTATTGAATTTTGTTGAGAACTTTAAATGGCAACGTTAGGAAACAAAAAAAGGAACAATGATTATTAAAAATATAACACCTAGCGTTGAAAATATAACGGCTATTACTCACAAAGATGGTCGCGTTTAGCAACTTCCCTGCACGTAATATATTATCGCAATTACAAATAGTGGGCTATTTAAGTCAGGTATTTAAATGAAGCACTTCGCTAAGTTGGATGGTAGATAGCAGCTTCCGATAAAACAAATTGGATGCAGGAAAAGAAAATTCTTTTAAGATTACAAATTCGCAAAATATTTAAAAGACAAAGACAAATCGGATAAAAAATACTAATTAATGTCTCCTCTTCTGCCTGGACCGATATCACGGTAAGTATCACACTTTTATCCATATCCTCTACTTCTGCTAATTTATCCTCCGCTATGTTTTAGTTTGACAATTTTGAGATCCAGTGTAAAAATAAACAATGAGTATTGAAATGAAATGGAATAAACATGCAAATAAATGAAAACTCTATATTTGAGACGTAAGAAATTAATCTTTCATTTGACAAACAATATGTTTTTATTTGAGTGTCGTTTTAGAGTCCAGAGAAAAAAATTCCATTTTTTGGCATTTATTTTAAGAAAAGAATTTCAAAGTACTTTTGCCAACCTTGTTGGTAGTAAGCTGAAAGTGCCTAGGAGCTGCCACTGCAATATAACATCAGGTGGATTGCAGCCCTTTGTCGCTTTAGTATAAAAATCACAGATAATTTGTGAAAATCAAACAAACGAACCCGACTACTTTAATAATGATATCTAAACAGTGCGAGCGACCTTAATTGAACCTAGGCTGGAGATGATTACCGAATGTGGGTTGAGTTAAAAAGCTACACGACATCGTGGCAAGCCCATACTGTGTTAGCGGATCGAGCTGAAAATGTTTTTTTTTAAATATTAAAAATGCTATTAACATTGCTAATGTTCCCCTTAATCACTCGTGGTAAGCTTAAATTGCATGTGTTACGTGTGGTTCACGCCAGTAGTCGAATGGCGGATTCGAACCCACAACCTTTTTGAGTTCGCGGTCCGCGCCCTGCCATTAGGCTACTGTCGCTTCAATTAAATTTGAATTTAAATTTCAATGAAAATAACTTAAACCACGAGGAGTGAACAAATGTCAGTAAAGTTTCTACCCTGTGAAATAGGATACAATAGGCTTGAAAAGAATGAGAAGTACAGATAGGCTTAGCGCAACAATTAATTAATTAATAGCGAAAATTTTGGTTCAGAAGTGCGAACGGTTGTTTCTCAGAAGCCCATTATTGGTCTATTTCATTCTTAATTTATATTAATCTGCTACATATAACACTTTTCTGATGATAGACCGCTGTTACTGTGTATTGGCTGAGTAAGAATATACACTACCCCATACAATTCCGTGAGTGTCTCAGCAGCGACTTTCTTATGTTTTTTTAGCTTCAATTGAGAGTGCATACTGAAAAGCTGACAAATAAATACAGTTCTGCTGCTTACACTGTGCGTAGAATTTAATTGTTTACACACATATTCTCCTTTTCTTATTTTTCACCAGCCCCTAAAATATCACTCCTGAACATGGGTCTTTCCTGTAAAGGATTTTGTAAATTGAGAATTTTCCTTAATTTTCATGCTTGACAGTCCGATGATCAATACCAGACGTCGTGAACATTTTACGCCTGCGACTGCATATTTTAGAACTGCAGTAAACCTGATGGTTACACTGCTATCCGTCGGAAGCCAGTAGATCTTTGTGGCTTCCCTATAGCCGTGATTATCAACACCCACGGAAGGAGTGACGGATTCTCTTGCACTGCATGTATTATTATTATTCGTATTGAGGACAATGTAATGGAAATAATCTTATAAGTTAAAATAATAATTTTTAACACCTATGAATGTCGCAGACATTCCAATTGTAGCTCATCTAACTTAGTGGTTGTTTGTTGAGCAGTGTGTGGTCTTGCGTTGTCGTGAAGCAGCAGTGGCCTAGACCGATTGACCAATCTCGGTTGTTTAGCAGCTAGTCCTTCTTTCATGATTTTAGAAAGGTTTAGTGAACAATACCGGCGCTAGTCCACCAAACACTCACAAGTAAATTTTTCTGAGTTAATTTTCGTTTCGGGCAGGATTTGGCTGGGTCTACAGGATTCAGCCATTGCAACTAGCGCTTCCGGTTATTGTACAGTATCCACTTTTCATCACAAGTAATAATTCGATTTAAAATCCCTTCATTTTTGTGTCGGTTGAGCAAAGTAACACAGCAGTCGACGCTTGTATGCAAGTATGCAAAATATCAATTCACTCAATTCAAAAGGTAGCCATCGTTCAAGTTTTTTTACTTTCCCGATTTGCTTCAAGTGGATTAATACAGTTTTATCACTTACCCTGAAGCCTGCAGCTATCTCGGAAGTGATTTGTGATGGATCCGCTTCGACAATCGCTTTTAATTCTTAATTTTCCACTTTGGTCTCCGGCTGTCCACGGTATTGGTTCTGAAAGAAGTAAAACTTCCAAAACGAATACTTTGAAACCAAAAACGTGGTCGTAAATATACCGATATTTCATGTTTTTTATTGTGCGGTAATAAGTGACGCCAAAGAAAAAAATAATGAGGAATGACTGTTTTCGAAACTCAAATGTATCAGCTGAATGAATTTATAAATTTGAATTTTAAATTCTTAACCAAAGAGATACTTCAGATCAAAGTGGCCAGTACGACAAAACGCTAAATTCATATGTACGGACCAATACTTAGAAGTTTAACATTGTTTTCATTAATAATGATGCTTGTTGAAATTCGTTGGAAGCGAACAGGAACTTAAATCGTATACCTCATTAAAAATAATAATACCTTGATTATATAACGAAAAAGTAATCGAATTTTATTAAACATTCCAAATATTTTTGCTTTATCTTTACTTGTAGAAGTTTATTATCCAACAAAAAAAATATACACCAAAACCGCTGAAATATATCTTATCCTGTATTTATGAACGTTTTTGTACCGTATTTATTGTAAATAAATTATTTATAATATTATTATATTTATTACATCAATAATTTTATTAACAATCGATGAAAGTTTAATTGATTTGAAATGTTCTTTCTTTGTTACGATCTTTGGTATATCTTTCATATAATTATTCTTATAGTCTTTGGTACAGTACGACTAGTACTTTTACCATTAACAAATAGGTGTAAACGATAAAGAAAGTTTTGAAAGATTGCGACAGCTTCCAGCAGATAATCGATGACGATAGTATCTCAAGGGTTCAAATAGGCCACAATAATTTAAAGCATAGATCACCATCTTTCTTGTTTCTTTGTTTACACTAATATTTAACACAGCTTGGACATTTAATTCTCACAATCACACCACTTTAACATTTCAAAATACACTTCAAATTCAAGGTGATATTTATAAGTGATAAGACAAGACTATGCCGTGTAGTGGCGGTGTAAGAATATTCACTACCCTATGTTGACCAATGGGTCTCGGAAGAGGCGAAACAAATCGGAGCGAAACAAATCGGGAGATGGGCAGCAGCCCGAAAAAACTGCGGTTGCCAACCTGTTTAACAAGCGTAGCAACTATAGCAAATATCCCCCCTATGATGCAAACTATGGGGGAAGCGTATGTGCACAAGATGATTGATTTTAATAGGCTGTACCGGTAACGGTAAGTAAAGATCAACACGGTAGTGGAAACTTATGATAGAGTTATTTATAAATATTTTTTGGAATTTTTAGTACAGAATAGAAAATTTTTTATTCAATATAGATAACAAGTAATTCTCATTGAGTCATTTTTTTTTACTTTTAACACTGGTTTGGAAAAAGCCTCTGTCGGGAAGAACTAGCAAGAAACCCAGCATAGAATTCAATTCAGATAGGATTCAATTTATTACCAAATTCTATTATGGACCAAAATTACTCTTATTTAAAATGTATAACGATGTGTTGGTACAGTACTAAAAAAAAAAATTACAAAATCTGGACCCGATTGGTGTCGCTATATACTTTGTATAGTTTGTAAGAAGTTTGGAGAGAAGTTGGAGTTTCACTCACAAATTCGCAGAACAATGTCTGCCAGACTAGCTAGTTAGTGTAATTTTATGGAAATAGCTGAATCATAAATTTTTATCTGGTGGCCATGAATAATTATTATGTTGAGTTGCGATAAAAAAGGTAAACGATGAAAGTCTGTTTGACGGAAGATTAATCAGCAGCCTACATTGCGAATGATATTCTATTTTTTATAATTAAAGCCACCACTTTATGTTGACAATTTAATTAGCTTCAAGCAAAAAGATGCCATTGTTATGGATACAATTCCAAACAAACGTTTACCTAAAAAAAAACTCAGGTCTTAATTATTGGAAGCGTAATGTGATTCTTACTACTAATAGGTAATGCTATATTTCATCAAATAGCTGTGGATTTATTTACATAACATAACATATACACATTAAAATCCAAGAAAAAACTACAATCTAAAATATCATGCAATCCTATTACGCGCGGTCAGTGCCAAGATGTTTCCTTCCTAAACGGCTGTACGAGTACATGCCTTTGAGCGAAAATCAAACCAGCTTATTTTCACCAGCGCTACGACAAATCGCGGATATACAGTTTCTGTACGAACTTTACTGCACGAGAACCCCACCAACCAACATTTCTTCTTATACCTAGTCATAGTTTATTTAGATGATAACTTTCTCGTGTACACAAAAACAGATAAACAAGAAACAAGCCATAAAAATTGAGCTCTAGACAAGTACTTCTAAATAAAATATTTCCAATCATTCAAATTATGAGTCTCTTAATTAATTTTTCCTAATTTGGAATGTCAATAACCATTTACAAAATAAGGTTACGTAAAATAGCAGCTTAATTCTGTTGTGTTTCGTATAGTGTGTCTATTGTAAAAAGTCAGAATAGCAGAGAGAAAAAGGCAATTCTATACTTTAAGTTAGCGACTCTTGGTTACAAGTTTGATCGATTTGGTTGTCTCTTTATTAAGACGAAAACACTACTTAGTTTAAAAGAGAAATATTGGTACGGTATAATATTTGTATTATATTGTATGGCATAATATTTTTACAGTATTGTGACAAAGGTGCTTACAGTCCCTCTAGTAACTAGTATCCAGAATACTAAGGTGAGATGCCTAAGCCCGTAATTATACTGTTTCGCTTTACTTTAATAGCATTGCAAGTTTTTTTAATAATGCTTTGTGACAGTTTTTATTTATTTTTAATTTTATTTTATTTTATTAAGGATAACCACAGCGTATATAACTAAATACAATTTTCAAATTTACTTAATGTACGCCAATTACAGTTATCCACATCTTAAATTTAAAGGTAAAGCTACCTATTCATAATTATAATGAATAAAAACAATTGTAATGGCAGACAAATATTAACTGATTAGTAATAAGGTGATATTATGATATGTGATATTAACTAATTAGAAAAAAGACTTACGGAACAGATGACAACGAAATGAAAGCTGTGGTTGATCGTCAATTTAAAGAAAAAGATACAAAATATTTTAAGGTGCGTTAAAGGCATTGTGTGCGAGATGTGAAAAATGTATTTAACTTGAGGAAGATTATTTTAAAAAATGAAAAATAGATATCATATATTTTGTTTCTTTTCTTTCATTAAGTACCTTAGGCCGCAGACTTATCAGCAATCCCTCGTTTATCAACATCATAAACATCTCGTTTATCCCAGATGTGAAATATATACATCGGCGACAGAAATCAATATCTAAGGTTCAACAAAAAATCAACACCTGATTCTGGGATAATTGAGTTACCTTCCGTCTGTAGCCTCCTTTGTTTGAAGTTAACCTCAGGTGTCCACGGAGTGCAGTAGCCACTTACAATAATTATGTGGACTGCAAGTTCGTCCGCTATTTCAACTTTATAGTAAAAATCCGTCCTAATTAGAAATAGACTTTCTGTACCATTGAGACATTTTACACATATAAATTTCACAGGGCCAAATACCCAAAAAAATTATTAATTTTCAAGTCATACAAATACTTTATTCTTAAATCTATCACTGCTGCGACTATATCCCCAGCAGCGCAAAGTGTGGGGTCTTAAACATAAATTATGAAATATTTACAAGCGAGAGCTCAGAGTTAGTATTTTTTTTAAATTGAAGTGACAAGCGAACTACGGTTCGCCTAATACTAATAATAATAAAACAAACTATGTGCACCTGTAACTTACTTCAAACCAAGAAATCTATAGACATGTCGTCATCTGTCAAGACTAAGATGTAATTTCAAACTCATAACCTTCAGGTCAGAGCACAGCAGTATATGCCCTGCTTTTTGGCGACAGACGGAGGTAAGAAAGTGGTTCTAGTAACTAACCATCTAGTAAAATTCATCAGCCTATAAAGCAAAATACAGGCATATTATCATCATTTTTCTCAGCTGTGATAATCCATAGCTTGTGGCCTTGCTCGCTTCAGATGTCCATGAACTTCAGTAGCCATTTACGATAAGGAAGATTAGCTATTTTATGCCCCTTAAGTAAAAAATAAGAGGTCATTTTCAGTTAAAGTATCCTGATAATTATACACACTCCGAACTTTTGACTCTGAAAAACAAATACACTATTTTTCTGTTTGCCCGTTGGAAACTGAAGTGAAATTAATCATAACAAAGATCATGAAAAAGAAATCTGTTATTCTCAAAGCGGCAAATGCGAAAGCAACTTAAAAGTTTTGATGTTCATAATAAACGCGAACTTATTGTATTACGTCTTCAGTCCGAGAGCATAGTCCTCGTTCTTTGTAAGCGTAGCTGAACAATAAACTTTTTACTTTTCAGGTAAATAAGTACTTGGTACGGTGCTTCACGTAGCACGAGCTGAGGGCCGATATTATTCCTTTCCTGTTTATTTTAAAATTAATTTTATTTATATAAGAGTGCTGAAAACGAGCATGCGGCTCATCTGATAGTAAGTGACTACTGCCGGCCACAAACAACTGCAAAACCAGGTAAAATACCGGTCGATGTCAGCCTTTAAAACTATTAGGTTATTTTTTGAAGGTCCCAAAGTAGTACCGGTCCTGGAAATTGCTATCGCAGTCGATTTTTATCCAAAAGAAGTTATGCAATGAAGGAAACACCTGGTTAATCACATAAATATCGACCGCCAATCACCCGAATGGTATGGAGGGCATCAAGAGTTTTATCGCAAATTAATTTAGTGACTGGAGTTAATGCCGCTCTGTGTTGGATGCGATCAAGTGGACTGGCACTAGGGTGCCCGGTGATCTGCTGTTGTTAAATACTGTACTTCACTACAAAGATTTTTAGATGTCAATTTCGCTTTCGCTTCCAGGTGACTACAGAACTGAACGTCATTCGTTATGTGATCGTTGAGAATTTCGATTCTGGCAGAACAAGTTGAGGCAACAACTATAGTAGGTACCCTAGATATGAGGAGATACGAAGAAGAGGTTTTTAGCGGTAAACGCGCAAACTTGTGTCTTATGTGTAGTTAACTGCACTCAATTTAGTCGCTCCTAATCCGAGACTATTTTGAAATATTATTTTACTTAATTTATCAAGGATGTAAGGGAGTGTCAATTTTTTATCTATTTGTTAACCTTATCTTTGGCGCGATTGTGTAACTCGGGGAGTGGAAATCGTTTGCAGCCGGGAATCACTCCGTAACTGCGTTATGTTATTTAATTATGACAGGATTTTGTAACCTTAAATAAAATGTGAATATAAAAATAACAACGGCTTTTAATCGATAGTAATATATTGGCACAATACGATTTAAAAAGATTTCTAATTTTATAATATTTTAGAATTGGAATTTGGTATTTCTAATGAGTGTCTTGTCTGTGGTCTTTGAAGAATATACTTATTTAAAACCGAATATAGTAGCATACAATAGTTTTCGCCAGTTAAATTAGTACGCGGAATGAATACTATTCTTGGTGTGCGCTGGCAAAATTTAGAGATACCTTTATCTATAAAATTCGTTACGCTTTGTTTTAGAACTGAGCAAAGTAAATAAATTCATTATTTTGCTTCAGAGAAATTAAATATGTATAAATTTTAGGTATCATTTCATAAATAATGAATTGATTTTATACTTGATTTTATCCCAAATGACCAATACGAGAAATATTGAACATTTCGCCAATCGATCGTCGTTGAAGCGATTAGTGATCATGGCATATCGTAATTATTGGTTAGTGGTGCTGCAGTGGCCACTCTGGGTCACGTGAAATGTAATCTCGTTTGTCACCAATTTTTCATCTTTATATATCATCATCTATAAGTATAGTAATTTAGAAAAAGTAAAAATTAGTAATTCTTATCAACACTAAAAATTAAAAGACATAATAAAGTTAAAGTAAAGAAACAGCCTATACGTCCCACTGCTGAGCACAGGCCTCCTCTCATTTCTGAGAGGGTTTTGGTGGTTACGAAAAAGACATAATGATCATCATTATTACATCCCATCATAAGTGTACAACTGAACAAAGGCCTCCCCCAAGGAACGCCTTAAATAACGGTCGTGCGCCACCTTCGTCTGACGACTTTCTGCATCTAAATACATAATATTAATATTGATACATAATATATATATATATATATATATATATATATATATATATATATATATATATATATATATATATATATATATATATATATATATATACGTAATATTAATACATAATATCATAATATTACATATGACATTATGATATGGTGCTACTGAGCCCACCAATTAGAGGTCTAAAAAAATTACTCAGTATCTGTGAGAAGTATGCAACGACTCATGACTTACAATATAATGTCAAGAAGAGTGAGATTGTATTTTTAAATCATAAAAATTACAGCTGTATTTTCTCACTGTCACTCTTGAAGGCGTACCGAATAGGTTTTTTGTATATCTTGTCTTTTTCAATGAGGATCAGTAAAGTTATAGAAAATTCAATAAAACTAGTATCCACGTTGAATAAAACTATTATTTACGGATTTTATCGCGTTTAATTACTTTTAATTTATTTTTATTATTATCCCGACGTTTCGGGAGCTTTACAGCGCCCATGGTCACGGGGGGGACTGAGATGTTTGACGTCCCAATGTCATAGTTAGTCCGGCTACCTTCAGTTTTTTAATATTAATTTTTGGTCCGATTTACGCAAAACGAGCTTATAGTATCATGAAGTCTTGCAGTGGTATGCTTGGGTTTGGGTTTAATTTTGTTAATTATAGGATCCCAAGCAGATGGTAGCACCCAACCATCTTCTCTATTGAAATTTGGATGTTTTTTAATCTCAATAGCCTCGCGTATCATCCTTGGTAGGAATCGGTGTTCTTTTGCGAGAATTTGTGGTTTATCAAATCTAATGTAATGGTGGGGACGATCTTGAACATGTTCGCAGACTGCAGACTTCCCAGAGCGTCGGTGCTTCACATCAGCTATATGTTCCTTCACGCGGGTTTTTATAGATCTCTTTGTTTGACCTATGTAAGAGAGACCACATTCACAATCTAGCTTATACACACCTGCATCTTGTAGAGGAATAATACATTTGAGATTTGATTTTTTTAATTAAACGCGATACAAGTAGTATTGCATATTCTTGCCTCAAGAATATGCAATACTACTTGAACATTGCCTGACATCTGGCTATCTATTGTGGAAGGAGGAGTTCTACAAGCAAGTAGATGGTGTGGCGATGGGCTCACCTGTGTCTCCCATAGTCGCCGACATATTCATAGAGGACTTTGAGGAGAAAGCCCTTCTTACTGCTCCTGTAAATCCAAGGTTCTACAAGCGGTACGATCAGATAACCTTCCAAAAGTGGATTCTTTCATGGTATTTGATTATCTAAGTAATCATTCTAAGTTCACCAGCGCTGAAGTCCGTGGTTGGAAACTACAAAGGTAAGGGTGCTGCTTATTTATCTACGTTCGTAGGTACTTATTAGTAATCTTTAGGAATAAGCTGTATAGGTAAATAAATGAAAGAATGAATGTTGTAAAGTATGGTTACGGGCAAAGCTGTATAAACATCTTAGGTTACAGGGACGTATTCATAACTTATGAATAATGTTTATAGTATCTTGATAAAAGGAATGTTGTTTTCGTTCATTCATATGTAGATCATTTTGCAGATGATTTTTAACTTACTTGCACTTTATTTATTGCATGGTTCCCTACACTTGCTGATCTATGACAGAAACCTTAATATTGATTGTAAATGGCAGATTTTTTTTCCATCTTGCTCATTGTTACAAATCATTCGTTCAGTATGTATTTAAGTAGGATGACTTGTTTTGTATAAAAAATATATAATACTAGCGAACGCCCGTGACTTCGCCCGCATAGACTACTATTTATTTATCGTAGAGGAACCGTGTATTTTTCCGAGATAAAGCACTTTTTATACCAGAAAAAATGCACGGTTCCTGTAAAATTTCATCCATATCTGTTCAGCAGTTTTTGCTTGAAAGAGAAACAAAGATACATTCATCCTCACAAACTTTCAAATTTATAATATTAGTCGGAAGTAAAATATAGTAGTAGGATAGAATTTTGTTATTTGTATATATTTTTTAATTCGTTTTATTTATTTATTACAGATCGGCACGTGAAACCTATGGAGATGATGCTGTAGGATTTGTTCAAGTCCAGAGGTCGGGACGTGTTTGTACGGTAAAAGCAAAAATAACGCCTGAACATAGAATAAAAAGTAAAGCGTATAGCTGTACATTTACATGTGATGAAAAAGAGGAAACGGTTTTGAACGTGGACTGTCATGACTGTGCTGCTCAAAAGGGAGGTTGCAAACATAGCGTAGCGTTTTTGATGTGGCTTCGTAGACGCAGAGAGGAGCCATCTCCTACTGAAAAAAAAATGTTACTGGGCCAAACCAAAGCTGGCTACCATAGGTACTAAATTTATAAAAGCTAAAGATATGGGTCCCAGTTCAGTTACTACTGAAGATAAAAATACTGATAACACCAATTCAGATCAGTTTTTCCTAGCAGTTGTGCAAAGCCTAAAGGAACATTCTATTAAAAATCAGTTATCAGTATACGTAACAAAGAATGAGTATAAAAAATTGTCTTTGCATAACCTCATTCATCAATACAAAAATGAAGGCAATAATATAAATAGTGCAGATGATTTTATTGATTATTGCTCTACTAAAATCACCATAGAAAAATGTCACAAAGCAGAGGAAGCAACAGTTTGTCAAGCTAGTTCACCGTTATGGCGTGAGTTAAGGTATTGTAGAATAACCGCGTCTAAAGTTCACGAAGCTGCACATTGCAAGACTCCTGATGGTGCTTTGATTGAACAAATATTTGGTGCCTCTGTACCCGAGACTCTGTCTATGAAAAGAGGCAAACGATTGGAATCCAATGTCAGAGCAGAAGTAGCCAAAACAAGGAAAATAGTTATTGAAAATTGTGGTTATTTTTTAAAACCTGATTGGCCTCATTTAGGTGCTTCTCCAGATGGATTGACAAGTGAATACGTAGTAGAAATAAAATGTCCCTCGACAAAGAAAGGAAAGGAAAGTTTTGTAAAGAATAGTGTTATCGGCAGCAAATGGAAAGCTCAAATTCAGCTACAAATGTTTTTATGCAATAAAGTCAAGGGATTGTTTTGTGTAGCTAATGAAAATTTTGAAAGCAATAAAAAAGTAGAAATATTTGAAGAATATTATGATGAAAACTATTGTACTGATCTTTTAGAGAAGTCCACGCATTTTTGGAAAACATCAGTGTTTCCAAAACTAGTTGAGACTTAAAATTATTCTCTTATTAATAATATGATATGTGCTTTTGATGTTGCGAGGTTGTCGAAATAAAACTATAAAAGAAACGAAAGCATTTTTTTTTACACTTGACTACTAAATAGACTATTCTGTAAATTAACTAAACCACAGGCTATTGTTACAATATTATCTAAAAAATGTACGTATGAAATATCGACACATGCGTGAGGTCCGATCATTTTAAAGTCTCTCAACTTCCCTATGCTTCTTTCAACGTGAACCCTTATAGCAGCGATTCTCTTTGTTTGCAAGACTTCCTCTGCTGTAAGTTTTGAGTTAGAACTCACACTAGGCGGCCTCAGGAGTGTACAACCACGTTGTTCCAGTAAATGGGAAATATTTTTGAAACCCCTATCAGCTAACACAATACTTCCTTGTGCCAATTTGTCAAGAAATCCGCTGTCTTCAAATATTGTTGAGTCTGGAGTCCTCCCTCCATATCCCTCAGAGATAAAGTTTATCAAACCGTCAGATGTAATTGAAATCAAGTACTTAATGGTATTGCAGCTTTTATATTGAGACCATGTAGCCGCTTGGTGCGAAGCGTTACTAGGTTTCTCGATTTGAATTTCAAAACAATCGATTATTGAAATCGCTTTAGAATAGCGCTTCCTAAAAGCTATCGGCAAGTTTTCTCTGACATCATCTGCTGATGGCCAGATAATAAGTCGATTCAGGCACAGTGCAATTTTTGGGAGAGTTTTATTAAAATATTTAGTCACAGAACTCTCAGAGAGGCCAAAATGTATTGCAAGCATTGAATTTGGGTCATGCCATCGGATTTTTCGTAAGGTCACTAGGATTTCAATAGATGATATTTCCGTGAAGTTTTCTAAATGTTTAAAACAAAAATATGAATGGACAGGAATGCCTACCAGTAATTTTAGATCTCGAGATATAGACATTAGAGCGCCCTTTTGCATATGCTCATGGAAGAAATTTTTGTGCATTGTTTTTTTATTTCTAAATCATTCGACTCGTTATCACTAGCACTAACACCAAAAGAACGAGTATTTTCACTTGAGTTTGAGTTGCTGATCGTGAAGCTAACGTTTGGATCAAGATTTTTAGGGATTACTTTTTTTTTTAACTATTGGTTGTTTCCATTTCATTGGCGTATTATTCGATTTAGTTTTCATTTTTGGTTTCATATTAACCTGCACTGCTTGTGTTTTTTGACCCCTTACATTGTTTTTTGATAATACGTCTATTTCTTCAGGTATGTAAAAAGGATCACTGTTTTGGATGTTATTTGAGTCTTGATTCTCACACTCTACTACTTCAATGGAATGCAACAACAGGTCTTCGTGTCCAATATCTTTACTTAAAACTCTTTCAAAATATTCTATGTCTTGTCGTTTTTTAAAACCGGGTCTGTCAATTTTATTTTTTTGAGGCTTTTGGCATTCAAACTTATGAGGCAAAACTCCCTTCTTCAGTTTAAGCTTTCCTCCAACTAACTTAAACTTTACGTAATTTTCCATATCTTCTTCTAACTGAAATATAAAAATGTATATAAGTATTAATTTATTTGCCTCTATCAATAAGGCATAGCTGAGGCAGATACATAAATTCACCGCTGTTATGTAAATGGTTAAAGAATATTATCATTCACTCTTTGCTTTTTACCCGAGTACGTCTCTAGGTCATTGTTTTGACCTTTTAATACGAAATACGATGCTTTTACACATAAGCAGCTGACCCGATTTTAATGACTTTTTGTATAGAGATAACTGAGATCTTAAAATGGATATAGGCTACTTTTTATCGCAAAAATAAAACTTTAAGGGGATGAAATAGAGGTGTGATAAAAACTTTCTGTGACAAACTGAATTCAATGCGGGCGAAACCGCAGGCAAAAGCTAGTAATACATAGAAATGGGAACGGGCGAATATATAGGTTTACGTTATTAGATACGTTAGTACGTAGGTTTATCAACAAAACTTAGAAAAAGTAAATAGGTATGTTTTTATTAATACAGCAGGCTTAAAATAAGAGAATACACAGGTACACTACACGTAACATAAGGTACCAACGTATTTCCATATCAACTAAATAATAGGTATAATAGATATGTAGGTACGTACATCGAAGTGATCTTCACAGCAATGTCTTGTAGCCTGGGCAGAGGGTGTAGTTTTATCATCTCTTTTTGCAATGGAATACCATTTTTTACGAAGTTTTGGGTCTTTCGGTACGTTAAAAAATAGTTTTTCTGGTGTTTTAATAGAAGTGTTTGTACATTTCGGCACTATACAATATTTACACATAGTTAAAAAGGTGAATTAGACACAAATCGGACACTTAACTTGTTTCAAAGTTACAATTAACCAAACAAAACACTGCGCGCCTTATCGCTGCCAACGGCTAACTGGCGAAGACCGTCATAGTGACGTCACAGGTACCGTGCCGGGCCGTCAGTGAACTTCGCTAGTAATTTGGCCATAACTTCGTCATACTTTGTCGTAGAACAAAAATTTTTGCACTGTATGTTAAGGATTTCTTAGATCTATAAATCTGCATTCTCAACTAAAAACGTTACGGATCCTCATTCAAATTAATGCTTCAAAATCTTCTTTCCATTATAAATTGAAAATAAAACGACGACAAATATAATAGAAATGGAACCGTCGTGTGATTTGTTCTGAGTATGCAATATGCAAGCAATTTTTCTTTAGACTCATCTATTGCTGTTCAAGAACCATGAATTTGTTTTATATACAGGTTAAAATAAATATACCTGATTTTAATAGAAAATGGTTCTCATCTTGTGATACTATCGTAGTAGTAAGTAAAGTCGGCTAGTTAGCGTTAAAAATTTCAGGTCTATCCTTCAAAATCTTGAAACAAAAATGTCGTTATAATATTAAAAAATTTATGGATGTTAATAACCCCTGGGAATGAGGTGATCGCTACGAATCTTTTTCTAAATTGTTTTATGTTGTTAAATTGTGTAACAAACATGATTGTAAACCGGTTTTTTTTAAATTCCCTTTGGGTTATTTTCTAGTTCTTGTCAGGACAGAGGTTTTTTTACGAACTAGTGTGGTCATTTAACAAAAGAGTGACTTTCATCATGTATTATTTTAATCTATATTGATTAAAACAGTTACTGTTCTGTCGTGGTGTAACCAAACGAGACATGTACGTGGGTTTCTGTACGTGATAATATTGTTGTAAAAATCTGCATAGTAGACCAAGAGTAAAAAATCAGCGAGCTGGTATGACACGTTCAACTGTTTATTGAAGGAAAAGAAAGTTTCACGTGTGATCTACTGTGACCCAACTCAGAATCGTGTGACTGTTATCTAAAAGTACTAGGTTTTCTTTGTTGATGGTTTCTTGTGATACTTACTGACTTATAATTTAAAAAACAGCACCCTAACGGGCGTTGATTCCTAGAACAATCTATAATGTAATTAATTAAAGTTAAAGTAATTACTTTAACTTTAAGTGCTGATTGACATGATGTTCGACGAAGTGCTCGAGGAAAACATTGTGAGGAGTCCGGTAATGAGAGTAAGAGAATAATAGATGATCTTTTAGTGGTTGTTGTAAGAGTCGAAAATGTAAAAATGATACAGGAGAAGGCCGGCAGCATCTTTCAATCTTTATCTATATTCTAACATTTATCCAATAAACTAAGGCAAACAACGGAAAATGTTCCTTCTGTATAGAAACCTATCGGAAGGCCAGCAGTGAACTTTTGAGGGGGTGCAATATATGAAAAAATAAAAGTATACAGCATTACTATCGTGGTGAGACATGCCAATTTTTTCTTCAGATGCTAGCTTCACATGCATACTGTGCTATACGGATAGGCGGACATTCTCTCTATAGTGGGAAAGACCGATGAAGAGCAGTGGACTGCAGTATCCTGATAACTACAAAGGGAATTTTATTTAAGAGATAATACTATAAATGGGACTATCGAAGATCACTTTACAAAATTGTAATGAGAATAATGGATGTAAGGCGATGGATTTTCTTACTCCAATACTACTCGATATTTGGGTACTGGTAATGCGTATTGGTCACATATATCTTTTAGTTGGAGTATCTTTTAGTTGGCGGTAAGATATTTCTCTTGCCACCAACAGAAAATAACTTAAATATCCATTCAAAACGCTGTGATCAAATTTTATAGATTGATACTCACCGCACTGCCAGTATTTCATGGTAAGTATTGCAAATCTTTGAATAATTAAAGCCAACTGGCGCATTATCGGAAAGGCTTGTATCAAGCGATGGACTTAAAATATCTTCGACTAGATTAGCAACGGTTGAAATAAATAACATTCTTTTAGGAGAAGTAATAATGACAGTCCACCCAACCTTACCAAAAGCGGCTTGTGTCACTACCAGATGCAGATGCGTTATCATCCCTAAGGATTAAGATGAAATGTCTCGCTACCAAGTAAAAAGTAACTGAATAAAACGTAAAACGGTCCTAAAATAAAATCGGGTGTAACCTAAAATAAATCGACTAAAGACTTTAGGCACGCTTGTTAACTCTGTTTTTGCAGGCGCAGAAATTAAAACTGTCTGTTTGGAATATTTTTTTATAGAATCGGGAGACAAATGAGCATACAGCTCACCTGATGGTAAGTGGTTGCTGTGGCCCATGGACATCTACATCTATCCTCGATTACGAATCAAAATGCAGATGGGTTGTCACCCGTGAGAACTAAGATGGAATGCCACGATTCCAGTAAAAAGTGTCTCCGGATCTCTACACTGACCGTACGAAACTAACAGAATGCTAGCATAAAATAGTAAGCTACTATTTTACGCTGGTATTCTGTGAGAGCGTGGTCCTTCCCCGGTCGAGCCGACCCATTCGAGCTACAAATATACTACTAATATAACTGCAGATCGAACAGTAATTTTGTATGTCCTGGGTACACACACTGGGTACACTATGACATAATCAGTACGGTTTTGTTCTGTTTTTTTTTAATTACTGGCAATGCTTTTGATATTAGTTATAGTCTCTTTAACAACTCTTATATAGAAAGATAAGCTTAAAATGCTTGGGTTAGAAGTGGTTCACGACATTATTTGAATGGCTGCGTGGCTTGAGTCTATCACTATGACATCAGCAGTACGATTGTGTTGTATGTTTTTTTACGTAAATATGAACAACATTTTTAATATTACTAATATTCCTCATACCCACTTCTGCTAAGCTTAAAATGCTTATGTTAGGAGTGGTTCACAACAGCATTCGAAAGGTTCATTTGAACTTACGACCTTTTGAGGTCCATAGGCTACAGTCATCTCTGCCGTTAGGCTACTGTCATTTTAACTCTTCATGAATATTGAAAAGGAAAAAAGAAAATCTCATCAATAACGAGTACTTAGGTTGTTGTTAACCATCACAAGAGGGGCCTGAAAAACTGTTTGATCTTAATGTTTACTCAGCTGTACAAATGCGCTTCACCTTACAAACAGACATCACAGAACAAAATGAAGTCTACAATATATTTTTTGTTAAACAAACAATTTATTCTCGTCGCCGAGGCTTTAGTATGTTAGTTTTAAGTTATTCCGCTGTGTGGGGAAACTATCCACAAAATGGGTTAATTCTGCTACGTTTCGTGTGGTGAGTGAGTAGAACCGGAGACTCTTTTAGTAGTAACGAGTCATTCACTCTTTTTCCAAAAGAGTGACATCGTTTTTGTTCTTTTTCAACATTTTGATTCTTAATCAAGGATAATTGTTAATTTCTATGGGCCAGTATTCACATACCCTCAGGTGAACTGTATGCGTTTATCATATTGCTGCTATAAAAATGTACATGTAAAATGTGTGTAAAATCTGAATGCCTCATGATCTCCAACAGATGGATCCCCATCAGATGTAATAGGCCGGTAGTCTGGTTAAGCTCAAAGGTGAAAGATGTCTGTTAAAATATGTGATGAAAGATGAAAAAATCTATGGACTCTTACGGACTAATAACGAAGTAGAAAAATAAAGGAAGATTTTTATGCTGGGACATTAATAAGTTCTTAATATCCCCTTTATAGTACCATAGTAAGGTGTAGACATGTAGGTCTTACCATACAATAACAGATATAATATTTTCTTATTAATTTAATAACAATAATAATAACGTTTACATTTTAAATTAATATTAAATTATTTTTAAGACCAAAAAATACAACTTATAAACAAATGAAATTAAAACATAAATATTTCTAATTAACATTAAAAACAAATTAAAGGAAAATAGTGTTTTAAGCGATCTCGGAAACAGACGCCTTGTTGTACTTCTCCCGATGCCGGTCTTAGTAATTTCTATCTATCTATCATGCCGGTCTCAATAATATCTATATATGTATATATATATGGGTGGATTAGAAGACATAATGATTATAAAAAGGATTGGAAAAGTATGAAAATATAATGGTTATAAATATTTTCATACTTTTCCCGTTTTCATTGTAGTTTCTCTTAAAAAAACAACCATATATAATACTTTCTTTCGATTTGTATAAATAAATAAGTTGTTTCACGTAGCGAGCTAAAATACCAATATTCGCTTATAAGTTTCCAGTTTGGTTTCCGTTGCTATCACTTACAACTTGATAAACTACATTTGTAATTTACATTACGTAATCACGTTTGCAATGTAAGTGCTTCAGTAGCCCAAACTGCCACATTAACTTAAGGTCAGTCAATTTATTTTCTGAACACCTTTTGCACGCGATACTTATATTATCGTAGCCGAGTTATAGGATACTTTAATGAATTTTCCTGTTTTTTTTTTTTATTCCATAAAAGACATTAAAGCCCACAAATTTAGTGTTTTAGCCTCGCTGCAGCTACATTATGCCTGAAACGTGAATTAGTCGCCTCGGCGAATAATGTTTCTTTCATATGGTTATTCCATGTAAGTCATCAGTTGTGGCTAATGTCAAAATACTTTTATCAATTTAGGCTTGCTTGAAGCTCCTGCAGACGTCAGTAACAATGAGACCTAAGAAAAAAACCGGCAAGAAATTAAAATTAAACGTATGTTAACATCCTTTCAAAGGTTTTTAACAATATATTAGTGTACAGGGGACTTGTAAATTAGTAATTTATCCCCTCGTAAAACTCAGCAACTAAAGTTTTTTTTTTTACAAAATATACCATGATATTCATGGTATTGAGTTAGTGAGTACCGCATCAACACCTTTGCCAAAGTTTGCATTATATCTTTCATAACTTTCCTCTTTCATGTTGTTCCAGTGATTAACGGTGAGCAGAAGTGATAACATCGCATAATATTTAGTAACCAAAATAGAATCCTTTTGTGTTTTCCCTTGATGATCCATATATTCGCCACTGTAATTAAATGAAAATTATTTCCTCATTCGATAGTTTTATTTAATTGTTGCTTTATATATCTATACATATGCAAACCCATATGCGTTGTCAGAAAACTGGATGCTAAGGTGTTGATTGAAAAGGTTACGATAGTTACTGACTAACTGGGACAAACAAACCTGAATTTCGAAATAGAATGGGATGTACGCACTAGTTCTTATGTTTGAGCATGATTAAGCGAAGCATTTGGCCAAAATTAGAAAGTGTTCAATGCCTTTTTAGACTTAGAAAAGACCTGTGATCGAGTGAACTAGGTTACTTTATGGCAAACGCTAGCCTCATGTGGATTGAGCACTGGGCAGTTACACGCATTAAATATCTATATAGGGACCAGTGTTTGTGTCAGGATCAACGCGACCTACATGGACAAGTTTGGCATCCATAAAGGTGTCAGACAGATTGTGTAGTTTTTTCGTGGCCATTCAATCTGTTTATGGCCAGTTTTTTAAAAAGTTTGGAATACCGAGGAATGTGCTCCTTGTACTTCGACGGTTGAGTAAAATTTTCGTCGTTGGACTAGTTGCAAATGATAGTTACCTAATGAACATATTTAAAAAAAAGACAATGAAAAAGTGGATTATGAATAACAGGAAAATAAACCAAATGTGAAATAAGAGTAGAAGGGGAATTGGTTGAGCAAATGAATAAGTTTATGTAGGATGCGTATTTAGCAGGGATTGCTAAATACACATCTTGCTTTATGCTGTTGTGTTCCATATGGTGATTGTAGAGAACCAGATAACCTTTTAACTGGAAATGAAACATTCCATCTCAATACTCAGGTGTGACAACGCAAAGCTACATTTTGATTTTTACTTGAGAATACATATAGATGTCTATAGGCTACAGCATACACTTGCAATTAGGTGAAATGTATGCTCATTTGTTAACATAGATTTCGGGTTCGAGAACAATTCTGTGTTACTTGCTACCGTTACATTATATGATAGTTAAATTTAAGTATGGCAGAATGAGCGATAAATTAAAATTTAAAGGTTCTCTTCACTTAACAAACAAAGTACAGCAACATAATGCTACAACTTATTAAATTTAACTTTAGCAGTATATGCCTGCCAAGTATAATATGCAAATATTCTTCCTATGAGGCATTTTATGTGTAAGGCCTATGTTCTGCGGTGATCTTTTGTTAGGCCATAATGAATGAATGAATGAATGAATGAATTCTGTACCTACGCGTTTCTCTCCCGTTCGAGCCGACCCAAACGTGCTGCAGTCAAAATCTACTTTATTGACATGTGAGCATTAAATACAAACACAATATATTAACAAGCTCATATTTTATTATTTGTATAAGTTGTACAATGACATAGAATAATTGATTCTGTTACTAAGGTTATACAGTAGAACTATATATAAAAGCTTGGGCTTCAGACACATCAGTCAAAACTTAGGCTTAGGATAGATCAGTTTCTTCGCCGCGAATCCTGTTTCTCTATCGCAATTTCTTTCATTATAATTGTAACAAGAAGTAATCTTTCCGTCTATAATCTATACAGTTATTCAATACAAGTGCAAAAAACGTTCTCAAATTATATTATTTTTAATAACATAGAATTATTGATTCCGTTACTTAGGTAGCGCAGTAGAAATATATTTAAAAGCTTAGGCTTAGGACATGTCACTATGAAACATTGTTCATTTTTTTTTGTAATAATTTTAGGAGAATCCGAACATTGAATCTCAAATAAGCACTTATGTAATTACCCTCGACCTCAATAACGGGCATTGTTCAATTATGCATTTTGTTAGTGTGTCGAAATTTGCTTTCAGATGAATTGCAGTTGAATGTTATTGCTCAATCTGCGGTAAATGTTAAAAGTTGATTGTATATGATGAGTAATATATTTGAATCATATTAGTCCGATTAAGTACATTATTTATTTATTTTTGACTAAAAATGTTCACAATTTTACTTTCATAAAGCAAAGTCAAAGTATTAATATATTTTATTAAATTTACGCTTATTATAAAGCACTTATGAGTATGAACCTTTTCACTATGTGGTAGCATTCTACTTCTGCTTGGAAATCGTTCTGAGTAGGTGCCATTCTCGTACATATTTCTGCCACCAGATAGCAGTGCTTGCTTTACAATGTTCTGATCTGAAGGGTACAGTGAGCCAGTATAATGACAGGTTGCGTTTTGGTGTCAGAAACAGGTAAGAGGTTTGCACCTACACAGTTGGACCCCTAGCCATAGCAAACTTTGAACAAACGTTTCAACACGTTACAAAGTTTTCTTCACTTCAAAAAGAAGCGTTATCCCCACACTAAGAATCTCTTCACGGAAATATTCTACATAAGTAAAATAATCATGAGCAAACACACAGGCCCAGTACAATCATTTGTAACCCGCACTAGTTACTTGATTCGTGCGGGACTCGAATACTTAGCCACTGCACTACGGAACATTATTCGCCTTATATCAAATAACAGCAATAAAATTATTGGCAAAAAGCAGAACAAAATTCATTTACCGAAATTCATGATAAGATCGAGATTTAACTTCTAGGAAAATGATAAGGGATTCCGGGGATTATATAGCGAAAGATTTTTGTTATGGTAATTCTCGCACGTTTTCTTCCGGCGTCTTTCCATTTTTTTTTCACTAACTGCAAAATTGCTTTATCAAATTGCTAATGAAGTACGCTTTTACAACACTTTGAATTTGTTTGTGAAGAGATTTGTATTGAATTGTATGAATGTAATTTATAACTTTGAACATACATTCCAAAACACTCTTTTGAATCGAAAATAATTTATTTGGCTTTGCAACACAGCATTGGTTTTCATCACCACTAGAACAACGAGGCAGTAGTATACTACATGGGCGGTCCCCCACTAGATGAAGTGACCTGGTAAGACATGCAGGAAGTCGATGGATGCAGCTGGTTCAGTACCGTGCTTTGTGGCATTCCTTGGTGGAGGCTTATGTTCAGCAGTGTACACGTGAAGACCTATAATGAATGAATAAATGAATATAAGACAGATTTCTCAATCAATGTTTAAAAACATTAGGAGAAAACGTAATTTCATTATTCTGTTTTAACTTTAGCAATTTTTGGCACTCAAATGATGTTTAACTTCAAATCAGTTCAGAGAATGCAGTTAGGCACTGAGTCCGTACTTTGTTAGCCATATTATAACGTGAAGAATAAGGATAATATTTGTTTATACTTGTAATGGTTGGAAGGATTCCCTTACAGCCTAGAAGTCCGTCTGGGTTCCAATATTTTACCTGATTCTGTCGTCAAATAGCAGTGTCTGCACTACTGTTCTGGTCTGCACAGTATAGGGATTCAGTATAATTACAGATCGCAAGGCATTCAGTCTCAATCCTCAGAGATGACCACGTATTTTTTGGTTGGTTGCTGGTGTCCATGAATTGTAGTAGCCACTAGCCATCAGGTCGCATACATTTTTCACCCACTCAATGCACTATTACTGTACTTCAATAAATAGTTTGAAATCGTACATGTACCGAGAAAATAGAAGTAAACTCCCATATCTTCAGATGGTGCCTTTGAATTATTTCACAGTAACTTCCATCTTCCTCTGGAACAGATTGTCTCTTGACCTGTAAATAATACCTGCCAAAAATGTTTTTAAAAGAAAACTATACGAACATATCCGTAGCCAAATAAGTTGAGTCCACTTACTTTATTTGTATATACATTTATTGAGCTACATATGTATAAATGTCTATTTATTTAAATAATAGGTCCTTAAATATGAAATTGGCGTTTTGTACGGGAAGAATATAATAAAGTCAATTTTTTTGTAAAATATATTTAATTAATCAAACATGCACCGTTGTTATATGTGCACTTTTGCCATCTCATAGGTAGTTCATTGATCCCTTTACTAAAAAAAACCACGGGGGCGAGAATCAATAAACTGTTTGAAGGTGGTTTGGACTGCCGCACCGAAGTTGAATTTTTTTCTTGTAAGAAGTTGTCCGAATTCTGGAAAAAATGGAGCAAGGTCCGGGGAGTACGGTGGATGTCGCAGACATTCCAATTGTAGCTCATCTAACTAAGTGGTTGTTTGTTGTGCAGTGTGTGGTCTTGAGTTGTCATGAAGCAGCAGTGGCCTAGAGCGATTGACCAATCTCAGTAGTTTAGCAGCTAGTTCTTCCTTCATGGTTTGCAGTTGCTGACAATAGATATCTGCCGTAATCGTTTGGCCAAATTTTAGAAAGCTGTAGTGAACGTACTTTTTCTGAGTCAATTTTCGTTTAGGGCAGGATTTGACTGGGTTTCCCGGATTCAGTCATTGCGACGAGCGCTTCCGATTATCGTACAGTATCCACTTTTCATCACAAATAATAATTCGATTTGAAATCTCTTTTTTTGTTGGTTGAGCAAAGTAACACAGCAGTCAAAGCGTGTTTGCAAGTTCGATTCACTCAATTCACGAGGTACCTATCGTTCAAGTTCTTTTACTTTCCCGATTTGCTTCAAGTGGATTAATACAGTTTTATCACTTACAACGAAGCCTGCAGCTACCTCAGAAGTGCTTTGTGATGGATCCGCTTCCACAATAGCCTTTAATTCTTCATTTTCCACTTTGGTCTCCGGCCGTCCATGGGGTTGGTTCTGAAGATCGAAATTTCAATTTTCACAAAAAATTAATCGATTTTAAATCGAATCATTACTGTGATGAAAAGTGGATACTGTACGATAATTGGAAGCAATCATCGCAATTACTGAATTCTGCAGACCCAGTCAAATCCTGCCCCAAACAAAATTGACTCAAAAAGTTACATGTGAGTGTTTGGTGGATTAGTGCCGGTGTCGTTCATTACAGCTTTCTCAAATTTGACCAAACGATTACGGCAGATATCTATTGATATATAATGTTGTTGTTGTGTATGTTGCTATCAAAAAACAAAAAATTTTTTTAATCAGCAGATTTTTATATGCGTTTGAGGTAAAAGAAAACATTGTCATTTTCTCACTTATAACCGTTTTATTACGTCATTATTTTTGAAGGCCCGCCATTTAATCAATTTAAATGAAACTAAGTTTTACGGATTTTATCGCGTATATAAACTTTTTTTCAAATTCCTGATGTTTCGAGTACTTTACATCGTGTGTAGACCCGTGGGTCCCACCGTCATTTTATCAATTCAGTATAGCCACAAATATTAATACGTTTTTTTAATATTAACCAGTGCTTGTCAAATATTGGATCTGATGGTGCAACGCGACGCAGCCGTAGATAGAAAAATACACTGAGTTAAAAAAAGCCCATACACTCTTTCCTTGAAGACACTGACATTGTAATTGGATAGAAAAATGAAGAAACTTCATAAATTTCCGAAAAAGAAAACGAAATCAAGAACGGAAGTTCAAGGTTGGTCGTATTCGGTGGATAAAGGATAACTTTCAGGAAAAAGGAGGTCTACCATAGATTTAACAGCAGCTTTTTTAAACCAATTTGCATTTGGGGAATTGATCCTCGTCGAAGTCCAACAAAGTTCTCGTTTTGTTTACTTTTATCCTATAAAAACTTAACCCTCACGGGATTTTATCCTACAACGTGAAGGCGTTTTTTAACTTTACAATTATCAAATATTCCAAACATCTTCATTTGTTCGCCACAAATTAAGTTATTATTGTCCTTAAGTTTAGCGTAGTTTAGCCTCGCCGTATGGTAGCGGCGTAAAATCTACCACCAACCCTTGTTCGCACCATGACTCAAGAAATAAAAGAAATGGCCCCGAGTTCCCGGCGCCCCTTAAATGGGGCAGGGGTGCGAAGAATCTCCGGGAGAAAAACCGGCGACGAGGTTCGCCACCCGTCACGTTCTGTCTCCCGGAGGGGCGAAAAGTGGATTGCGGAAACCCGTCTGGCTACGCTGAATGTATGTGGAGGAATGAATGATAAGATGGATGAAGTATGCGAAATGATGAATGACAGAGGAATAGATGTGTTATGTGTGAATGAGACGAAACGAAAGGGAAAGGATGCAACTGCACATGGCACGTATACCGCGTATTGGTCTGGTGTGGGCGAGACCGAACGGGCATGCCAGGGAGTCGGTTTCATCCTTTCAGAAAGAATGGGACAATGTGTGAAAGAGTACGAATGTGTAAGCCCGAGACTGCTATGGATACGAATGAAAGTGGGCTTAAAGAAGCTGTTCCTACTAGGGGTATACGCCCCAGACATGTCTAAGCCCACTTACATCCGAGACACGGTAAGGATGGTGTTGATAAAATGTAAGGAAAATGAAAATATTATTATGTTAGGAGACTTTAATGGAAGGGTTGGGGTGAAGAGGTCTGGTTATGAAAGGATATTGGGAACGTTTGGTGATGAAAGTATAAATGAGAATGGTGAAGACCTCCTCACCGTATGTGCGGAAAAGAATCTTTTTGTGACGAATACTTTTTTTCGTCATAACAAGATTCACATGTATACATGGGAAAGAGGTGATGATAGAAGCATGATAGATTTCGTAATTGTGGATGAAAGAATGAGGAGCGCAGTCGTAGATACAAGGGTTTACCGGGGGTCCAACGTAGGGACGGATCATTACTTGGTCTTATGTCGAATTAATGGTCTTTTCAAGCGTTGGCGGCATCGGACATCTGTATCTACCACTGCGTTACAGCGTATAAGAATAGAGAAGTTACAAGATGAAGATGTGATAGAGAAATTTAAATGTAGACTGAGAGAAAATATTAGATGTTTGAATGAGTTGTGTATGAATGATTTAGACTTGAATACTGTGTGGGATAATATTAAGAAAGGTTTGGTGGATACCGCCACCGAAGTATGTGGTGTAAGTAAGATAACAAATGAAAGGAAAAGTAATACGTTATGGTGGGATGATGAGGTACGGGTGGAAGTTGAATCAAAGAAGAAAGCATGGTTAGATATACTAGCAACCAAAGCTGGTAATTCTTCTGGTATGAATGATGAGATTGAAAGAAAAAAGGCAGAATTTAGACGTCTAAATAAGAGAGTAAAAGAAGTTGTTGAAAGGAAAAAGAAAGAAAGAACGGATAAGAATGATAGAAGGATATCTGATAATTTCCAGGCTAACATAAAAATGTTCTGGAAACTCGTAAGAACTGCCAGGGGAAATACAAAACAGCCTATAATAAATGCTATAAGAGACGAGAATGGATGTATTCTGAATGATGTAGTTTCGAATTTAAACAGATGGAAGGAATACTTTGAAAGCGTGTTTATGAGTGAAGAGTCGTATGAATTAACTGAACTAGAAATTCCGAAAGAAGTGGAAAGGGGTATGGAGATAAGTGTAGATGAAATAATGAAAGCAATGAAAAGCATGAAAGCTAAGGCAGCTGGATATGATAGAGTATCACTCGAGATGCTAAGGGCTGGAGAGGGAGTGGTGGCAGGCCTGCTGTACACCTTGTTTAATTTATGTTGGGAATTAAAACGGGTACCGGATGACTGGTATAAAGCAGTTATAGTACCAATATATAAAGGAAAAGGGTCACAGCAGGACTGCAAAAACTACCGCGGTATCAGCTTGCTTAGTATTGTGGGTAAACTGTATGCTAAGGTGTTAATTGAAAGAGTTATGAAAGAAACTGATGGAAAAATTTGGGATGTGCAAGCGGGTTTTAGAAAGGGAATGGGGTGTACAGATCAAGTCTTTTCCATGCGCATGATTGCGGAGAAGTTTTTGGCCAAAAACCAGAAAGTTTTTTGTGCGTTCATGGACTTGGAAAAGGCTTATGACAGAGTGGACAGGAATGTGTTATGGCAAACACTGAACTCATATGGGTTGAGCGCTGGTTTGATACAGGCATTAAGGTCTTTTTATAGGGACTCTAGTGCTTGTGTCAGGATCAATGGGGTCTACTCGGACTGGTTTGGCATCCAAAAAGGTATCAGACAGGGCTGTGTAGCTTCCCCTTGGCTGTTCAACCTATTTATGGACCGGTGTTTGCAAACTTTGAAAGATGAAGAATGTGGGTTAAGAATGGGCGAGTTAACCGTCAAATGCCTTTTGTATGCCGATGATCAAGTCATACTTGCGTCATCGGCGGCAGAGTTGCAAATGATGGTTACATTAATGAACTGGGAATTGAAAGAAAGGGGAATGAAAGTGAACGCAAGTAAGACGAAAGTGATGGTTTTTGAAAGAGAAGAAAGCAAAACGGTATGTGAAATAAGAATAGAAGGAGAGTTAATTGAGCAAGTGGATGAGTTTGTGTTTTTGGGATGTGTATTTAACAGGGATGGTAGATATGATAGGGAAATAGAACGACGAGTAAATGCAGGGAATAGAGTGAATGGGGCACTACACTCTATTATGAAGAACCAGAATGTGTCAAAACAGGCACGTATGGTAATTCATGATGCTGTGTTAGTCCCTACTTTAATGTATGGTAGTAAAAGCTGGGTGTGGCAGAAGAAGCACGAAAGTAGAATAAATGCTGTAGAAATGCGGTCTTTAAGGAATATGCTAGGGTTTAATCTGAATGACAGGGTGAGAAATTGCGTGATAAGAGATAAATGTGGTATGCAAGATGATGTTGTGACCAGGATTAAGAAAGGAATGCTTCGGTGGTTTGGTCACGTAGAAAGAATGAATGAGGAAAGAGTGACAAAGCAAATTTATATGGCAGATGTGAATGGCCGATTCGGAAAGGGACGCCCTAGAAAAAAGTTTATCGACCAAATTGGCGATATTTTGAAAATGGGCCACGTTAGAAGTACCCTTAACCGACGAGCATGTATGCGTAGATATATGGATGTAAAGGAGGCGAAAGAGGTATGTCAGGATCGTGCCAAATGGAAGTCCGTAGTCTCTGCCTACCCCTCTGGGTGACAGGCGTGAGTGTTTATGTATGTATGTATATGTAAGTTTAGCTAATAGGTGGTTTGTAATAAATGCGCTTAGAATTCGACTTCGGTCTCAGTTTCACGGGACTTGTTATTATGATTTAAATTTGCAAAAGGGAAGCAATCAAATAAAAACACACCGATTGTTTATTCGGGATGCATATTGCGTGCATTTGTGTACCACTAGTGCCTCGACGGTACTCTTATTCGAAAATAACGCAAATTTTTATTTTCCAATTTTTCCATGATTGCAAACATAGCTTTATTGAAGAATGAACATGTTATAGGAAAACAAACAAACAACTGATTTAAGCATTAATGGCATTAATTTGAATTTTTATTTAAGATATTTAACTTTAAAACTGTTTTAAACCAGCAAGTGTTAAAAAACAACTATGCCACAATATATATTATTATCTAATAAAAACGTATTTTAACGTGCAGTGGCGGTGTGAGAATATTCACTTCGATGGATTAGATACGGACATGTCACATTGGTTTCGTAAGAGGCGACAAAGACAAACAAACCAGGTGAGGCGCAGCGTTTTCCTAATAATAACTAGAAAATAAAAAATATGCACTTGTGAACCCGCATACCAAGCGTAGCAACTGTGGTACCATGAGCAGCAGGGGCCTCTGATGGGCTATAATGAATGATGACTGATGAATAATGGGCTTACCTATCCCATAGAGTATATTCATCAGCTGGAAAGTATTATTTAAATAATCCATACTTATTTCGCTTGAAAGATGGATTAGTGAACGCAGACCGGTTTTCGTCTACTAAAGCTGTTTCCCATCACCTAGTTTCTACCTCCGTACAAAAAAAATACTACTGTAATTGTATAAATGTTTTCTTTTTTATTTCTTGTAATTTCTAGAACTAAATACTGTAATGTTACACCTGACGGTAGGAAAAAAATTGATAAAAAAGTGAGGGTAGAACTGTTAATCCCCACATATTCGAACAGGACACTAGATTTATTTCTACAATAAGTATATTCAGTTACTTACTAATTATCGTTGGAAATTTTGATTTAATTTTTTTACGATTTATTCTCATTCAGATTTATTATTTAGTTCAAATAAAAAGATGATTTAATATAAGCAACATGTTTGCAGCACAGTACAATAATATGATACCAGCATATATGGGGACTAATTTTTTTTGAAAAGTGTATAATTTTTCTAAGTTACCTAGAAATTTTAAAGCGCGGCAACCTTTAAATGATAATCCGTATCCTTAACCGTATAGCAGAAGATATAGATATATTTTGTTGTACTCTGGGTGAGTTCATAGTAAGAGCTCTATTTAAAATTAGTTATGGTCCTACTGTGATATAGATAAGGTGTTTGAAATAGCAATAAGTACATATTTATAATCGAAAATCATTAGCTTGTAACGGTGTAGTTGGAGTTGGTAAAAATAGTTGTCTACATTATCGAATTAGGTGATAAACCTGTAAAGATAATTGTATAGTGGAAAATAAATAAATAAATAGCGAACCTTTTTTTATTTAACTTTCGGTATGAGCAAAATGCGGGGCCAGCAGCTGGCCGACTTTATGGAGAAAGAGGGACTCTTTATGATGAACTCTTTCTTCCAGAAGCGGCCCCACAGGAAGTGGACCTGGTTGAGCCCCGACGGTTCGACAAAAAATGAGATTGACTTCATCATGACGACCAGACGCCAACTGTTCAGAGATGTCTCAGTGATCGCAAGGGTGAAAACTGGCAGCAATCACCGAATGGTTAGAGGCACACTGAACCTTAACGTTAAGTTGGAGAGGTCTCGTCTGATGAAGTCAACGCTCCGTCCCCCTCGTGCTCTAATCCAGAATCCCGAAACCTTTCAGCTCGAGTTACAAAACCGCTTTCAGTGCCTAGAGGATTGCAATGCAGTGGACGATATGAATGACAAGCTCGTGGAAACTGTCCATGTGGTCGGAGATAAGTTCTGCAAGACCCGCCGCTCTCAATCTCACTCTCTTAATCTCAAGGCTGTTAGACGGGAGATGAGGCTGCAATCGTCAACAGATTTGACAGCATACAGGCAACTGAACAGACAGATCTCCAAATGCATGCGGCGAGACTTACGCAACTTTAATACTGCTCGTATTAAAGAAGTGATCGAGCGGAAACAGGGCTCCAAAGTCTTTGCCAGAGATCTGTCTGCCAGAAAGAGCCAACTGTTAAAGCTGAAGACTGAGTGTGGCAACATCGTTTCCGGGACACCTGAGATTCTGAATAAGATTGAGAGGTTCTATGGGCAGCTGTACACATCATCGTTAGAGCCACATGCAAGTGTAAGTAACGATCCAAGAGCAAGTCTTATCCGACACTATTCCGATGATATCCCGGATGTCAGTCTGAGCGAGATTAGAATGGCTCTCCACCACCTTAAAAACGGCAAGGCCCCGGGCGAGGATGGAATTACAGCGGAGTATCTGAAAGTGGGTGGAACACCGGTACTTGAAGTCCTTTAGAAGCTCTTCAATTCCGTCCTCCATGGTGGCACTACTCCAGAGGCGTGGAGCAGAAGCGCGGTGGTCTTGTTCTTTAAGAAAGGATACAACGCTCTCTTGAAGAACTACAGACCGATTTCCCTTCTGAGCCGCGTCTACGTGCTGTTTTCGAGAGTCATTACGAATCGTCTCGCACGCAGACTCGACGACTTCCAGCCTCCCGAACAAGCCGGTTTCCGAAAAGGCTTCAGTACCATAGACCACATACCTACCCTGCGGCAGATTGTACAGAAGACCGAAGAGTACAATCTGCCACTTTGCATGGCATATGTGGACTATGAGAAAGCCTTTGATTCCGTCGAAATTTGGGCGGTGCTACAGTCCCTTCAGTGATGCCAAGTTTACCGTCGGTATATCGAAGTGCTGAAGTGTTTGTACAGTAAGACTACGATGGCTATCCGAGTGCAGAACCAAAGTTCGAATCTTATCCAACTGCAGAGAGGTGTATGACAGGGTGATGTTATATCCCCGAAACTCTTCACCGCTGCGTTGGAAGACGTTTTCGAACTACTGGACAGGAAAAGATACGGTATTAACATCAATGGCGATTACATCACTCATCTTTGATTTGCCGACGATATAGTCCTTATGAAAGAATAGCTGGAGGACCTAAGCACTATGCTCAATCACCTCAATGGTGTCTCCTAACGGATAGATCTTAAGATGAACATGGACATAACAAAGATCATGTTTAATGTCCATGTCACACCTATGCCGGTAGTTGTTGGGAGCACTATGCTCAAAGTTGTTGACAAGTACGTTAACCTGGGATAAATAGTCCAACTAGGTAAGTCCAACTTCGACGGAGAGGTCAATCGACGGATTCTACTCGGCTGGGCAGCGTTCGGGAAATTACGACACATCTTCTCGTCAGGTATACCTCAATCTCTGAAAGCTAAAGTGTATAACCAGTGCGTGTTGCCAGTGATGACTTACGGATCTGAGACGTAGTCCTTCACTGCTGGCTGTATGAGGACGCTCAAGGTCGCTCAGCTAGCTATGGAGAGGGCTATGCTCGGAGTTTCACTGCGTGATAGACTCAGAAATGAGGATATCCGCAGTAAAACCAGAGTAACCGACATAGCCCAACGGATTAGTAAGCTGAAGTGGCAATGGGCCAGCCATATAGCTCGAAGAACCGATAACCGATGGGGAAGAAAGGTCTTCGTAGGCGTAGTGTAGGGCGACCCCCCACTAGTTGGAGTGACGACCTGGTAAGACATGCAGGAGGTCGATGGATGCAGGTGGTTTAGGACCGTGCTTTGTGGCGTTACTTGGGGGAGGTCTATGTTCAGCAGTGGACTTGTGAAGGGCTGTAATGATGATGATGATGATGATGATGAGCAAATTAACTTTGTAATAGTTTGCTATAAGATTATTAAAATGTAATAAGTTATTACCGCTACCTCTTTAACCATCAAAGCTCCACTATAGTCTAATTGGAGAGCTCATACAGAAAATGAACACGATGCTTTTATTTCTGTAGTTGGCTTAATGATTCAAACAATAACAGACTAAGAAAAGCCGGAGAATATGTACCTACATTCGAAATTATACGGCTAAGTACTTGAGACATAAAGCATAGTAATGCCGTATGCAAATCCTTACGACATTTATCTCACAATCTAACCTGTGGTAAATCAGCACTTAATATTTATAATTTAATTTTCAAAGAAATTGAAATCTGAACTTCCGCGATTCTTGAAATTTGAAGCAAGCTCCTAGTTCTAAGATAGTGTTTGCATTAACTGTTAGAAATCGATCACGATCTGATGAACTTTACAACGTTTTTCTAAATTGTTCTTGTATTTAAGTCGGGCAAAAATAATTGTTTAAAATTTTACATTAGTTTTTAATTATTTTAAACTAAGTTGCTTGTTTTTGCGGAATGTCGCCTCTTTAATATCACCTAGATGTACTATCAATCGAACCCAGCCCGTACTAATGACAATAACACCGATAATGATAAGGGAATCATTCTTTGACATAGTCATGAACTTCTTATTCATATTTAAATAAAAGTAGTTTTTACGGATTCTGTAGTTTTTATGTATTTAACGTTTCAATGCAATTATGCAATTCATTCATTCAATGCAATTATTATGCTTTTATACGTGGTGGAGCCATGCTGCAGTTATATTAGTAGTATAGTTGTAGCACGAATGGGTCGGCTCGACCGGGGAAGGACCACGCTCTCACAGAATACCAGCGTGAAATAGTAGCTTAATGCTGCTGTATTTCGTATGGTGAGTGTAGAGAACCGGAGAACCTTTTTACTGGAAACGAGGCATTCCATCTCAGTCCTCACGGGTGACAACGCATCTGCATTTTGATTTGTAATCGAGGATAGATGTAGATGCCTATGGGCCACAGCAACCACTTACCATCAGGTGGACTGTGTGCTCGTTTGTCACCCTATCCTATAAAAAAAAAAAAAAAAAAAAAATTATTATAATCAAATGTCGATTAAAACTTCTCTTACGGATTTTATCGCGTTTAATTTATATTATTAAAGGCGATAAAATCCGTATAAGTAATATTAATCAATTTGTAGAGTTCGCGTAAATATAAGAAATTATTATGTCGTTGTCGTTAAAACTGCCTTTGATTTACTGGACGATGTGTCTGTGGATTTGATTATGTCACGTAGATCGGAGCGTTTTTGTTGGATTTTTGGATTGTTCAACAACAACAACTTTTTACTTGCCAGATTTAAGAACTCTTTAGTTGCCAGATTTAAGATCTTAGAGCTTCTATAAATACCCTTTTTGGTTGATATTTTGACAAACGTTAGAATGAGATTTTGGTCTCGGCATCCCAACATAAACTCAGCCCAAGCAAACAACTGCAAGACTTCTAGATACTATAAGTTCGTACTGCGTAGATCGGAACAAAGTTAATAATTTCAATCTGAAGGCAGGCGTGGTTAATTATGACATTGGGACGTAGAACATCTTAGCCCCTCCGCCCCGTGACCATAGGTGCTGTAAATTGCTCGAAATTTAGGAATATAGAATAAAATATACGCGATATAATCCGTAAAACCTATATTATTTAAATGTGTAGTATTCACGTAAATTCTTATTCATAGTTATAATCAACAGTATCTTTTAAGTCAAATGCTGGTTATTGACCTATTTAATTTTTATGAATATTACAATACATTTTGATGACTCGAATTCAAATCTTATAAATGCTTCGCTGCTTATGAAATGAGTATTAAATAATATTTATGATAGGTATAAAAAAACTAAAATATAAAAGCCAAGGCTAAGTAAGGTGGCAAACAATGATCGGAGTTGTATTGGAGTGTGGGATCTGAACCGGTGTCAAGTTCAGTAATAGTTCTTTGAATCTATGATAAAAGTTCCTAAAATGAGCTATGTGAATGTTTTTTTTATAGAATGGGGTGACAAACGAGCACACAGTCCACCTGATGGTAAGTGGTTGCTGCGGCCCATGGACATCTACATCTATCTTCCATTGCATATCAAAATGCAGATGCGTTGTCACCCATGAGGACTGAGATGGAATGCCTCATTTCCAGTAAAAAGGGTATCCGGTTCTCTTGTACAACGTGCTTCAATTAATTTTTAAGGAAGTTTGTTAGGTTCGTTCTTCGATATTGAATTTACAACTTTTGTAAAGTCTTATTTTGAATTAAAAATCGTAAGGAATGACCATGTCATAATTTGGAGGTGATTGAGATTACATTTGAGTTAATTTAAATTTGTTTTTCGTATCATCATATTTAAGGCGAATAAAAATATTAATTATGGATCTAATTAGTTTCGTATCATAAAACTTAAAGCGACCGCTCAGTCCTTGAGGTGACAAATCTTTTTTTTAATTCAATAAGCCGAAATCTCAGAAATCTAAATAATAAGGTACTAGAAATGCCCTCTACTGTCTTTTAATATCGGGATGCGTGTCACCGGTTCGCGCAGCCATCACAGATCCAATAATTAACGTGTGCGAAAAATAGAGACTGACATTGCGCGCTCACTCTCACTTGGGCATAGTGCAGCGCAACGCACGTTTCGAAAACTTTTTATTAAGCGTCATTGATTGTCCATGAGTCTCACACCAAGATATAGCTAATTAACTGAAATTGTCTCACTAATAGACGCTTTTAGTCTTTTATTTAGCTTTTAGACGTTTTATAATTAAATAAAAGGGGCATAATAAAAATGTTAAAGATAAGTAAATCCATATATCTTTAATATCCGGATCATTTGGAAACCTGGAATAATAGCATTATATTAAATAAACAGATGTATAAATAAAATGAACACAACATTACACTAACAGCAAAGAAATGAATATAGATGGGTGATATATTTATAATTTTATTAGTTTTACAGATCTGTAACTGACTTTCTGTTGTTTGTTATTTTTCAGTTATCCGGCTTCTTACAGATCGAATTTAGTCTACCACCCCTACAATATAATTAATATACTTACAATATATTAAAGTTTATCAAGCTATTTAAAAATACTAACATACAGATAATCGCTGATAAAAGGTTAACGGTATAAAATATTTAGAAAGAAAGAAATAGAAAAGGTGTAAATAAATATTTTACGAAAAATCACATTTCATTCCCATTTCTGTAAAACTAAGTAAGACAAACATAATAAATTATCGAAACAAAATAGTTGTGTCACGCCACTGACTCGCACTCGACTCCTGCGGTCGTGTTGTTGGAAATTTACGTACGCAGCAATATTGTTTATTGCCCGTACTATAAATTCATCGCTGCTTTTAGCTGTCGTGAACTAGCTTAAAAATCAATGGATATTGAAATGTGTAAACAATTACATCTGCGGAAACAATCGTAGTTCTGTAGGTGAATAATTTTATTTAAGTATATTTCATTAAAAACAACGTTATTTAGAACACTAAGTAAGTACTTATTACTTTAGTAAGTATTAAATAAGTATTTACGAAATGTTATCCCTTTATTTGGAAATTTGCAAGCTGTGGAAGAATTTCCGCAGTTGGATATGCTTCAAAACATTATTTTTATGTCTCTGCGTCTGAAATAACATTGGTGACCGAAACAAACGCTCCTCAAGCGCTTGTGGCCTACAAGTCACATATGCGGCGACAAGGTCACGCGCTTTTAAAACTTCTATTGCTTATTATTTAGATTTCTGTGGCCGAAATACTAACAAATAAAGTTACGTAGATACATTCATCCATTACCTAGCAACATTATATCACTCGCCCAGGGTGCAATAAGCGGTTACTATCCACTTTGGAGCCCGCACAAGGACGGCCACGGTGTTGAAACAAGTTTTGATGGTTGACGCCACTTGCACCACGAAGTTATGTGGACTTTAATAGTGGGGTTACCACGTATATGTACCCCAAAAGTGAGTTTGTCTACAAAACAAGATTTTTGTTATTTCTTCGGCTAAGAACACATGTAATATGAAGGTTTATAATTTAACAAGCAGATTGATTATTCTCGATTAGTATAAATTTAACCTAGAAGCGATTGCGATTCATTTTAAAGATTTTGTTTTAAAACAATAAAATTATGCTTGTAAAATAACCATCAAAAACCAGAACTTAAAGGGCTAATAAGATAACAGGATTTAAGAGATATTAAATTAGATAGAAGCAAAAAATATATAAAAATATATTGTACTTTCCCTACGTAAAAGTTATTAATTTTTCCGACTTAATATTGGTATGATTAGTCAAGTTAGTTATAATTTACTATAGTATCAAAAATTTACTATAGTATCAAAAGGTATAAGCGTCTTAAAATTAGTATCATAGTACGCCAGCAAACTGAGTTCGATTTCCGCCAGTGGAAATAAAATTTTTAGGTGGTATATTAAGTGCTGATTTATAACGAGCTATGATTTCCCTAAAAACAACTAGGGAAATCTTATGGAGTACTTCACGTCTTGAAGCAGTGCGGTAGACCATGCTTGTCCCCAAAACGTATGTAAGCTGTTATTTTACTTAGGTTATTTAATTATTTTAGTCATATTAATTCGTAACATGATTTTCCAGGAAGAATGGATACCCTAACTTAGCACCCGCACCGCACAGGGACTTAACTCCTGACCGAGCACAAGTTATCGTCGGGCCGTAAACGTTAACATGGTTATGCTTTAAGGCGTCTATCTTAAAAACTTTAGATAAAAACTTGCACCGCCGCTCGAATGTTTTATGACACGAACTCGTGTCATAAAACGTACTAGCACCTACCAGGCGGTCCCATAATGAACTGGCCTGATATAGTTCAACGCGACATGTCGCTACATGTTGTGTTGCATTAAATAGTACGTTTATCATGCACTTAATATAAGAAACATGCATCGACATGAAATGCTTAGTCTTAGTTTAACAGGCATTTGAATAACGAGAGTCGCGTATTTTTTCAAAATGTCGAAAACTGAGTATCGAAGTGTCATAAAGTTTCTGTTTAAAGAACGTTTATCCCCTGCCCAAATAAAAGAACGATTGGATGGCGTGTATAAGGAGTCTGTCCCCTCCTGTAGCACAGTGAAAAATTGGGTGAAAAAGTTTCGCTTAGGGAGAGAAACCAAAGACTTTGGCCACGACGGTCGACCTGTGGAAGTGCTCACTCCCGAAACGATTGCTCTTATCGAAGAGGAGGTTCTGAGTGACCGCCGTTTGAAGATTAGAGAAATTGCAACAAGGCTTGGGCTCTCTAAGAGTACCGTTCACCGCGCGATCCATGAAAATCTTCACATGAAAAAAGTGAGTACAAGATGGGTACCGAAACTTCTTTCAGCGGTACAGAGACAGGAAAGAGTGCGCTGCGCTTCGGAGTTTTTGGATCTTTGTGGCGAAAATCCAAAGACTGTGATCGAGCGGCTAGTGACTAGTAATGAAACTATGATCTTGTATTATGATCCACAAAGCAAGCGCGAGTCAATGGAATGGCGTTATAAGGGTGAAAAGCCCCCTAGAAAGGCAAAGGTGCAACTATCGACTAAAAAACTGATGTGCACAATATTTTGGGATTTTCAAGGCATTTTCATGGTGGATTTTAAAGAACGTAATACAGTCGTGAACGGCGAATATTATGCTTCTTTATTATATAAATTACGAGACAAGATAAAGGAAAAACGAAGAGGCAAGCTGTCTAAAGGTGTCCTGTTGCTCCATGACAGACACCTGTTCATACCGCTGGTGTTTCGAAGGATGCAGTTCGTCAATGCGGATTCACAGAAGTTCAACATCCACCTTACAGTCCAGACATGGCCCCGTCCGACTATTATTTATTTCCAAATTTAAAGCGGGACTTAAGAGGATGAAAATTTTCAAGCGATGAAGAGTTGCAGGCGGCCGTCTTCAGTCATCTTGAAGATAAAAAATGTGATTATTTTTATAAAGGTTTAGAGATGTTGATTCACAGATGTCAGAAGTGTGTTAGTATTCATAGTGATTATAAAATTGGTTTCGTTTCATTTCCTTCATTGGTTCATAGTTAGGCCAATTCATTATGGGACCGCCTACGTATCTATCGGATGTTGATAAGACGTCGTTTGATTGAACATCGATTTAAGGGTTCAATCGACGATATTAATAATACATATAGATATCGAATATAAAAATAATTGTTAATTTTACTTACTGTGACGGCCCAATATTATTATTAATAATTAAATTCAATATAAAGGGGCGTCAAAAATAGTCTTAAAAGATATATATTAAGCAATTAAGTCAAATTAATAAACATAAAGTTAATATATTTCAGACATTATCCCAATAACATAGTAAATTAAAGGCAAAATTATTGTTTTTCGTAATAAATAAGTTATTTAAAAAACTTGAAAAAATAATTAAAATAAGATAAATAATAGAAATACAAGTCGAAAATATTACAAAAATATAGATAAATAACATTTATTTATTAATTAGAAAATTTGTTAAAAATGGTCTAAGTCTTGGAAGGTGTTCATGTATAAAAGAAATTTTCTAAGTCGTGGTAGGAGTTCACGTATAAAAGAAAATTTTCCTACGTTATTGAAGGTGTTCATGTTTTGTATGGAGGAGCTGCCGGAGATACATTCCTGCAGTTGTACATATATATGGGGTGGTCGGGAGCCCGACTGCCTGAAGTACTGAAGCGCAATGACTAGTTCTATATTAGGGGCTTATGATATTAAACTCAATGATACAAAAGCAATACTATAGAAGGTCTCAATGATGAATTTGCATTACAATAGTAGGGTCGTGGGTTCGAACCCTATATATTAATGACTTATGAAAGTAAGGTCTATGATACAAAAGCAATACTATAGAAGGTCTCTATGATTAATATGCATTACAATAGTAGGGTCGTGGGTTCGAACCCTATATATTAATGACTTATGAAAGTAAGGTCTATGATACAAAAGCAATACTATAGAAGGTCTCTATGATTAATATGCATTACAATAGTAGGATCGTGGGTTCGAATCCTATATATTAATGACTTATGAAAGTAAGGTTTATGATACAAAAGCAATACTATAGAAGGTCTCCATGTTTAATATGCATTACAATAGTAGGGTCGTGGGTTATACTTATGAAAGTAAGGTCTATGATTCAAAAGCAATACTATAGGTAACTCCATTTAAAACTCCATTTTAAATTATTACCTGAAAACTTCTGATTGATAAACGCTATTCGCTCCGGTCAACAACGTTGCACCTACTTCATTCTATCCGCCGCTCATTCTTATTCCTAACGGAGCGATGTAATTATTCAAGAGCGCAGCGGAGCACATTACGTAAGTTTTAATGAATGAATATACAGGTCCATTAGCAATGGAATACTCATTCTTCTGGACCGGCGCGTTTGAATGGTAGCATCTAGAAATATATAAATTATTATAGATGGAAATTTCTATAAGCCTAGTAGGTTATGGAAATTAATTTTTTATTCGACTGTGCTACTGTAAAAAAGGAATCACGCGTTTAATAATTTATTGGGCTCTCTCACGGTACATATACGAGTACATATGTTTCACAAGGACTCCTTTTCTTTCCATCATCATATCTAGGACGGTACCAACTCAACTATTTCTTCCGCTAAGTCGCAGTGCACTAAGTGTAGCCACTACTGTATTTCGGTAACAAAAATTCATTGCAGCATATCATTACGAGCATCAAAGGTAACAAAGTATCTTTCGCCTTTTTTGTATGAAGTTGTTTACAGGAGTCCATGGACCACAGGTATTTACCATCAGATGGACTGTTTAATCATTTGCCACTATTTAGAAAAAATATGACCGCGTAACAAAGACCAATTTATTATTTGAACTACAATGCCGGGATATGGAATTATATCCAACAATATTTTGTTACTGGTCGACAATGAAGATGAAAATTGGCCATACTCACGCTGGGCAGGCGAGTTGGTAAGAACAGTACGAAACATTCGCGAAACATAGAGTTGAAATATTCGCGCTGATAATGTTGATCTAATTCTATATTAAGAAATTATTATTTGCATATTCAAGTGGATCATTTGAGCACGTCAGCTGATTCTTGGCCTACATATAGACGTCATTCGGATTCGGAGAAATAATTAAATACATTTACCGTGTACCAAAATTTATTAAAAATTACAACATGATAATTAACACTCATATCAATTTATTAAATTGTATATACTTATAACCAAATGTATATACCTTGATGAAGTTATTAAAAATTTAAATGACTACTGTCAAAAAAAACTTTTTAAGTCAAATAAATGTATTATTTGTATAGTTTTGTATAATGAAATCTTTGCCTGACTAAAACAACACTCTTAAGTTTTTTAATACGCAATAAAAAAAAATCTGTCAAGTAACTCTTAATAGCAGCCCGAAGTCAGGGAGTTGGCAGTGTTTCACCGCTGTATCTTGGAAAGCATGTAAAGCCGTTGATCCTGCGCCTGATCTCTCTTCGGTCGTGTCAGGTTGCCGTTCCATCTGATATAAGAGTGAAAAAATTGAGAGTGCTCCTGTGTTTTTGCACACACTCGTGCACTATTATACAATCCTGTGCCTGGTTAGTCTGCGTTGAGATTGGCCGTCGTTACCACAATTTGGTCTGGGGAACATTATAATTATTTTGGCAAACAAAAATAACAACACATTTTTTTTTTATTTAGGCGATGCGCTTAATAATACAATAAATATATGAAATGTATTTGAATGGGTACATACTTGGAATAGGTACATTTTAATACACCGTCTGCAATTTGAACCACAATGCAGGTAAATTTAAGATAGCCACCTGCTACTACCCGGTTCAAGAGTATTACGTACGTGCAGATATTCCGTGCTGCCGTATAGTGGCGTAATATCCAATACCTCATATCTTCCCGTGAGGGTCGTATAAGGCGACAGAGGGAAACAGGCAGGAGACGGGCAGCAGCATCTTCTTGATAGCAGCAATTGAACAAAAAAATTGTGGTTGCCAACCCGCTCGCAAAGCGTGGCAACTATGGCAATATATCCCTCATGATGAAAGTTACGAAGAAACGGCCCTCAGTCCCCGGTGGTCTTGCTTTTCCTGCCATGGTAACGGCGGGGCAGGGGGTGCAAAGAATCTTTGGTGGAGGATCAGTTGCCACCTGCGACGACTCGACCTGGCAACATGTAACGCACGCACCCTGAGGACTGACGAGAAGATCCTGGAGCTGAAAGAAGAGATAGACAAGTTGCGTTGGAATATTATAGGATTATTCGAGGGCTGAAGAGAGGGGGGGGGAGACACGGTGATTCTCGAATCCGGCAACTTGTTCTATCACCGGGAGGGCGACTATCTGCCCTAAGGAGGTGTTGGATTTGTCGTCCACAAATCACTTGTTAACAACGTTGTAAAAATTGGGATTATATCGACGAGGGTTGCGTACCTTATACTCAAAATCACAAAACGGTATTCGCTGAAGGTCATGCAGGTTTACGCACCAATGTCGGAACATCTCGATGAGGAGGTAGAGGAATTATATGAGGATATTTCTAGAGCCATGCATTCCTCCAAAACTCACTATACGGTGTTAATAGGAGATTTCAGCGCAAAACTAGGCACAAGGAAGAACGGTAAACTGTAGGTACGGATATTTGGGATAGGGCAACGGAACCCAAGTTCATGGTTAGGGGTCGAAGCTAAGTTCTGCAAGACCCACCGTAAAAGAACACAACAACTCTCCTATCACACTCTTAATCTCATGTCTGTTAGACGGGAGATGAGGCTGCAATCGTCAACAGATTTGACAGCATACAGGCAACTGAACAGACGGATCTCCAAATGCATGCGGCAAGACTTACGCAACTTTAATACTGCTCGTATTAAAGAAGCGATCGAGCGGAACCAGGGCTCCAAAGTCTTTGCCAGAGATCTGTCTGCCAAAAAGAGCCAACTGTCAAAGCTGAAGACTGAGTGTGGCAGCATCGTTTCCAGGACATCTGAAATTATGAGTGAGATTGAGTGATTCTATGGGCAGCTGTACACATCATCGTTGGAGCCACACGCAAGTGTGAGTAAAGATCCAAGAGCAAGTCTTATCCGACACTATTCCGATGATATCCCGGACGTCAGTCTGAGCGAGATTAGAATGGTTGTGCAGCACCTTAAAAACGGCGGGGCCCCAGGCGAGGATGGAATTACAGTGGAGCTTCTGAAAACGGGTGAAACACCAGTACTTGAAGTCCTTCAGAAGCTCTTCAATTCCGTCCTCCATTGTGGCACTACTCCAGAGGTGTGGAACAGAAGTGCGGTGGCCTTGTTCTTCAACAAAGTTGACAACGCTCTCTTGAAGAACTACAGACCGATTTCCCTTCTGAGCCGCATCTATGTGCTGTTTTCGAGAGCTAGCAGCCTCTCAAACAAGCTGTTTTCCGAAAAAGCTTCAGTACCATAGACCACATACATACCCTGCAGCAGATTGTACAGAAAACCGAAGAGTACAATCTGCCACTTTGCCTGGCGTATGTGGACTATGAGAAAGCCTTTGATTCCGTCGAGAACCAGAGTTCGAAACCTAACCAAATGCAGAGAGGTGTAAGACAGGGTGACAGAGTTATATCCACGAAACTCTTCACCGCTGCATTGGGAGACGTTTTCAAGCTACTGAACTGGAAAGTATACGGTATAAACATCAATGGCGAATACATCACTCATCTTCGATTTCCCGACGATAAAGTCCCTATGGCAGAATCGCTGGAGGACCTAATCACTATGTTCGGATAGGTCTTAAGATGAACGTGGACAAAACAAAGATTATGTTTAATGTACAGAGCACACCTATGCCCGCAGTTGTTGAGAGCACTAAGCCCGAAGTTGTTGACGAGTACGTTTACCGGGGACAAATAGTCCGACTAGGTAAGTCCAAATTCGACCGAGAGGTCAATCGATGGATTCAACTCGGCTGTGTAGCGTTCGGGAAATCACGACACATCTTCTCGTCAGGTATACCTTAAACTCTGAAAACTACATTGTACAACCAGTGCGTGTTGCCAGTAATGGCTTACGGATCTGAGACGTGGCCTTCACTGCTGGCCGTATGAGGACGCTCAAGGTCGCACAACGAGCTATGGAGAGGGCTGTGCTCGGGGTTTCACTGCGTGATAAACTCAGAAACTAGGATATCCTATAACTATAACTAGGACATTTTAACAGTGGTAGAGCCATGCGGCAGCTTTGCTGTTGCACGTATGGGCCGGCTCAAACCGGGGTGGTACCACGACCTCACAGAATACCGGCGTGAAGTGGAAGCTCTGCTTCCGCGTTTCGTCTGGTGAGTGCAGGTGGCCGGAGGCCCAAATCCCCCCCCCCCCCCCCCATCAACATGGTAGCGGAATTAAATAAAGATAGACTACCCCATGAGGGTACCAGCACCCGTGGAGAATCCCTCGCTGAGCATCCACGACCATGTTTCTCCACTTCTGAGCGTGGGTGCTCAGGCTGCCCCGCGTATTCTGGGGGGGGCGAAATTCCGCTCAAGACTACAACTGCTCGGGGCAAACGGAGCAACAAGACTAAGGCGACCCCTGCCACGCTGTCCGTGAATTTCTGCAATATCAGGGGACTTCACTCTAACCTAAACGCCGTCCATTACCATCTCGAGACGACGAGGCCGGCTCTGCTCTTTCTGACCGAGACGCAGGTGTCCTCTCCGGCTGATGTCTCGTATCTCTCCTACCCGGGGTACAGACTTGAACACTCCTTTGTGCCTCGGGCTGGAGTTTGCGTTTACGTCAGAGAGGACATCTGTTCTCGACGCCTCGGCAGACTTGAAGGTTCGGACCTGTCCATCCTTTGGCTACGCGTAGACAGCGACGACCATCCGCGCGTCTACGGGTGCCTCTATAGGTCCCATAGCGGTAATGCCGAAACAGACCGACTCTTCGACCACGTCCAAATGGCTGCAGATTCGTTGCTACAGCAGATCCCCTCCGCAGAGATCGTGATCCTCGGCGACTTTAACGCCCATCACGCCGAATGGCTTGGTTCACGTTTAACCGATCATGCGGGGAGATCTGTTCACGATTTTGCCTTGGCATATGGTCTGACACAACTGGTTACTTCGCCTACGCGGATTCCAGATGTGGAGGATCATGCACCTTCCCTGTTGGACCTTCTGCTGACCTCTCACCCGGACGGATATCAGATTTCCGTCGACGCCCCTTTAGGCTCCTCGGACCATTGTCTGGTCCGGAGTGTTGTGCCACTCACGCTGAAATCGCGGTTGCATTATGCAGGCTGCCGCCGTGTTTGGCACTATAGGTCAGCCGATTGGGATGGGATGCGGTCTTTCTTTGCATCCTACCCTTGGGGGCGGGTTTGCTTCTCGCCGAGTGATCCCAACGTTGTTGCGGATTCTGTTACTGATGTGGTACTTCAGGGTATGGAACTTTTTATTCCTTCCTCTGTGGTGCCCATTGGAGGCAAATCTCAGCCATGGTTTGGTCGCTCCTGTAAAATAGCATCATGCTATAAGCAGGAGTGCTATCAAGCCTGGGTTGATGCATCAGCGTCCCGGGATGTAAACACCAGCGCTCTAAAAAAGAAGTACAATTCCGCCTCTAGGTCCTTCAAAAGAGTCATTGCCAAGGCAAAGTCAGAGCACATAGGCAGAATTGGCGAGAAACTAGTTCGCCTTCCTTCTGGAACCCGTGCATTCTGGTCTCTCGCCAAGGCTGTCCAGGGGAATTTCTGTCAGCCACCTCTTCCATCTCTGCACAGGGAGGACGACTCACTGGCCCATACTGCAAAGGAGAAAGCCGATCTTCTGGGCTCCTTCTTTGCGTCTAACTCGACTCTCGATGACGGGGGGAGTACGCCGCCGACCATCCCGCGGTGTGAGTGCTCCATGCCGGAAGTGCAGTTCACACAGCGCTCGGTTCGCAAAGCACTCCTCTCCCTGGACATCCACAAGTCGAGTGGGCCTGACGGAATCCCCCCAATTGTGCTGAGGACGTGTGCTCCAGAGTTGGCACCGGTTTTAACGCGTCTTTTCCGGTACTCCTACTCCCTAGGCGTAGTCCCAAAATCATGGAAGACGGCTTTCGTCCACCCGATCCCTAAAAAAGGCGACCGCTCAGACCCGTCCAACTACCGGCCAATCGCCATCACCTCCTTGTTCTCCAAAACAATGGAATCCATTGTAAACTGCCAGCTCATGAGGTACCTTGAGGATCACCAGCTGATTAGTGACCGCCAATACGGTTTTCGCCGTGGTCGGTCAGCTGGTGATCTTCTGGTCTACCTCACTCACAGATGGGCGGAGGCAGTAGAGTTCAAGGGGGAGGCATTGGCCGTTAGTTTGGACATTGCGAAGGCCTTCGATCGGGTTTGGCACAAAGCGCTTCTTTCGAAGCTCCCTTCCTATGGGCTTCCCGAGAAATTGTGCGATTGGATCACCAGCTTTCTTGCAGATCGGAGCATCAAGGTCGTTGTAGACGGTGCAAGCTCCGATTGCAAGCCTATTAATGCTGGTGTTCCACAGGGCTGCGTGCTATCGCCAACGCTGTTTCTTCTGCATATCAATGATATGTTGCATACCCGTAACATTCATTGCTATGCAGATGACAGCACTGGTGATGCTCTTTACACCGGCCGAACCAATATTTCTCTGGAAAACGTCTCCGAGTGCCGGGACAAACTTGTGTCTGAAGTCGAGTCTTTGCTGAACAGAGTCTCGGATTGGGGACGACTAAATCTAGTCCAGTTTAACCCCCAGAAGACACAAGTTTGCGCGTTAACCGCTAAAAAAAACCCCTTTGTCGTATCCCCTCAGTTTCAAGGCACTCCCCTTGTTGCCTCAGCCAGTATCGGAATCCTCGGCGTCGACATATCGAGTGACGTGCAGTTTCGTGGTCACTTGGAAGGGAGGGCCAAATTGGCCTCTAAAAAGCTTGGCGTGCTCAGCAGAGCGGGACAGTATTTCATGCCGGCACACCGCCTGCAACTTTACAAGGCGCAGGTTCGGCCGCGCATGGAATACTGTTCCCATCTCTGGGCTGGGGCTCCCCAGTACCAGCTCCTTCCACTTGACCGCATCCAGCGCAGAGCGGCTCGAATCGTCGACGACCGAGTGCTTTCCGATCGGCTCGATTCACTGGCGTTGCGAAGAGATGTTGCATCTCTTTGCGTATTTTATCGCATCTATCACGGGGAGTGCTCTGAGGAATTGTTCGGATTAATCCCAGCCGCCAAATTTCGTGAACGCACGACACGGCAAACGTCCCGATACCATCCACACCATCTGGATGCTTGGCGGTCCACCACTGTACGTTTCACAAGGAGTTTTCTTCCACGTACAACCTCTCTGTGGAATAGTTTATCACCGGCGATTTTTCCGGACCGATACGACCTGGGGACCTTCAAGAAAAGAGCTTACTCCTTTCTAAAGGGCTGGCAACGCACCCGCAATTCTCCTGGTGTTGCGGTTGATCATGGGCGGCGGTAGTCACTTAACATCAGGTGAGCCGCATGCTCGTTTGCCCCCTCTTCTATAAAAAAAAAAAAAAAAAATATCCGCAGTCGAACCAGAGTGAGCGTCATAGTCCAATGGTAATCTGCAAGCTGAAGTGGCAATGAGCCGGCCATATAGCTCGAAGAACCGATAACCGATGTGGAAGAATAGTTCTCGAGTGGCAGCCTCGTACTGATAGGCAACCCCTTTCTAGATGGAGTGACGACCTGATAAGACATGCAGGAAGTCTATGGTGGTGGCTCAGGACCGTGCTTTGTGGCATTGCTTGCGGGAGGCCTATGTTTAGCTGTGGACTTGTGAAGGGCTGTAATGATGATGATGATTCCGTGCACTTTTCTGAAATTAAGAACAACTATTACGTAACTATTTCTTTTTATCGTTAAATACTTTTTTTTTAAATATGGGAGTTATATTATACATGGTTTTTTTGGGTCATTGCCAACAATCAGCGTTGTGGTTTCGCCACAACTGTATAAAATGTTTTAACCAGAAACAGTATAAAACATGGTTTCTAATAGCCTTGGAAATGGGGTGGTCGCTTCCAAGCTCTTTTTAAAATAAATTCTCAAAATAGTTGGTATATACATTTCATATTGTGTAATTTCCTTTTTTTTTTTAAATAAAGTTGAGATTCTTGCTGGTTCTACCCAGGACAGAGGATTTCTTTTGAGCCAGTAGTAACATTGAAAAATAACTTTCAATTTTCCCTCATTACGAAACAGTATGGATACATGTTTGAATTGTAAGTCACACTAAAACTTGTCATGTGTAAGATTTCAGCCCGCTCCGCAGTTTCAAAATCAAACACTCAACCACTGCGCCACCAAGCCGTCAAATTGATGATACATCATATCAAACACATTCCTAATAAACGAAAACGAGGTATGTCTTACCCGTTATCGATATATTTCGGGTTTCTGGTCATTATTTCGTATGCTGAATGGTAACGAGGCATTCCATCTTAGTCTTCAGACTAAGTACTAACTTAAAAATAGTTAGCACATTGACAATTGGAAATAGCACAATTGCTATGAAAATAAAAGAGCTCAACAGTTCACTTATATTATTAGTCATTTTGATCGAGTTAGGCCCAAATGGAGTCAAATAAAACCCGCTCTTTATATAAAATAACGCTGTTGGTTTCGAATGGACGTAGTTTACGGAATAAGCGAATAGGAATCCATTTGCATGTGAACGTAAATTGGAATCACTTTGGAAAGTGTTATAAAAACTACGGCGTATAGGAAAAAAAAATATTACACTTTTTGTAAACTTTAAATGACTATACAAATTCAATATCATTTTTAAGGTATTTCGCAACGTATTAAACATTTGTTCGAAGAATGTAAGATGCTTAAAAAACTTTACTTGATAAAACATAAAAAATACGACTTACGACTTCATGCATCGCTTACCACCAGGTTGTCACTCTATTTAGTGAGGTTTCACACTACACTTCGCTTGTGTAAAATGTTTAAGAAAAAAAAACTAAATTAACATCTGGTAAGAACAATGTAATTATGGAGTGTAGAGGTAAAGAGAACAATCTCTCATAGGCGATTAGTTGAAAAAGTGTCCATCTGTAAGCAATAAATAACACTTCAAAAACTCTCCACAACAGCGCTGGAGTAGCTACAGGGTATGAAATGAAATTAGCAGTTGTCGATGGTGTGAAGTGAGCTGCTAAGCTGCTCAGTAGATCTAAAATAATTTTATTTAGTAAATATAACCTGGAAAAAGTCGTCTATCCCACTAATATTTCGGCGCGTTCTTCAAAATTTACCCCGTAGCTATAGTGAAGCCACCCTTATTTAACGGTTTTCTATGGACACTTTTTAATACATAGTCTGTACTCCTTACCTCTACACTCCATGCGTGTAATGTTGGTGTGGGAACATCCAGCACCACATATCGTTCCGTGGGTGCCCTCAGGGGCAACAAAGGGAAACTGAAACTGGAAATGGATAACAACGTGAAATAATAAAATAACTGCGGTTGCCAACCCGCTTGCCAAGCGTGGCAGCTGTGGACTATGTGCGGCAGTAGACTTTAATAGGCTACAATAGATAAATATGCGAGAGGTAAATAGAACTCTTCCATTATATGACTAGTATATAAATTAAAGATAGAACTATAAATGCGAATTTTATAATATAGAACATAATCGTAGAAAATAGTTTTCGTGATAAGAATAATTCGCTCATATGTCGGCTTTGACGTGGTCCTTCACTGCTGGCCGTATGAGGACGCTCAAGGTCCCTCAGCGAGCTATGGAGAGGGCTATGCTCGGAGTTTCCCTGCGTGATAGACTCAGAAATGAGGATATCCGCAGTAAAACCAGAGTGACCGACATAGCCCAACGGATTAGTTAGCTGAAGTGGCAATGGGCCGGCCATATAGCTCGAAGAACCGATAACCGAGGGGGAAGAAAGGTTCTTGAGTGGCAGCCTCGTACCGGTAGGCGTAGTGTAGGGCGACCCCTCCCTAGATGGAGTGACGACCTGGTAAAATGTGCAGGAAGTCGATGGATGCAGGTGGCTCAGGACCGTGCTTTGTGGCATTACTTGGGGGAGGCCTATGTTCAGCAGTGGACTTGTGAAGGGCTGTAATGATGATGATGATGATGTCGGCTTTACCAGGAGTGCTTAATATCCCCTATATTGTTCTAATGTTCGGGCTCATTTTCTAAAATTGCTTTATCACAGCTAAGCTCCGTCATCATTATAGCTTTTGTAAGCTCTGTATATTAGATTCATTAGTATATAATGTAGCTTTATATATCTTATATTATATTATTTATTGATGTAAATATACATATTTATGTATTTTTACATATGTTTATATATGTACATATATATATATATATATATATATATATATATATATATATATATATATATATATATATATATATATATATATATATATATATATATATATATATATATATATATATATATATATATATATATATATATAGTTTCTTTGTAACCGCCTGCGCAGTTCCATTACTGCCGTAGGGTTGACTGGCAGAGAATGCTTTTAGAATTAAGTCCGCCTTTTGATCCTGTACAAAGGTTCAATAAAGTTTAAATAAATAAATATTACTAAAGTTATTTTTTATATAGAATAATATATTAATTTTATAAAACGAACACATAGTCCACCTGGTGGTAAGTGATTACCGTGACCGATAAACATATATCCTCGATAACGAATAAAAATGCAGAACGAATAAATTAGCCACCCCTGAGGACTAAAATGGAATGCCCAAAAAGGATCTCCGATTCTATACACTCACCGTACAAAACACAGCAGCGTTGAACTGTTGTACGCTGGTATTCTGTGAGAGCGTGGTTCTAATCTATGCGTACCGCAGTCACATACGTTTATACAACAGGAGCGTGATTTTGTCGGGGTGACTGAGCTTTATTCGAAGTAAGAAAAAAATGTGAAATAAAGTCACCTATCGAGAAAATTCAAATACGAAATGTCATTCAAAACATTTTTACAATTTTCAATACAAAAAATTCTCACCTCAATTACAAATATGGGATGATATGATATAGAATGTGAAACTAAAACGGTGTATTATCATTTTAGACAGTTTAATTTCATGGAGAAATGCAAAATGCATACCCATTGTAACGATCCCCCCCCTCTATTGTATATAAAAATTTTATAATATTAAAAAATATCCCCTTTTAAATAACATTATATATATGAGACCAGGATTAATAAAATATGTTTTGATCTTCCTAAATGATCTTTCAAAAGGTTTATTAATAGACCGTTTTAATATTTTGGCGTGATCGTCTTAGTTAGGACCCCTATTTACGTTGTGTTTGTTTAGTAACTTAGTTCTTTTAGGTGTCGTTTGGAAGAATGAATATTCACTAGAGCAATTGAAAGCTGTTGGTAGTGCCTTATAAGCTAAGTGAACCCCGTTCACGAAGACAGGGCTCGAAAAAGGTTAAGAACATAAAACGTCTTTATTCCACTTGTATCAGGTTGACATTATTAATTCATTATTATTTATCCCTTCCCGCTTGGAAAAGGCTCACAATATATTTATACAAAAATACCCGATACAAGGGCTTCGCTCTCCTACATTTATTTAAAAAAAATGTAGGGGAGGTACACGGCCCCACACACGCCGTGCACGGTGAGTGCCAACCATTTTGATGCACTCCCCCCGAAGGGAACGCTAATTCGGGAACTGGACCGTAGTCCACAGCAAAATAACTGGCGAACCAGTAAAAGAGGCTTGGCCCCTTGTTAGTGCGTAAGCACAAACATCGACCGAAGTCGCGCATGTCAATGCGTGTAAACGCCATACAGAATACGAACGAATCCAGCCACAGTGAATGTACGTCACACGGTTTAGGCAAATAGGCACACCGTAAACCCTCCGTGAGCGCCACCACCTGCCAGACCGCCGCTCCTGCAGACGTGATGTAAGTGTATGGCATCACCACCAATTGCATGATCAGCACGGCTACTAGCCGCAGAGCGTGTCATGAGTCTACTACTCACCTCAAGGGAATGGGGTCCCACGTTGTGCGGCTTTCGGCCGCAGCCTTGAGAGTCTCCTCAGATTCTCCCGCCAGCTACCACCCGCATGAGGTCGACACATATGCTCCACCAACCAATACAACGGCAGATATAGCCAAAAGGCAGTTATAAGATAAGAGTAATAATTCGCCATCAGAAAGGGTTTGTGTCACTGACGTTGAGTAAATGCATTTTCGATCATGTTTGTCTCACCCACCAACAAGTTGCCTTCAATCATTCAAAGGTGGGAAAGTTACAGAGATATAATATTATGTTGTTATATAAAACATCGTGGAGGGCAGACAGTCTGCAGCCCCGCAATGAAGGGACCCGACTTGGGCAAAGCTACTTAGGTGTGAGTCAAACCGAGATGCAGAGAGCGCCATTGAGAATAGCGTCCCACCAAACAACCATCGCAGAGACGCAATGCTGCAGAACGCAACAAGCATCAATACGACTATCGTCGGCTTACACCATTCCAAGGTCCCCCATACATCCCAGCAGACATCACCACCCGTATACCTCCATCGACCAGAACCACAGAGAGCGTCGAATCAGGCGCAGCACACCCGCAGATCCATCACAAGACGCAATACCGCCAGTAGCAGTAAGCATCAATGCAACTATCATACGGATGGCGCCCCCTCACAACACACCCAACATGATCCCTATCGACTTTGGTAACAAAGTTGATATTGTTGTTATATTAAAAATATCACCAACGTATCATAGTAGCACGCTACTAAGACGCCAATGAACAAAACTCCACGTATCATAGCGCTAATGCACTAAGACATGAAGCTGAGTATGCCTGTTACACTTAAAAGTGCTACCAAACACACTCAACATCCCCATCCGAAAGATAGACGACGCATCGCTATGCGCTACGACGCCGCCCACAAACGGTATGGGTGTGCGATATCCACGGGAAAGCCGTATTGCTACAACAAACCCGCTTACCACCGACACTAAGATGTTAATTGTATACCTCCATCGACCAGAACAACAGGAATGCGTCGAATCAGGCGCAGCACACCCGCAGATCCATCACAAGACGCAATACCGCAAGTAGCAGTAAGCATCAATGCAACTATCATACGGGCGGCGCACCCTCACAACACACCCACATGACTCCTATCGACTTTGGCAACAAAGTTAGTATTGTTGTTATATAAAAAATATCACTAACGTATCATAGTAGCACGCTACTAAGACGTCAATGAACAAAACTCCACGTATCATAGCGCTAATGCACTAAGACATGAAGTTGAGTATGCCCGTTACACTTAAAAGTGCTACCAAACACACTCATCATCCCAATCCGAAATATAGACGACGCATCGCTATGCGCTACTACGCCGCCCACAAACGGTATGGGTGTGCGATGTTCACGGGAAAGCCGTATTGCTACAACAAACCCGCTTACCACCGACACTAAGATGTTAATTGTATACCTCCATCGACCAGAACCACAAGGGAGCGTCGAATAAGGCGCAGCACACCCGCAGATCCATCACAAGACGCAATACCGCAAGTAGCAGTAAGCATCAATGCAACTATCATACGGGCGGCGCACCCTCACAACACACCCACACGACTCCTATCGATTTTGGCAACAAAGTTAGTATTGTTGTTATATAAAAATATCACTAACGTATCATAGTAGTACGCTACTAAGACGTCAATGAACAAAACTCCACGTATCATAGCGCTAATGCACTAAGACATGAAGCTGAATATGCCTGTTACACTTAAAAGTGCTACCAAACACACTCAACATCCCCATCCGAAAGATAGACGACGCATCGCTATGCGCTACGACGCCGCCCACAAACGGTATGGGTGTGCGATGTCCACGGGAAAGCCGTATTGCTACAACAAACCCGCTTACCACCGACACTAAGATGTTAATTGTATACCTCCATCGACCAGAACAACAGGAATGCGTCGAATCAGGCGCAGCACACCCGCAGATCCATCACAAGACGCAATACCGCAAGTAGCAGTAAGCATCAATGCAACTATCATACGGGCGGCGCACCCTCACAACACACCCACATGACTCCTATCGACTTTGGCAACAAAGTTAGTATTGTTGTTATATAAAAGATGTCACCAACGTATCATAGTAGCACGCTACTAAGACGTCAATGAACAAAACTCCACGTATCATAGCGCTAATGCACTAAGACATGAAGTTGAGTATGCCTATTACACTTAAAATTGCTACCAAACACACTCATCATCCCAATCCGAAATATAGACGACGCATCGCTATGCGCTACTACGCCGCCCACAAACGGTATGGGTGTGCGATGTCCACGGGAAAGCCGTATTGCTACAACAAACCCGCTTACCACCGACACTAAGATGTTAATTGTATACCTCCATCGACCAGAACCACAAGAGAGCGTCGAATAAGGCGCAGCACACCCGCAGATCCATCACAAGACGCAATACCGCAAGTAGCAGTAAGCATCAATGCAACTATCATACGGGCGGCGCACCCTCACAACACACCCACATGACTCCTATCGATTTTGGCAACAAAGTTAGTATTGTTGTTATACAAAAATATCACTAACGTATCATAGTAGCACGCTACTAAGACGTCAATGAACAAAACCCCACGTATCATAGCGCTAATGCACTAAGACATGAAGCTGAATATGCCTGTTACACTTAAAAGTGCTACCAAACACACTCAACATCCCCATCCGAAAGATAGACGACGCATCGCTATGCGCTACGACGCCGCCCACAAACGGTATGGGTGTGCGATGTCCACGGGAAAGCCGTATTGCTACAACAAACCCGCTTACCACCGGCACTAAGATGATATGTCTAGGACACATCGGTTAGCGAGTCCAAGTTTACCTCGGACCAATTGCTCGTGAAGCAGCACACACGCCACCATAATATTCCTTTTCAAGTCCCTAATAAGGACTAGTCATTTTGCTACAGTACTAGGAGCAGTCAGTCACCCGACCACCCCATACAATGCTTATGCATCAAGGAGACCTCCTATAAAATTGCTTTTGTGTCATAGACCTTACTTTCATAAGTCATGTATATATAGGATTCGAACCCATGACCCTACTATTGTAATGCATATTAATCATAGAGACCTTCTATAGTATTGCTTTTGAATCACTGACCTCACTTTCATAAATCATTCATATTTAGGATTCGAACCCACGACCCTACTATTGTAATGCATATTAATCACAGAGACCTTCTATAGCATTGCTTTTGAATCATAGACCTTACTTTCATAAGTCATTCATATATAGGGTTCGAACCCACGACCCTACTGTTGTAATGCATATTAATCACAGAGACCTTCTATAGCATTGCTTTTGAATCATAGACCTTACTTTCATAAGTCATTCATATATAGGGTTCGAACCCACGACCCTACTATTGTAATGCATATTAATCACAGAGACCTTCTATAGTATTGCTTTTGAATCATAGACCTTACTTTCATAAGTCATTCATATATAGGGTTCGAACCCACGACCCTACTATTGTAATGCAAATTCTTCATGGAGACCTTCTATAGTATTGCTTTTGTATCATTGAGTTTAATATCATAAGTCCCTAATATAGGACTAGTCATTGTGCTACAGTACTTCAGGCAGTCAGGCTCCCGACCACCCCATATATATGTACAACTGCAGGTATGTATCTCCGGCACCTCATCCATACAAGACGCCTATACGTGAACACCTTCCATAACTTAGGAAAATTTTCTTTAATACATGAACTCCTTCAACAACTTAGAAAATTTCATCTATACGTGAACTCCTTCCACAACTTAGAAAAATTTTCTTTTATACACGAACACCTCCCATGACTTAAACAATTTTTAACAAATTTTCTAATTATCTTATAAACGTTATTTAACTTAATTTTATAATATTTTTTGACTTGTATTATTTTATTTTAAATATTTTTACAAGTTTTTTATAATAAATTTACCTATTACGAGAAACAATAATTTTGCCTTTAATTTGCTATGTTATTGGGATAATGTCTGAAATATATTAACTTTATGTTTATTAATTTAACTTATTGCTTAATATATATGTTTTAAAACTATTTTTGACGCCCCTTTATATTGAATTTAACTATTAATAATAATATTGGGCCGTCACATCATCATGCGGAAGCAATGGCAGGTTATGTCGAACTAGTACGGACTAAAACCGGGTTTAGTTTTTATAACAGGTTCATGAAACTAAAGTGCTAAAAGAATTTACAGTCCACCTGATGGTAAGTAGTAACTGTGGTCTATGGATATCTACAATCAAACAAAAAAGGCTACAGTTGCGTTGTTACCTCCGGCGACTAAGATGGAATTGCTCACAACCTGTAATTGTACCAGCCCTCTGTAATTTTTAGACCGCAATGCAAACACTATTATTTTAAGGTGGAAATAGGTAAAGCAACACTAAAAAGTACCACCGTTCCCGGCTGAAGCGGCTGCAAATCCGATATCGGCGTAGGCGTATTTCGGCTACTGAGGGTTAGAGGAATGACGCATCATCATTATTCCTGCATCAGCGATGTGGCTTCACCAGAAAATAATAGTCGCCATACCTGTAGTCCTCTTTCACCTCGACTTCTTTTCGTTAGGTGAGGATTAAGTACTTTTTGCAAGTTGAGTGCACACCATAGAGGGTACCACTCCTCTCGTTGTCCACCAACCCATATCCAGTGTAGGCTTACCACGCCCAAACGAAGCAGTCAGCCGGAACGGTGACTTTCCAACTCGGGCGAGGTATGTAGACTACTCTTATTGTACCGTTCATCAAACCACGGCTATAAAATCCCACACCACGACAAGGCAAAAAGTTGTTGGGAAAGCAATTGCGTGAGCCTGCACAAACATATGAAATATCAACTAGTACACACCAAATTATTTGTTTTCCTTTTTTTTTTACTGAGCGGGATTTTATTTACTTGTAAATAATCTATCATTTGCCTAATATTTAATGTAAATAATAACAAAAATGGTGAAACCAAGAATATTAAAAGAATATTTAAATCTACAAAAAAAGTCCACCATTAAAAAGCATCGTAACGCCTATTAACCAAATTTGATTTATAAAAAACTTCAGAAGATAACAAGCAACTTAAAATTACATAGACGATGCTCTTTTATTTTATTTTAGATATAATCTATTTAAATCGCCTGTTTACAGCGGCCAGGCTTCCCCGGGTGGATCGCGAAAATGACTATGTCGCCTCATAGTTAGGAACAAAAGCACGGGAAATAAAATAAATGAATGAATGAATGAATAAAATAATTGAATGATCATTCGTGATTCAATCATAATGGCTGCAACGTGGCTCTATTTCATATAAATATAATTATTACGTGAGGATAAAGAAAGCACCGATAAAATATCTGCAACATCACTTAATTCATTACTTAAAGTTATTATAACCTATAATATTGCTATGCATGAGTAGGAAATATAGTTATATTATATTATTATTATTTTGTTAAACTGCGTAATAAAATATTGCATTCGAGTAATAAATATAATTTTATGAAAGAAAGGGTGCGAAAATGAGTAACCTGTTTGCTCGTAACAGTAAGTCTCAAGTCTCTCGGTTCTCGTCATTCACCAAAGGAAACACAGCAATAAGATTCCATACCAATGTAATTTTTTGACTAACCATATGTGCTGCGGCTTTAATACGCTACAGCGTGACTCTACCACGTAACTAATAACAAAGAAATAGTTATTGAATATTTAGATATTTCAAGAAGTTTTATAAAATTTACGACTTAGGATTTAGAGTCAATAAAACGCTCCACTTCGGTATAAGCTTCAAGTTCGAAGTTCGAAAGATCTCTCGGTCGTAGTCGGACTCACCTAGTTGTATATTTGCACTACGTAAATAGCAGTTTGCAGCACTCAATAACTTCGAACGTAGTGCCTCCAACTCCTATGGTCATAAATGGAGCATGGACGTTATACGTGGCCTTTGTCTTATCCATGTTCATCTTAAAATATATCCGTTGGGAGATACTTTTGAGTCTTTGAGCATTGCTGAGGTCCTCAGCGATTCTGCCATAATGACCATATTCTCAGCAAATCGGAAATAAATGACGTACTTACTATTAATATTGATACCGTATTCTTTCCAATCTTGAAATTTGAAAACGCCTTTCAATGTAGCGTGGTTTGGGAATAGGTAAAACATCACCCCGCTTGCTGTTTTTCTGTAATTGGATAAATACAGTATTCTGGTTATTTACTCAGATAGCCTTCGTAGCCTCACGTACAAACACTTCAACACTGAATGTATGTAATAACTAATAACAAATATATATATATATATATATATATATATATATATATATATATATATATATATATATATATACGCAGTTGAAAGTTAATACCTATTACAATGTACAAAAACGTTTAACGAATATAAAATTTTTTCTTTATCTACTAACAAATGAATATACATCAGTTACAAACATCAATAAAATAATAAGAAAAAAACAACAACAAAGGCGTTCGTATATCCATATTATTAAATCTTTTCATAACACTATGTTTGTTATTAGGTCTCTTACATGGATTTATTATTAAGTGAATAATTTCCTCGCTTTATTCAGGAACAAGCGATGAGAGAAATAGGGTGAAAGTGAGGTGGGCCATGTACGCCTTTCCCTTTGTGCAAGTATGTCTTTCATAATCAGAGAGAAAAAAATGTCTCACAGGATGGATTCATGAAATGAAGTCAGGAGTGACAAAGATAGCGACACTCAAAGTTAAAAATAAATGTAATGTTAAACATTGTGATTCTTCAGTGGATGTATATCAAGATAAAGTATATTATGATATTTACTCTGTTTATTAACTATAATATATATTTAATCCCACAACTCTAAATAAACATAAAATAGGTTTTGTTGATACTATAATAAATAAGTGCAGGTATTAACTAAAGTTTTCATTTTATTTATCGGTATGGTAATTTGGTGTGATATATCGAATTTATATGAAATATGGAATATCAATATTATAGTGTGTAGCAGTGGATAAGGAAAAAGTGCCTAGTAAGAGATAGGTTACTAAAATTAGATAGTTCACTATTTGAAAGTTCATTTACTTGTCGTGAGCGACAGTGGTATCGTTTGAACAGTCATTCGATCGTGTTCAAACGTGCACCATTTAGGCCTTGGCAAAGAGGCGAGAAAATACACTACACCTCGACTTTTGTAAAATCATTAAAAATAAGTTTAAATTAAATACAGATTCATCTATCTATCATCATGATATCTGTTACAAAATGAATTTTAATATTCCAATTCATCTTATTTTGTTTATTACATATAACAAACATGACATTTAATTATGTTGGATTTATAGTGAGTTTCTTATGTAAGATACTGGTGGGCTCCTAAAATGAGATATCTCATATTAAGTGCCCCATTATGCATTTTAGTTATAAGCAATAGTTTATTATAATTAAACTTCGAATTTATTGCAGATGCCACCAGTTAAAAGGTATATTTGGGATCACGGTTAATCTGGTCATACGTAAACAAATAGGATAGAACGTTTCTGGAAAGAATGGTAAAAATTACAACATTTCAGTTCATTAACGCCCGTTTAGTTTGTAAAAGGCTTCTACCGCTGGTAAGAAATGGTTATGTGGCTTAAACATGTTGTTTAACCCACAAGCTGTTTTCGCTGCAAGGATTGCATGATCAAATCCAATTTTCGTAAAATCATTTTTCATTTTATATTGAACCAGGTAAAAATTAACTTTTCTCCACATAGATTATCCAACTTCAACCAACCTATAGTGGGGTCAATAATTGGTTACACGACAATCCTGGACGTGTTTTGACCAACAAAATAAGATTTTCCAAACATCATGCATCTGTGTGCATGCAAAAGTAAATAAAAGGTGGCCCATAAGTCGTTAGAAATGTAAATTTTGAATAAAATACAAAAGGCGCGCATGAGTGGCGCGCGCGGTGCGGGGGAAGTACCGACGGTTTCTGGGAATTCAGTCGCCATGGAGCGTTTCACCGGTGCGGACCGCGCATTTTGTTTGCGCGAGTTTTATCGAAACAATGATTCGGCTACCATTGCGTGGCGTAAATTTCGAGAATATCAGAATTTACGCAACTTTAAAGACATTCCAAGTGTTCAAACGATTAAACTGGGTTATGAAATTCAAAGAGAGTGGTTCGACGTTGGATAAACAACGGTCAGGTCGACCAAGGACATCACGGATGGAAGAAAACATCGATGTAGTGAAACACTCAATTCGTGAAAATCTTACCCAGTCTACTCGTAAGCGTTCCAGTGCATTAAACTTACCCAGAACATCGTTACAGCGAATTTTAAAGAAAGATTTACATCTTCACCCGTACAAGATTCAGATAGTACAGGAATTAAAAGATACTGACACTATCCACAGACTGAATTTCGCAAATGAAATGTTGAACCGCTTTACTTCGTTTAATAACGTGTTATTCTCCGATGAGGCTCACTTTCACATCAACGGCCATGTCAATAAGCAAAATTGTCGCTACTGGAGTTGCGAAAATCCAAATCGCAAACATCAAAAGCCCTTACATAGCCCTAAAGTGACATTTTGGGCGGCTATGTCAGCGCATGGCATTATAGGCCCTTACTTTTTTGAGGACGGCAGAGGCCGCGCACTTACTGTTACTTCACAACGGTATGTAGCTATGATCCAGGACTTTTTTACACCAGAGTTCCAGAATTTTCCAGGCTTCAATACGCGGACCTGGTTTCTAGAAGATGGAGCAACTGCCCATACCTCTAACGTCGCTATGCCGGTCGTCCGTCAACTTTTCCCTAATAAAGTGATCTCTCGAAGAGGAGATATTCCTTGGCCACCACGTAGTCCAGATCTGACCCCAATGGACTTTTTCTTATGGGGTTGCCTTAAGACTAAAGTGTACGAAACCAACCCGCGGACAATTGACGTCCTGAAAGAAAATATCCAAAGAGAAATGGCAAACATTACAGAGCTTACTTGCCACGCAGCGATGGATAATTTTAAACGTCGCTTACAGGAGTGCCGCGATCGTAACGGATTACATTTAGATGATGTAATTTTCGAAAAATAATTCCCATTTTATAAGGATTATGACAAAATAAACATTTTTCATAATGTCATTACTTTTTTTTAATTATTTTTTACATTTCAAGGGACTTATGGGCCACCCGGTACAATGTTTGATGTTTGGAAAAACTTACACAAACTCTGTTAACGGTTTCAGAAAAACGGGCGAATTATTTTCTCAATATATAAATAAACACAAAGACATGCGTGTTTTTCTGTGCAGTGTAGACGAGACGATCGAGCATGTGTCTACTCATCTAGGGTTGTCTATTTTTCTGAGAAAATATAGTAGCCTAGTATAAGGCAATAGATCGGGAAAATAAATAACTAAATGTAAAATATTAAGTAAGTATAATGTAAACAACGTTGCCCCCACACTAGGATTTTCTCCTGTATCGTGGAGGCAGTTTACGTACATAAATCGGACAAGAACAAAAATTCAGCCTCAGAACAATTATTTGTAATCCATACAATTATATTGTAGTGAAAAAAATAACTGTTGAACAAAAACTAAAGAAAAAATGTACGGTTGGAAACCCTAATTTCATTACTTATTACAGAGTATGAAGATTCGTACCAATATGTTGCCAGGCTTGTTATAGAATATATTCGGAAATATGTAACGATATTGGGCGCTGTTTCTTGCGCAGCTGGCGAAAAATGCATAGATAAAGTCGAAATGAAAGTCGTAGTTGGTCAATCAATCAACTTATTATTTGATGTGGGCACATCGATACATATAAATCAATATAACGAATATGCGATCTTATTATTATGAAAGCGGTTTATTTCAGATATTCCTTTACTTACTAACAAATTTAAATGTGTCACACAATATTAAAGCTATTATAAACGTCAAAGTACTAGAACATAGATACCAGCTTAATATAAACATAATGCTGCATGGGGATCTATTTTATTGGTAACCAGTCATTTCATCTTAATACTGACCCGACAGATTGAAACAGGTAGGCTTGACCGGGATAAGACCACGCTCTCACAAAACACCAGCGTGAAACAGAAAAATGCTGCTGTATTTCTGATTATGGTGGGTAGGTGCCAAGTGTATTGACATATTTAAAATTGTTCCTGAGATTTTAATGTTAAAATATAGTAAAACTAGGATAATCAAGTATATAAATGTACCTGTAAGTACATAAATCCACCAGCATTGTTTATTAATAATTTGTTTTTCACTGCACAACTTAAAACTTATTATTGCCACTTCACTGTCACCTGACATTGACCTTTGAATAACCTTTAATTGAATATTCATAATGGATTTGCTTAAGAAGTCAATTGAAGAGCTAACGCTGAATTTCACTACACGTATGGGATGAGTTCCAGAGGGAGGTCAGAACATCCATCCCTGCAACAAGCCCTACTTCCAACATTAATGCACAATTTAACGCCTTCAGGGGATTTGTTTTGTCAGCACTAGAAAATTTGCAACTTCAGCTCCAGCTTCTCTCTAGGAATCAAGATGAAATGGAGGTAAGGACCAGGAGGAAGATGTTGCTTGTGCATGGTGTGCCTGAAGCCCGAGATGAAACCCCAGTTCTTTGCACAAGTAAGATATTATCGGAGCGATTGAATATCCCTGAAATTACTGTGAGCTCTATCACTAGATGCCATCGCTTAGGGCAACCCCGTGGCGACAAGCCTCGTGCACTGCTTGTGAAGTTTCGAGATCAGGATCTCCGTGACAAAGTCTGGTTTTCTAAAACCAAATTAAAGGGTAGCGGAGTTACTCTATCCGAGTTCTTGACTAAGGGCCGTCATGAGGCGTTCGTTGCTGCTCGGAAGCGCTTTGGCATATCCCAGTGTTGGTCACAAAATGGATATGTCGTGGTGCTTGGGTCCGATAGCACGAAGCACCGGGTGTACACCGTGGCTGAGGTGATCGCCATTCCTGATGCAGCATGTGGTGTTCCTACCACCTCATCTTTGACTGCGACGACGGCGGCGACGACAGCTGCGGCGGCATCTTCTGCTCCTAAGCCCTGTGTTACTACTGCTAGGGCTAGGAAGACGACTAAAAAATGAAGGTGGCGTGTTTTCTTGTAGTTTGGCTTTTACTCATGTACTCCAGCAGCTCAATTCATGAATTTTTTGTAACTTTTGGTTATCAGGTATTAATTTAGAATTCTTTGCCATATATTTCAATGACATCATTTCTAATTGGTTGCACTAGTTTGAAGATTGTTTCTCAAATTGTAATTATTCCACATTACAGGTATTTAGATTAATTGTTTATCCTAATTTCTTCTTTTGTGTTTTTTATTTTTATTGTTTACTTTAAGACTGACAGTTGTTACCTGATTGATTACTGTTTCAATACTAGAGTACTGCAACCACAGAGGCTGACAGAAGCATTCTTAGACGTAGACAGAGAAATTCTAAGATTCATTTTTACTTTTTATATTTTACTAGCTTGGCAAAGGTATCTATAACCATACTGCCTAGTCCGACGTTTATAATTTTTTACAATTTATTGGTGTTAGACTACAAGTTTTTTTTTTTCTTTTGTTTTGGGAATTTTAATATTAAATTTATTGTTCTATTTATTTAAGTTGTTGTTGTGTTATATGCTTTCTCTTTCATGCTGCTGGTGGTTGTAATTGTGTGGGTACCGTTCGATCTTGCATTTATATTTTTTTAAATTTTATTTTTTATTGTATATTAGTATTTATTTGTATATTTAATTAGTTTTTATGTTATCCTCAAACATTTGTAACGATAGTGATTTGTTTCTGTCGTTGTCTTCGGATGATGAGACACTTAGTAATGTTAGTTATCACAGTACAACTGCTCCTCCTTCACTCAACATCACCTTAAATTCTTGTTTCTCAGACTGTGTGAATAATTTCAATACTATTCATATTAATGCCCAAAGCATTCCGGCTCATTATCCCGACATGCTTGCGTCATTTGAATCCCGAAATATTCATGCCATTTTAGTTTCCGAATCTTGGCTAAAACCCTGTTTGCCTTCTACTTCTTACTCTTTGCCTGGGTTTCATCTAATTAGAAATGACCGCAGTAATAGAGGTGGTGGGGGCGTGGCGATCTATCTAAGATCCTACTTTCCATTTAAAATTGTTAGTTCGTCATGTCAACCGCCTCCTGGTGATTCTGCTGAGCATTTGCTAGTTGAGGTCTCCCTGTCTCAGAATAAAATCCTACTTGGAGTTTTCTACAGTCCCTCTCTTTCTATAAACTATTTTACTTCTTTTGAATCTCTTTTAGAATCACTAGTCCCGACATATAGTCATACTATTTTGATGGGTGACTTTAACACCTGTTTACTTAAAGGCGACAATCGGGCCATAAAACTTGAGTCTATAATTGAAGCGTGTAATATGCAAATCCTACCCCTTGCTGCTACTCACAAATTTCCTAACTGTATTCCTTCCCTTCTGGACTTAATTATCGTGTCATCTTCAAACCTAGTTTTCAAGCATGGACAGTGTCCTGCTGATGCATTCTCTTATCACGATTTACTTTTCCTTTCGTATAAACTACGCCCTCCTAAAATCAAACCTAAATTAGTTCTGCGACGTAATTTTGGAGGAATGGATATTGACCAACTTTGCGAAGATGCTCATAATATAGATTGGTCAGTGATTGAGAGAGCACCATGCATTGACGATAAAGTGGAACTTTTCAATTCCCTTCTCACTCAGCTATATGACGTACACGCGCCAATGCATTATGTTAAACTCAAGCACTTACCTGCTCCATGGCTCTCTGATGATCTGAAAAGGCTAATTTTGAAGAAGAATGCGGCATTGTCAAAGCTTAAGAGGAACAAAACAGAGGAAAACCTTAGAAAATACACTAAAATCCGGAATCGCTGCAACACATTGTGTAGAGATGCACAACGACGCCATATTCATTCATCAGTCGAGAACGGCGACTCATTTAGGGTGTGGAAGTTTCTTAAAACAGTTGGAGTTGGTAGAAACTCTCTTAATACTTCACCTCCCAGTGTTGATGCTGAACTATTAAATCAACATTTTTCTAATCCTTCTAACTCTTTTGATAGTGAACATAAACTGCAAACACTTCGTTCTCTTTCTGTAAGTCCGACTCCTAATTATTCTCCGTTCGTTTTTAGTCAATTTACTGCATGTGATGTTAAGAGAATCATATTATCCATCTCCTCAAATGCTGTCGGTAGCGACAGCATTAGCCGTAATATGATCGTTCCTCTCCTTGATGTTTTCACTCCCATTATCACTCATTTGCTTAACGCATGTGCATCTTCCTCTAAATTCCCTCAAGCCTGGAAGAGTGCTTATGTTATACCCCTTCCGAAGAAATCTAATCCCGTCAACCTCACTGATTTCCGTCCCATTTCGATTTTACCTTTCCTTTCTAAAGTCCTTGAAAAACTTATTTGCCAACAGCTGACACTTTTCCTTAATAAGCACAACTTGTTGAATTCTTTACAATCCGGTTTCCGTCCCGGTCATAGTACGGCTACTGCCTTAATCAAAGTTACTGATGACATACGGTGGGGTATGGATAATAAACAACTCACAGTCATGACCTTGCTAGATTTCAGTAATGCGTTCAATACTGTCGATTTCGATATACTGTTGAGTCAGTTGTATTCCCTTAACATATCTCCATCAGTAATTGACTGGTTTCAAAGTTATCTCTGTGGCCGTCGGCAGTGTATTCATGTTGATGAAACTCACTCATCTTGGTGTGATATTACTGCAGGCGTGCCGCAGGGTGGCGTGTTGTCACCTTTACTCTTTTCCATTTTCATTAATTCAATTACTCATAAAATTTCTTCTCTCTACCACATGTATGCGGATGATGTCCAGATTTACACCCAGTCAACTCTTGAGAATTTGCCGAATGCAATCGCTACATTAAACAATGACTTAAATATGATTCATGAGTGGAGTCAATCATATGGCCTAAATGTCAATCCTAAAAAGTCACAGGCTATTATTTTTGGTAGTCAGAGCTTTATCTCAAGAATTGACTGGTTCTCCATACCACCTGTTGTATTCGATGGGGTTGTGATCCCTTACTTTGACAATGTCAAAAATCTTGGTGTTTACCTTGATAGTTCCTTAAATTGGAAACGCCAACTGAATGAGGTAAGTAAGAAAACCTTTGTCGCTCTTAGTTCACTGCGTCGCCTTCGATCATTTCTTCCCATTCCTACAAAAATTATGCTCGCACAGTCTCTTCTCCTTCCGATTCTCGACTATGCTGACGCAAGCTATGTAGACATAACTAAAGACCAGCTAACTAAGCTTGAGAGACTTCAAAATACTAGTATTCGGTTCATATTTGGATTGCGCAAATTTGACCACATTTCTCAATTTCGCTCACGTCTCAAGTGGTTACTTATCCAATTTCGCCGGAACATGCATATTCTTTCTATTCTGTACTGTGTCTTATTTCACCCTTCTACTCCTCCTTATCTTAAGGAGAAATTTAGTTTTGTTGGGCTTCCAGGGGAACCTTTACGCTCTTCAAGAAAACTCATTTTAAGGGTACCAACTCACTATACATCTTCCTTTAATAAATCTTTTACTGTACAGTCTATTAAGCTCTGGAATGCCCTACCTTTGTATATACGCGAAGCTCAGACTATTGTAGTCTTTAAGCGTCTTCTTAAAGAGCATTACTTGTCTCAATCGTTCGAAAATCATTAGGATAAATTATGTGATTATGTAGTTTTGTATTTATTTGTTTATGTTATTGTTAGTGGTATATATTTGAGGATATATGTATGTATATGTATATGTATGTATTTATGTGTATATATATATGTATGTGTGTATATGTATGTAGGTTTATGTATATACGTATGTATATGTGTATCATATTTTTTTTTTTAATGTATTAGTTATTTATATGTTATTTTATTGCATGTATTGATATTATATTAGGTATATTTATATTGCACCACCTACCTAGTACTCACTGTTTTATTCCTTTACACCTTTGGTTGCCTGGAAGAGATCGCTATGTAGCGATAAGGCCGCCAAATTGTACATGTAATCTGCTCTCTGTTATGTTCTCTGTAAATTTGTTTGTGGTGTGCAATAAAGTATATTCATTCATTCATATTTCGTATGGTGAATGTAAAGAATCTGAGACCCTCTATACTGGTACTTGAGGCATTCCATGTTAGTCCTCAGAGGGGACGATGCATCTGAATTTTGATTTTCTGAATATGCAAAGGCCACAAAATATACTTACCATCAGGTGGACTGCATAATTTAAATAGAAAAGGCGTATTTGGAGAATAGCCAAAAGAAAATCTAGGACATTTTTTGGATATATATATATCACACAGAAACTAATAATAAGAAAATAGCTGTATTATGAAATATGAAAATACCTAAAATATCGCTGTACATATTTTTTTTCTTATTCAGTATAGATTACATATAATTCTTATTGAAAGTCATTTTTTACGTTAACACTAGATCGAAAAAAAACCTCTGTCCTGGGAAGAACCAGCAAGAAATCCAGCGGGAATTTTTATTAAATAAATTTTACAATGGTCACAAAATATTTACAAAATTTATTTTAGAAATAGCTTGGAAGCGACCTCATTCCCATTTTATGATATCCCATTATATTATAAATTAATACATGGTTACTATCAACCATGTATTCATTTATAATATAATAACCCTTTTTATAGAGTTTTTGTTTAATTAAATATTTAAAATTGGTAATAGAGAGACTTTGTATGTTTTCTGGGACTTCATGCCCATGGGTAGTAACATTCCATCTCGACTCAAATAACGTTATGACATGACTCTTAAAGCTCACACGGTACGTTAAATTAAAAAATAAAACAATCTTATCTCTTTTCATTAATTAATATCAGTAGAACAATTTTAATTTTCTTTGACGTAACGAATTACTAACAAGTTTGCAGCCGTATTTTGTTTTTTCTTCTGTTTTTTTTATTTACATTTTAAATTTTGAAAATACCTAGAATAAAAGAGGTTCCAATCTGTATATAAAACTTTTTTGGAAACTAAAAATTTCTTTAAAATATAAAGTTGTAAATAATTTTGGATTGAGATATCCCTAGAAGAATAGAAGGGGAGTTGATCGAGCGGATGAGTTTGTTTATTTGGGATGCGTATTTAGCAGGGGTAGGGAGATATGATAAGGAACGACGAGTAAACGCAAAAGAAGAGTAAATCGGGCCCTACAATCCATTGTGGAAAGTCAAAAAAGGCACTATTGGCAACTTACAATGCTGTGTAAGTCCCTATTTTACGTATGGTAGTGAAAGTTGTATGTGGCAGAAGAAGCACGAGAGTAGAATAAACGCAGTAAAAATGCGGTCGTTAAGGAGTATGTTAGGGTTGAATCTGAGTGACAGGGTGAGAAATTGTGTGATTAGAGAAGAGTGTGGTTTGCAAGATGATGTTGTGACCAGGACTCAGAAAGGAATGCTTTGGTGGTTTGGTCATATGGAATGAATGAATGAGGAAAGAGTGACAGAGTAAATTTATGGTGCAGAAATTAACAGCAGAGTCGGAAATGGACGTCCTAGGCGAAAGTTTATCGATCAAATTGGCGATATATTGAAAACGGTCCAAATTAAGAGTACCCTTAACCGACGAGCATGTATGCGTAAGTATATGGATGTGGAGGAGGCGAGAGAGGTGTGTCAGGATCGTGCCAAATGGAAGTCTGTAGTCTCTGCCTACCCCTCTGCGTTAGAGGCCTGAGTGTTTATAGTTTATGTAACAGTGTGTGTGTAGTTTATGTAATTGTAACACAATCTAGTGATATGGTATATCACTAGATTGTGTTGATATGCTTATTTATAAACTATATAAGAAGGTGAACGTTGTAAGTAAATTTATTATGATTTTATACGAATAATAAGTATGTTGGTATTTTAAATGTCTTATAAAAGTCATATTTCCCCTTTTCGAAGCAAATTATTACTAAGCAGTATTACCCGAAAAGTGGATTACGTTTAATCATATGAACTTTTTTGCAATGTTGTCGCCTCGCACTGTAATTATCGCGCAATCGCTGTTACAAAAGCACCGGTGCTGTTTTATTATTGCCTTTTAATGGGCAGTTTCAGGTCTCGAATAGGTATAATAGATTTTTTTCAAAACCTGTCTTTTTTCCAACCAGTGTCTACTTTGAAAGTTTATTAGATATTTATTATATTTTTTTGTTTTAGATTTTACTGAAAAAAAGCAGGTCATTTTTCTGACTGGGTGTTAATCTAAATTTGTACTACCTCATAAATATCGCTAGTCAGTGATTTTTTTATATTTATATGAATACTAGACATTTAAGAAAACTAATTATAAAGATTTATTTGCGTTTAATTAATTTACTTTTAGTCATTTGAATCCCCGACGTTTCAGGTGCTTTTCTTAACCAGTAATCATGAGTGCTACGTCATGAATTGAAATAAGTAAAAATAAGTTAAATTGAACGCGATAAAGCCCTTAAAATTTATTTTACTCTGCAGCCATGTTAAAAAGCTAATTAACTAAGCCTCCATCAGTACATCTTTTTTTTGCTAAATAAATGTCAAATTATATCAAGTTATAACTAATATACAATTAAAGATAATTTTCGAGGTAGCATTACAATTTCCTCAAACACGAACACAGTAATTCGACATGTTCTTACAAATGAACTAAAAATTGTATAAAAGATCGATAATGTACCGGCACACGACTTCCAATCCCCATCTAGGAATAACCGGATCAAATTGTAGATTTCATTTCGGAACTTTTCCTGCCACAATAACAGCCGCTTTCACACTTCGAAGTGAAACAAATGAACTTTTTAAACAAGTAAAAAGAATAGGTACTCAGTATTGAAATGTTTACTTAAAAAGTCGCAGCTAGAAGTAACTTGAGTGGATTTAAGTGAACGAGTACCCGCAGTGTGTATATAGCGTAAGCAATTCTTGCACCTCATTTTGCCCATAGATGTCGTAGGAGGTGACTTTGGGGAACGAAAAATAGAAATTAGTAGCCATGGGTTGGTTACGCATGGTAAACAAGAACCCACATCGCGAGCCCGAGGTGATGGGCCCACCTGAGTAGCCTACTCCGAGTCAGGTTGGCAAACCATTCACGTGTGTTGGTGGGCTGCGGCAAAATAACTATCCTTTTCCCTTAACACCGCTTCCAAGAAATATCCGCTGTGGTAAAGAAATGTTTCCGTGACTCTGACGGAGTCGCAACGCTGTGTTGTTGTGGTGAGGCCATGAGGGATGTGTGGTGAGGCCGTGGCCATGTAGGGAAAAGGTATGTCGGTATCGCAATGCGCCGCTTTCCCAAACCTCCACGGCCGAAACTTAATTGGCGACGGAACCATAGACCAGATCCGCTACTTCAGTCAGGAAAAGAGGATAAACCCAAATAGAATTTGAGAGGCTCATGACTAATAATTGACGGTTTATAGGCTAAAGAAGAATTTGCCTTTCTTAATGAACAGTACAGAAGAAGAATTAGAATAATACTTCGTGGTTCTGTAAAAGGTTCTGGTTTTGTAAAAGGTAGGAAATGGATAATTTTACATACGTTTCAGATTAGCACACTCACACTTGTCTCTAAATGTAAATAACATAGGGCTCTCGCTTAGGAAAAAAAATCACTTATAAAAACGTCGGCCGCTAGCGATAGCAGACAGAAAACGCTATAAAACACACAACTTTTACATTACGTCTATATACCACTCTGTCGTAAAATATCTTCGTATTGCCGACGTTGATCGGAAATATAACGTTTTTCCCTCTCCATCTGTAGTACTGTTATTTTGTAATTCGCAGAATCCGCTACGATCGAGAAACAAAATTGAGTAAATAACATACTATAAATAAAACGGTCCGCATTACATGACACTTGTTTCGTAAAACACATGGTTTTGAATATTTATTATTTTCGACTACCTCGTGAGTCTAGTGGTCGTAGACGCGACTGATGATCATTGAATCAAAGGTGCGGGTAAAAAAAATTCATTGAGTTTTTCTATCAAATTCTCAATAGCAGCTCGGAGACAGGAAATTGAAGTTTCATCGCCGTGTTTAGAAAAGCACGTAAGATCGATGATCGTGCGCCTGATCTATCTACGGTCGAGTCGATTTGCCGTGCAATTGGACTATGAGAGTGAGGGAATGGAACCCAGATGTTTCTTAGAATTTACGTTGATCGCCTGGGGGTACGGCGCGTCGCACAGATACGTCGAGATCCATCTCCGTAAGGCTTGAGGTCACCGACCCTAAGGTTGATCCCTGCCCAGGGGCAGGAATCTACCTTAGTAGGTACCTTAGTTGGAGGGGCCGAGAACTACAAGATGGCTTTAAGCGAAACACTAGGAAGCAAGCTCTTAAGGCCCGGTGTGCCACTGTTGAAGTGTGCCCACTTTGTCGTGAAGCGACAATAAAAAAACTAAGAACCTAACTTAACTAGAACGAAAACAACCAAAATAAAATAAATTATTTAAAAATTTGAAGTTTTACAGTATCTTTTATAAAAAAAAAGGTATGAAGGTGATGATGGGTTGTAATGAAGATGGTGATTTACAATATTATTAAAAAAAAAAAAAAATAACAAAAGATACTGCAACGAAGTATGCACAGGCTATGCCTATGATAGGTGCACAGCTCCTGCTCTAGGAACACGTAGAATCTGGAGAAAACACACGCAGCGTCTGGAGAAGGTACACGCAGCGCTTGGAGTAGACCCACACAGCGTCTTGAGCCGGTACGCAGCGTCGGGAGTAGGTCCACGAAACGTCTGGAGTAGGCACGCAGCGTTTAAAGTAGGTACACGCGGCGCTTGGAGTAGGCAAACACAACTTCCGGAGTAGACCCACACAGCGTCCGGAATAAACACGCAGCGTCTGAAGTAGGTCCACGCAACGTCAGGAGAAGGCACGCAGCGTTTGAAGTAAGTAAACACAGCGCACTAGTAGGCGGAGGCGTAGGCGTGGCTAGGCGACGACTTAAGGAGCGGGCAGAGGCTTGCAGGATCCCGAGGCAGTGCAGAAAAGGCCTTTAGGAGATGCTTCAAGTATCAAAGCTCAAGTCAGACTCCCCATTCGCCGATTGAGTTCGGCTTATTTTTGCTTTTTGACGGATCTCACATAAGAACGTAATATTATTCTCATTAAATTTGAAATTATTTAAATTAAAAGCAAATTCTTGTAAATGGCCAAGAAGAAAGGAGTATTTTGAAGTAAAAACATCAGGCCGGTAACGATATTTGAATAAAAATTGCCATGACAACCTGATAAACAACGATGTCAAAACATGTCAAATTTTGGTTTTAGGCTCGTAATACAGAAACGGCAAGATTTAAGTGAAAAATGAGATATTATTTATATAGGAAAAAAAAGTAGCGCAACAGCGCGCACGAAACCCGAAATTGCAGAGTTACGGAGAACTAAATAAAAGACCGAAAAAGGTAGACTCCATTGACACCGATTTAAAAAGTGCTGATAGCATGAAAAATACGAAGTGAAAATGATTTGTTATTGTGTTCTTATGAATTAAAATATTACAGGATCCTATGGAAATAAAGGTGATGTAAAATATCAAGTTTTGAGGCGAATGCAGAACATCAAAAACAGAATGGAAAAATAAGTTTAAAATAGTGTAAAATGATATGTAAGTATGTATAAGCATAACACTACAACTTGTCGGTAAGACATACTCGACCTTACTTCGAGATCCATCTCCGTAAGGTTTAAGGTCATCGACCCTTAGGTAGATCCTTCCCAGGGGCACGAAATACGACATGAAGGCCAAGATGGCCAACAACGCCGTTTTTGTAACGGCTATCAAGACCGGCCTACTGTATTTTACTGCGAGGAAAACTCGGGTAAAGGGGAATGCCCCGAGGCCCGAGACTTACTTTGCAGAAACCTACGCAGATCGAGGGAATAGAGAGTCTACGTGTGCTTGCGTATATACTAAACGATAACGCACTATAATCCCATCCGACGGAAAGAATCCGTTGAGACTGACCATCGTGACCGCAAAGGAGGACATATTTTAAAATCTTTGTTATCTCACCATGTGGTGGCGGTGTAAAATAATACATCATTGAAAATTTTATAGAAAGAGACATCCAAGGGAAATGCTAGTCATGGTTTCCGATAGATGATGGTATAACCGTTAACCGTTCACCGTTACAGCCTATTGAATTCCACTGCTGAACATAGGCCTCCCCCATATATTTCCTCATAGGGAGCATATTTTGTCATAGTTGCCACGTGAGCGTCTCTTACGACACGCACGGGATGATACGGGGTAGTGGATATTCTTACACCGCCAATACATGGTAAATGGTGGTTAAGCATTATGTAAAATATTAGGTGAAAGGCAGTAGCATTAAAGCTGCTATAGCAACACCAGACTAGACCTCTAGCGATAAAGAAAAATCCTCTCTACAAAATTTTACAGGCTGTTGAAGATGAAGAACATAAGCTTAACAGTTCATTGCTTGAATACGCCATGCATTTTTCATTCTATTATGACATGAGGTTGATGTGGTTTGCTCAAAGTTTCTGTTGTGTATTATACCTGTGCGCGGCTGCGTCCGCGCCGAATAATAATGTTTGCAATTAAAGCAGTACGTCAACAGCCGTTGAGTGTTTAACTAGTCTCCTGCGCTCCGTATCCGCGAACATAACATTGGCGACGAGTTCTTACCCGCGTTTTTACAAAAAAAATGTCGTTTAGCTGTGGTCCTTTACCAATTTTTAACCACGAATTGCAATCATAGAAGATATTTAGAACCAGAATTACGCAATGGTTTATTGCAAACGACATAAATGCGTCAAATGATGCTGCAGGAGTTAAAAGGCGAGCAATTCTGCTCAGCGCATTCGCCGATGGTACGTTTAAGCTTGCCTCAGATCTCGCTGTACCAAAGGATCTCCAGCAAATTCCGTTTGAGGATATCGTAACCATCTTGGATACTCATTTCACACCGAAGCAGATTGGATTTAGCGAGCGCCACAATTTCTATGCCGCTACCCAACAGCCCGCTGAGTCACCGTCGCAGTGGGCCGCTAGACTGCGCGGCCTAACCGTTCACTGCCAATTTTCCAATGTGGAGGAGGCACTGAGGGACCGGTTTATTATGGGTATGCTACCAGGAGTGGAAAAAGAAAAGTTATATACGCAGGATATTTCGGGTATAACATTAGCAAAAGCTGTTGAGCTAGCGGAGAACGTACGAAGCGCGCGGGCGATTGCCGCCAGCGTCGCAGCTACTACTACCGTCGTCACCGATGCCACCACGGACCAGCTATACAAAATTGGTCAGGATTCGAAGTGCGTACGTTCTCGTCAAAAGTGCGCAGTATGCGGTTATACGAGTGACAGTGCATCGGAGTGTCGTTTCGCTAATTACAGATGTAAAAAGTGTAATATGAAAGGACACTTGCGTAGAATGTGCAAAAAAGTGAATTACGTAAATACGAGTGAGGTGGGCTTAGTAAAGTATTGGCCCCCGTGTAACTTAGAAAAAAGTTCATACATTATGTTTTAGAGGGATGGCCAAAAAAAGTTAATGATCCAGAGATAAAACCCTATAGTTTATGTAAATTAGAACTGTCATATGAAAATGATTGCCTTATGCGTGGTCATAACATAGTTATCCCTGGATCGTTACGTGATAGAGTGATATCGGAGCTACATGCATCACATATGGGTATTGTTAAAACTAAAGCCGAAGCTCGCTCTCGGTTTTGGTTTCCAGGTATTGACGGCGTCCTTGAGCGTATGATTGGCTCTTGTGAAATATGCATGCAACTACATCCTGCTGACCCTTTCCGAAGAATACACCTCGATTTCCTCGGCCCCATCAACGGACATATGTACTTGGTGATCGTTGATGCGTACTCCAAATGGGTCGAAGTCTGCCGCATGAATACTACTTGTGCTTCCATCGCAGTTATAGATAAATTATATGAATACATGTCAAGGTTCGCTCTTCCAGAGACTATAGTGACTGATAATGGAACATCGTTTTGCTCCCGGGAGTTCTTAGACTTTTGTCATCTTAACGGCATTACGCATATCACGTCACCAGCCTACCACCCGGCAAGTAATGGACAAGCTGAAAGCTACGTGAAGGTAATGAAAAGGGGTATTAAGTCTAGTTTGTTGAGCAGCAATAATGTTAGAGAATGTAATTTAAATCTTTTAAAGTACATTTTCGATTACCGTAATTCGGTCCATTCCACGACGGATTTATCTCCTGCGCAAATAGTTTTTGGTCGTAAATTGAGATCGCGGTTAGATATATTAAAGCCAGCACCATCGCCGCCCCTGTCTTCCTCACTCGCTAAAACAGTCCGATCAAAACAGTGTTCACAGGTTAAGTCGCATGGTGGGAAAGAAAAAATGTTTTTACCCGGACAATATGTTTTATATAAAAAATATTTGAATAAAAATAAGTTCAATTGGTGTAAAGGCGTAATTATACGAAAACTTGGTAAAATCATATACTTAATACGAGACTCTTTGTTAAATACTGTTGTAAAAAAACATGTAAATCAAATAATTTTATATAAAGGCACCATTAATGCAAGTAGACCTTGGGAGCTAGATATTCTCAGCCCTGATACCCCAGGTAGTTCAGTATCGACACCGGCGTCATGCGTACCTATATTACCGCCAGATTCGCAATTTCATGACCAAGTTCGCGAGCTGGGAGAGGGGGATGGACCCGAGGACAGATTATTAACACCTGCGCCTGCAGCTGAGACTTCTAATGAGAACTTGACCAATTCTAATGACTCTTGCCGCCAATCACGATAACCTCACATATAACAATAACGCGAGGAGTTCGGCGTCCACAGTCGTCGGATGATGAAGAAGAGGTATCACGGGCACAAGAGTATCAAGTGCCATTAAAACGAAATCGCCCTAAGGTTGATAATAAAAAGTTTTTTTAATATGTTTAAATATATTTACTTATATGTTATATATGTTAGTTCTATTATATAAGGTATTACATATTATAAAACCCTCACTATAGGGGGAGGAATGTTGTGTATTATACCTGTGCGCGGCTGCGTCCGCGCCGAATAATAATGTTTGCAATTAAAGCAGTACATCAACAGCCGTTGAGTGTTTAACTAGTCTCCTGCGCTCCGTATCCGCGAACATAACAGTTTCAAAGGCACAAGTAAAAACTATTTCCGCTTCTTTTCTTCTATTTTTCTTCTTCATTATCAGTTTCCCATTGTATCAACTTTATCAGGAGCATCACCATTGTAGCTCATCACAAGCCCACTGTTGAACATAAACCTCCTTTAATGAATGCTACCAAGCACTTGAGCCCTAGAGGACCGTAAGTATGATTTATTGTTATCGCCACGAGCGGCAATCGTAAGTAAGTACCAGACGTATCGCACCTCGACCATGTCAGTCAGTCACGAGATCTTTTTGAATTATGTGGGGTAATTGATTTACTTTGGCTACCATCAGACAGCAATTTACTTTAATAAGTGAAATACTTGTGAGCAGTAGCTGTCATGGTTTTTATTTTAGACAAATTTTGGGGCTTATCAAAAGAACAAGTTCACTGTGGTTATTCACTGTATTTACCATACACTGTTATTAAAGAAAACATACCAAAACATCCATTTATTATATTTTGGTTTTAGAAAATATAGTTAACTGGTCATACTTGTGATACTTACGGAACTTTATAAAGTAAGGTCTTGTAATTGACCGCTTTTTTTGATATTTTATCAGCCGCTCGACTTTATACTTATTTATACTGCTTCTACTATTAAAAGGCACAAACCAATGTAACCGCAAGTATAATACAATAAAGCACGCATACTTCTACTGTATTTTTATCCAATTATAACGTCTTCGATGCAAAACGGAATGGGCTTTCGTTAAGTTAGTGCGCTTTACCATCCATAACTGCATCATCACTTACCGTCAGCTGGAATAGTAGTTGAGCACTGTTTTGTAATAGTAAAAAAACCTTCCCTCTCTATAATGAGATTATGCGAAATCACAAAATGAAGCCCAGAGATGAAAATTGATGGTGTGTGTTTCTCCATAAATGGTCGTGCAGGCTTTCGAATCCAACCATTTCGAATATCGTCTTTGAAAAGAATGTTAGTTAGAAATCCCTAAATACTTACTAGTAGTTAATTCTAGAAAATGTAGAGTAAAATTTTTTTACCAACCTCAAGCGAGCCATCTATCACTTTGAACAAGTCAAAGCGGTTATCGATCACTCTCCGCTTCGAGAACTTATTCGCGATATCGAACACCGGGTGCACGGGGAAATAAATTCTAAACGTAAAAGAATTTTGGGACATATAGTCCCAAAATTCTAAAGTTTTATTGTTTAATGGAAGATTTATTTTCAGATAAATTAATAAATGCATCAATATTAATATAGCCGTAGAGCACATGAGATATGAAAAAAATTACGCCAAATCTGCGTTTATATGTTGCTCTTAAATCGTCAGTATTTTATTGGTGTCAACCGCCGCCCACAAGCAACTGCAACACCAAGGAAATTGCAGGTGTTTTCCGATAATATTGACCAATCCAAGCATTATGATAACAGAACCATGATCAAAAAGATGGCATTACAAAAAGTAGTCGTACTTGTTAGAAAATTACCTAAAAATTAAAAAAAAACACTTTTCTGTCCGTGATTAACGAAGCCATGCCTCTTCGCAATATCATCCCCGTGCTCCTCGACAGCTGGCACATGCACCGCAAACTGTTTGTGGTACATCGCCTCCGGTGCGCCGGCGCAGACCTGAAGCACGCTCAGCAGCGCTAGAGCGCGCCTTGATCCCACCATGTCAGTAGCTGTACCGAGATAACCTCCCAACCGCATCAATCGCGAAAGTCTTTTGCACACTTCAGTTGTGCTTCGGCATCATCCACTTCAAACGTGAGTTGAAACTTGTATCATTGAGGTAACGGAAAAGAATAATAAAGGTTAATTAAAATTCGTCCTATGGAACCAGACAAAATACACTGAAGTGAGTTGTAACAAATGCTAAAATTAAAAACGAAATGGCTTGCTCCTCAACGAATAAAAGATAAAAATCATCAAGGATGATGATTATGATCTAAGATATTCGTATATCATCATTTATACTTGACAACCTGGATGAAACAGGAAAAAGTCAGACAATAAGAAAATATATTACATATGTAGTTACAAGGGAAAATATTTACATTTTCCCTTGTAACTACATATGTACAAGTGTAAATCATAATATAAGCCTAAACTTAGGGCCGTTTTGAACAGTGTGTAGATATGAAAACGTTAATCCAATTCGCAGGAAATGGCGTATCGTTTTCACATCTACTTTATTTATTATTAATTGTCGAGTAAATTAAATAAGGCCGACTTAGCAAATGGTTTGATCTGTTCCATTAAATTATTTATTGATAAGATAAACATAAAAGCTAATTTATAAAATATGTTCACAATATTATCTAAAAATAATAAGCCGTATGTTTTAAAAAACATATACGCGTATTTTATTATAGAATCTCTACAAGGGACACGTTTAAATGGTTAAACAATTTAGTCGTGACCTTAATGTTTTTTTATCGAGCTAAATATTATTTACTGTGATTTACGATTCTGCTTTCCTTTTTTACATAGGAGGGGCAAAAGAGCAAGCTTTAGCCCACCTGGTGACTACCGCTGGTCATTAACAACTGCAACACCAGGGAATTTCAGAAGCATTGCCGGCCTTTTAAAGAAGAGTAGACTCTCATATAGCGTTTGTACGTTAAAAACTAAAACTAAAGTTTGTTTTTAAGTAATAATTATATTTCGGTAGATTTAACAAATATCAAAAATTTTAAAAGTACTGCAACGGCGCATTAAGTTAAAATCTCAGTGAAAAGCTCCGTCGGAGCGTTTGAATTGCATTATAATAAACACATTACGTTGAATTAATGTCCTGGGTAAGTGGACATCAAGCAGTGTGTGCAGCATACTCTCGTTTGATGTAGTAGCGGTTTACGGAGCGTGCAGTATAGCAGTGGGACAAGCATACATTTCGAGTGGGCTCAGGGCACAATAAAAGAACGTGTTTGTCTCTGAATCTGAAACTGAATACAAAAAAATGTATCAGGTGTCGACTTTCAACAGTGTGGCGATAATTCTTTGGTAAATAATAAAATAATTAAAGTTCGTCCTACGGAACCAAACAAAACCTGTGTGAGCAAGCGGATTGGATAAGGAAAATCCTAGCTAAACAGAACACGCCGGGGTCCATCTCTATAAAGAAACCCGGCGGAAGTTACTCAATATAGCCGGATGAAACTCAACGCATTCTAATTGCTACCCAGCGTGCTGCGTAACTCAAGGCATAAACCAGCATGAAGATACACTGACATCAACAGCAGAAGACTGGAAGTTAGCACAGAGAGTGGTAAAGATGAATAAAATACATTTGGACATTCAGTTTCAGACCTGTCGGTATCCCCGGCACTCCTACAGTCCCAGGAATATGTATGTAAAGCCCTAATAGTCAAACTTATTGACATAATCAGAGCATGTCTGGCTCTTAATGTTGTGTGTTGTGTTAGTGGACGTCCAAAACAAAGTAATATGTCTAGGTTCCTTCATAGATATAGAAGATGCTTTTGACAGAACAAACTTCTCCAATATAAAAGGTGCACTAAGTTCACATAAAGTTGAAGCGGCACTGATTGAGTGGATAGTAAACATGCTTAGTACACGAACAAAAGAGACCTTTCTTGATTTGGATTGTTTGAGATTCACCAGCAAGTGAATCTCAAACAATCAAAATCTAGAGACACTACCCGCAGGGGGTGGGGTTCTTTCACATCTGTTGTGGAATATGACCATTAATGAGCTCATCAGCAACACATAGAAAAAAAAACAAAACAACACGGCCAGTATAAATTTCTAGCAATGCAAAAACATGCGATTCGGCCCATGATCACGTACTGTGCTTTGTTATGGTGGACCAAAACAAATGAGGCCACCACTATAAAGAAACTACAGCGTTAACTGAGACTGGCATGTACATCTGCCACAGGCTGCATAAGGACTACACCAACCAAAAAGCATGATCCTGAGTTACCTGCATCCATCAACTTTTATTTTTTCACATTTGCAGTTCGTCACTTCATTGGCATGGCAGCCTAATAAAGACTATTTACTATTAAGACACTGCTGGTGCTGTAGCATCATCGATACAGCGAACCCAGATTCTCAGTAATATTGATCCGATTTGAAAAACATGGAGAGCCAGCAATCTATTCTATTCCTCAGAAGCGACAGCGTGCATGTTATACTTTTTAGTATCAAGATGTCTACATTTTGTAATAATAAAGTACAAATGATTCCTGTACACTGCCAGTATCACATAATTCGTGTAGAATGTACAAGAAGTAATTGATAGTAAGCCATGTGGACAAAAAGAACCGTTATCCACGCTTGAGATGCAAAATATGAAGATATATTTGAAAGTAGATCATTTAGTATGTTGCCAGTGAAGTAAGTCACTCGCAAATTTTATTTGTAGATGGGATTCTTTATTCACTGTATTCTAAAGATGTTTCACATTATGCGACACGACGTGATAATTTGTCCTCAGAAGGGGCGAGAATATGTGACCAGCTACAAATTTTTTTACTTTTTCTTAATAAACATAATATTACTTTTTCAGTAGCTCTATTGCACAAGTTGCTGGAAAATAGTTTCAGTTCTTTTAAGTTTAGTACGAGATATTATATCGCTTAGTTTATGGAAACGAGATCTTAAGATTAACTTCTACGCTCTGACAGCGCGCGACATTGTTACACTCCCGTTCACTCGGGACCTTTTTGGCGGGAAAATTTCTAGGTTAGGAAATTTTTTGCAATATTGCAAATTTTGCTACATTTTCACTTTGAGACAATATTTATGGATAAAACTTACAGGAAGTCTTGTTGAATGTATAAACTATCGAATAAAATTATTTTTGGTTGCTAGAAATTGTAATAAAGTATATAAATTACACTGTATAGCATAATAGTAGTATAAACTTCAATTTTAGTGACAAAATTACTACTAATTTGAATTCTACACCTTTGTTTTTGGAGAAATTTATATGAAATTGTTTGGAAATATGTATATTTTATGTTTTATGTGTTTCCATTCGTTACTCATACCAAAATATTAAAATATTAAAAAATTAAAAAAAAAAATAAAATAATATTTTATCTGTGACATTTCGAACAATATTTCTAAAATATGTTCGTGTGAATTTGAAATAAATACAACGTCATGTTATTTCAAAATATGTAGGAAAACTATTTTTACTTACATTTTACACTAAAAATAAATGAGAATTTGAAAAATAACACATTTATAACCCGCCCGCCAAAACAGGCCTTTCGGAATTTGAAGTACTTTTGGCAATTTACTTTTCACTTTTTATACCACAAATTATATATCTACGTGTTGACTATATTACAAGAAATGTAAAAAGTATAATACTTTCGTTTTTAGTCCAGACACAAATATAAAATTCTATAAAAAAGACAGAGCAACTTCATCAAAGTGACACGTGGAACGCCGGAAGTTCAGAGTGATTTCTTTTTTTTTTTTTCTAAGAAACATTGCCAGGTTATGGTTTAAAATAAAAGAGCATATCTTTGTCTTTGATACTAATATCTATTGCATAGTGTCTTTGGTTTTGTTTAAAACGAAAAAATAGTTTTTTCATAGGTAGACATGTTTACATAATTCTGATCTAATTCGATCACTACTTGGCGGGCGTAAGGTTGGTATTGCGCGATCGAAAGTGAGCATGGCTTGGCGTACAGGTTAATCTAAAATTGGTAAGAAGTTCTTCTGTGTTGTTAATAAAATATGAATTTAATTTCTTTAAAAAGGAAAATAAATATAAGTTTTTAATTTCGTAAGTGGTATTGCCATACTGCTGCTAAATTGTGGTTGTAGCTCGAATGAATTGGTTTGATCAGGGAAGGACCGCATTCTCACAGAATGCCCTTTTATCTGGAAACTAAGCATTCTTAATCGTATAGATCTAGATGCCTATGGACCACAGCACTAACTTACCATCAGGTGGACTGTTTGCTCCTTTGTTATCTAGAAGAAAAAAATTAAATCAGAAAATAATTTATTTTTATCGTTAATGTAAAGTAAAGGTACCCTGTTTGGATTTCTTCTAGTCATTTAAATGGCTTTTCCCGAATAGTCGAAAATAGCCAAAAAGCTAAAACAGTATAATTAATTCAACACAGACAGATGAGGCTTATTTTAAGTAGCACTCGGAACTTTATTAACTTGACAGGAAAATTGAGAAAAGCGAATCACTGCGATATCGATAATACCGCAACTATCGATAAAGGCGTGATGATGTCTCCAGTATAATTGAATTGGCTCTCTTGTTGGTCTAGTGGTTGTAAGCGTAACTGCTGTTTTATCGATATTGTTTTTGTAACCCACACGTACCTCAATACTATCGCCCAGTCATTGTCAATATATTCCTTTAGGTACCTAAATCTCGCCGACGAACACCTCAATAATAAGTCGGTTATTCGCAGCATTCGAGTGTCGTGGCATGAATAAAACATTATGCCTGAAACAAAAGTACCGTTGTACTTGATGATAACCAATTAACATTGAACTTTCGCAAATTTTGTTAGGCACGGAAATGGAATGTCAGTAGAACTGGTCAAGGATTTTGAGGTTGTACGTTCAGTTGGGATTGAGTAAACAGAACTAATGCAAACAAACACAAACGGGATAACCATAGCCTTGTATTAATAGAATTAATTATAATGCACAGGTTACTCTCGCAGCGTTATTCAGTTGTTATAATTATACGCGATTACTTTATTCTCTGTGCGGTTTTCTACAGATTAGACTAAAATATCTTAGTCGAGATATTACAGTGTTAATGATATTTTTATTTTGCTTGTAGTAAATAACTTCTTTTCTTTAATTTTTAAATTATGTTGACAAAAACGCTGTATGGGTTATGAAGTAATTTATACAACATTTACACAACCAATCACAAGACATCGTACCGATGTACCGTTTTTAATGTATTCAACGTTTTTTTTAAATATTGTACATAATGTCATACAATAGGTGACACTGACGTCAAGTTGGCCTAATTTTTAGTGCAGCTCATTTTGTATACGGCGTCAGTTCGGGAGTTCAAGCCTAGTCAGAGCCAAAATAGTTTTTGTGACCGTGTTGTTCTAACATTACATCCGAGCTAACACCCAATCTTGTCGCATAAGAATTGCCTCAGACATGGATAAGTAAGGAAGAGTGAGGTCTTTATTGTTTAAAAGTTTATTGGCACTGTTAAAACAGCTTCTGCGTATTTGTTAGTTTCCAATAACTCATAAGTTGTCGCTAATGTTGAAAATTGACTAAAAGTTCATCATTCATACACAGATACACATCATTGCTTATGGTAAGCCTATGAAAGTTAAAAAAATAAAATGCGCTAGCAACAGGGTTCGGTCCGGGAGTCGGCACCAATTATTGTAAATTGAAGTTTGAATTCTGATCTCCCGCGTGCCCAGCAATGAAGAGAAAGAGGCGATGAAACCTGCATCTTTAAGAAATAAAACAATTTGAGGACATGTGTCCACGAAGACGCCTTGAGACTGTGCAGCGAAATAGTCACTTCATAACCTTCTCGAAAATGACAGTAGCCAGTGCTCAGCAGCGGGACGTGTATGAGCTACCACTAGTGTTGGTCCACAGCATTTTTATTTTTAATATTTTATTACATTGAACTTTTTACAAAATGTTGTTTGTGGCTGGTTGTTCTTTAATATCTGATATACATATAATTGTTTCATTTCAATATAAAAAAAGTTTATTATGTATCTGTTGGTACTATTCGTGATTTGCGTAATAATATGATATGAAAATTCTTTGTTCTTTATTTTATTACGTTTTTATTAATATTATGTTTGACAAACTTCAGCGTATTTTTAAATCAAAATGAAATACCGTTTCAAAATTAGGTTACTCTGTTCAAATAAGAAACGGCGGGAGCAACTCCGCAGGTCCCCTTTTTATTATTTTTTAAAGAAAAATATCAAATCCAGTAAAATCAAATAAATAGGAATAGGCTTTTAAATAAGCGAAGCTTGTTTTGTGATGTGTTTCTCATAATTAAAACTTATAAAGTCAAATACATTGTAATATTTACGCTTTTAATATCTTTGTTAGGTTTATTAATTAGTTACGCGAAGCGATTTTCCTAAACCAAAAGAGATATAGGCTCGAACCCCTCCGCCTACATTCGCCTACAGTCACATTACGCGAGCTACGTGTGAGCAACCCAGGTTTGATCCCCGCTGGCACCAATGAAATTGTTAACTGCAATTTTAATTGCTGATTTACTACGTGCTCAGCGGTGAAGGAAAACATTGTACATTACTTGCATGTATGAGAAATAAAAAAAAATTTGAAAACATGTGAAGTTCGCCAACACGCATTGGGGCAGGCAGCGTGGCAGACATTTCCTTGCCCTAAAGCCCCTTTCAGAAATGAGAGGAGGCCTATGTCCAGCAGTGGGACGTATATAGGCTGTAACTTTTACTGTGTTTGATTGCTTATTATAATTTGCTTATTTATTTGTACATAATTCTTGGAGTCCGTTCGTTCGTTAACCGCGATAGATATTATTGTTTAGGATTAACCTATATTTTACTTAAATTTTCACTGACCAGTTTGCAGACACAATAGTAAGACAGTAGTAATGAACTATATGTAGTACACGGGGCAGAGAATGGGTTAATTATTTAAATGATAATTATTTACCGAAAAAAATTACATGAAATTAGCCGAGACCTTCCCTCTTACCTTCGTGAGATTAGGTGAGACTCTACTTGAACCCCTACCCCCTAAGCACCTTACGTAATTAATGACACCCCCTTAAAATATAGCCGAACTATTAGTAAACTTGTTATGCAGAAAAAATAGCTGATATAATAATTTATTACGATTTTGAGTTTTATTTAACAAATTATACGGATGACGAGAGTGCTTGAGCGAACCTCTCGTAGACGTTATCCTATAATAGATGTCGCAAAAACGATTGTATAACATAAAAAATAAAATATCTTAATTTGAAAATACTAACATATAAGCTGTTAGCCTTATGATGGCAGTATACAATAAACTATCACCCGTCTCATCTCATGGATATTGTGACGATATAGGGAAATGTCTAAAAATCTTCCGAGAGATGCCAGCATAACCATTTGTTATTTATACCAAATACAAAATTCCCAGACCGACAATGAGAAGCAGTGTCGAAGGTGCGGAATACCTTGTACAGCGATAAGCGTAGTTATGAAGACAAATATGCTTCCTACTACGATAGTAACCCAAGTACAGTACAAATATAAGTGGGTAACTATTGTAAATAGATTAGTGTTAATAGTCTGATGATAAGGAAAAATATACAAATTGCTCTGCTGCCTCAAATTGTTTTAATATCTTGACTATCGGAATCTTAGGGACTTGTAGTTCAGGGGCTAAGCGCTCACTGTAAATTTCACAGTACGCGAGCAACCCGGGTACGATCCCCGTCGGCTCCAATAAAATTGTTAATTGCAATTTTAAGTGTTGATTTACGACGTGCTCAGCGGTGAAGGACAACATCATAAGAAAACCTGCATGTCTGAGAAATAAGAACAAAATATTTCGAAGACATGCGAAGTTCGCCAATTCACATTGGGGCAGTGCGACAGACATTTCCTTGTCCTAAAACCTTCTCAGAAACGATAGGAGGCCAGTGTCCTGCTTTACTTTACTTTTTACTATCGGAATCTATACAGAATACTACACATTTTCTCCAACACTGCCTGTTTCTGATTAAGGCTAATTTATTTTCTTGATAGCTGGGTGCATTATGACATTATAATATTTAAATTAAACAAAAATTCATTCATTAAAATTATACAGCTCAGTTCATTGACACAAAGGGAATTATTAAGATAACTTATTATGCCGAGACGCGCGGTTAGGCGTGCGGTTGACACAGTGTATTATGCTACGTGTCTGCTACGGAATGCCACGAAGCTCTACGACTTATGGCTAATACACTAACCGCCGCGCCGCACCGTTTGGGTAACAAAAATTGTTTTTCTCCTAAATCATACTTAATGAGATCGATGCGACATCTTTATTATGTTAGGTTTATAGACTTTTTGTTATGTATTACACGGTTAAATGAAACAAAGAAATAGGTAGGATTGTTGACGTCAAAATATCATATACATACAAAACTTCATACTTAGTTTAATAAATGGAACTCATTTTTTGATTTTTTTTTTGGTTTCATAAATGAACTTGAATTTATATAGTTCGATTTATTAACCCTAAAAATAAAGCCTGTCAATAATGAAAAATGATATACAGCATAGTAAATGCTTTCCAAAGCGTTATATTTCGTATAGTAAAATATAATAAATTGTTACTAACCGCAATAATGCAATAGCTGCCATGCTTGGCACGTGGGTTGCCGACAGCAGTTTTTTATAATTTTGAGTAGTTATCAGGAAAATGCTGGTGCTCAACTCCTGTTCCAGTTTCCCTATAAAACCCACTACTGAACAAAGGCCTCCCACATAAACTAACTGATAGGGATTCTTGCCATAGTTGCCATGCTTATCACTCTGTTTGTAAACCGTGATTTTTATATTATTTTAAGATTTTATCAGTTGCTATCTTTTATCTTCTCGTGTCTCACTTATTCTGAAAATATGAAGATGTGGCTGTACACTTACTGTACTTTTACTGCGCATATTACTGTTCTAACTAAAATAAACTTAATATAAATTAAAATAAAAAATTGATAATGTATGCAATTAAAGGAGAATGGGACTTTCGTTAGTATGGTAGAGGACATGAGTTGCAAAACACCAGCTCACTGCCTATACCCCAAATAAGTAAATTCGCCAATGTGAATAATGTTATTCATCTTCTTTTTTATCAACCTGTAACAGTTCACTGTTGAACATGGATCTCTCCCGTTGTAGGCAAGATTAGCCTTGTCTCGTCGTTTACTCTCCACAGTTGGCGGGTGGATTGACGATCGCAGCACCAGACGCCCAGTACCTTTGACGCTGCTGCCTGATGCCGGATTTAGTTATTTTACGTCTGACTTAAGCTAGATGGCACCATCTGTCAAATGACGTAAGATTTTTCTGGCCTTTCGCACTCCTTTGACATTTACGGTGTGATATAGGGTGGTGGATCTCATACATAAAAGGAAATAGTTAACTTTTAGGACTATAATACAAAAAATATTTTATCAACTTAAGAAGTTACATAGAGATAGATTGCCAGGCTTGGCAGCCGGCAGATATCTATTTAATATTTAAATATAATAGAAGTAAAATACGAAACTAATCATTGTCGAAGTCATGCTTTAAACTCTTCTAAAATGAGTTAGCCTTTGTCGAGTGTCGTTTGTTTTCAATAAAGCGAGTTCAGGAGATCAAAGGAATGCCGAAAATCGTAGCTGCCGATCTATTAGCATGAGCAATCGGAAGTTCCTACAGAAGCCACTAAGTTTGAACGCTCTAGTAGCGCAGATATGTCACCATCTAATCAGATACCTTTACTAAATTGGACGCAAACCAAACACCCACTTAAATATATGCTTAAAAACAAATTCGGGAAAAATACCGAATACTTATTATCACCTTTTAGGATATTTTTATACTGGTAAACATTTTTATAATATTAAATTCGGTTTTTAGTATACAACATAAGCAATGTTATGTTATTTGGTTTATATAAAACATGTTAATGTTTTTATACTAGTAAAGTTGGCTCGACCTAGGAAGGACTACGCTCTCACAAAATCTTCAGCCTGTGGCAGTTCACTGCTTGACACAGGTCTCTCTCAAGGTGCGCCACTAAGCCAGACCTTCGACTACAGGTATCTTTTTTCTACCAGCCACTTTGCGCAAATCGTCGCTCCATCTATATTACATTTGTCTAGACACGGTCTCCACTCCATAACATTTCTAGTCCACCGGTTGTCATTTAATACACTCATAGAATAGCAGCGTCAAATATCAGCAAAATGCTGCTAAGTATCGAATTTACGTGACGAGAATTGAAGTCATTCACCTTGGTCCTCTAGCATTTTGATTATGGATCGGCGTAAATGTAGTCTATGGCCCACAACATCCACTTATCACCTGGTGAACTAGACTTACTTACATAAAAAACACGTTACAGAGACAAGACGACTAATATATACAAAAAAATTGATAGCTCTTAAACCGATCGCATTATTTAACCTATAGAGAGTTCCAATATGACATCACAAAGGAAAGTTTTGCGACACTAAGCGTAAAGGACGACTGTTGTTCAAAAGAAGTGAGTTTGAACTTGAGAATACCTTCGACATGTTTGCTTAAGACTTGGGCAAGACTCTCAGACAACTATAACAATAAAATTGAAGATAAACAAGAAAACTTCGATTCTTTTCAAGTGTTTGTTTGGAGCGCAACGCCCTGAAGGAAACTCGATTAAACTAATAAAATACGTGGATACTTTGTAATGACACATATCAATAAGCAGCATGGCACAATCTGGAGTTATTTGTGACGCCCTTTACACTTAAATCAACAACTTTACAGTTCTTTTATGTCATCACAGCCCATCAAAGTTGAATGCTAAACAAAGGCGTCCCCAATAGTTTACCTTATAGAAGGATATTTGCCACAGTTCACATGTTTTAACGGATGTAAATTTGAATTTGAGTAACAGTAAATATCTGTAATTTTGACGCAAGTTCCGTATCGCACATGAACTACTATCTACCCACCTATCTTAATGGTGCTCTACGGGATATTCGCTTCCGGATTTACTTCAATCCCAGCAAATATTTATGTGGCTATGAATAATAATTTAAACATTACCGTCGTTCTCATGAGTTATAAGATCATGAGAAAGAATGTAATCTTATTTTAGAGGCTTTTTCTGTTTCCCTTATTTATTTTTATAGAATTAAGGTTGAGAAATAAGCACTCAGTTCACTTGATGGTAAGTTGCACACAGTGGTTCATAGAAACCAACATCTATCTTTTGATAAGAATTATAATATTTTCGTGATTACCTTTGGTGACTGATATGAAATGCCACGTTACTAGTAGAAAGGACTGTAGTAAGTAGTAAATTTCAATATGTGTTTGTAACTTATTTATACGAATTAAGAAATCTTTAACTTCTTATTTTGTATAGGATAGTAATGAATCAACAAAGAAAGAAGAAGTAATACTTTCAGCAATTTTTTTTCACGATATTTATTTTAAAACACACAGTTAACGTAACGTTATTAACAATGTAGGACACGATATAAATGACTTTTAGTGTTCGATTTCTACTACCATGTTATTTTTAAATCAATAAAGAATATGATGTTCATAATTTAGTAAAAATCATCATCATCATCATCACAGCCTATCCAAGTTCGCTGCTGAACATAGGTTTCCCCTCGCTTACGTAATAGGGGGATATTTACCATAGTTGCCACGTTCGGCTGGCGCAATAGTAGCCGCAGCTTTTTCATTTTCTTGCTATTAGGGAGTCTCTTTCTTACGACACCCACGAGATAAAATGGGGTAGTAGATTTTCTTCCGACGCCACTACAACGACAAGAACCACCTCCAGTATTAAAAAATACTAAAATTACTAAAATTACTCTTCTACGCAAAGAAGCATGGGTAAATATTTTGTAAGTTGTAATATTTAATATGTTAGTGCATTGAAATAATACTAGTTTTTACGGAATTTATCGCGTATATTTAACTTTTTAAATACCCGACGTTTCGAACGCTTTACAGCACTCATGGTCACGGGCGCGACTGAGATGTTCAACGTCCATATGTCATAGTTAACCGCGGTTACCATAGATTAAAATTTAACTTTTGTTCCGATCTATGCAGTATGAACTTATGGTATCTTGAAGTCTTGCAGTTGTAGGCTTGGGTTGGGATTTAATTTTATTTATTATAGGATCCCAAGCAGATGGTAGGTAGACCCAACAAATAGCACACTAAAAACAACTAGTGACCTCATAAAGAAATACTCCGAAAAATTAAATCTGGACGTAAAATGGATAATACCTACGTGCGCCAAATCACCAAAATTGTATGGGTTACCAAAAATACACAAGCCCAATGCTCCATTACATCCCATAGTGAGCCAAATCGATTCACCAACTTACAGATTGGCTTAACACTTAGCGAAAATACTCTCACCACTCAGGGGACATACAAGAGCACACATAAAGGATTCCTACCATTTTGTCAGCGAGATTAAAGACCTACATCTGGGAGACAATGAAACTGTGGTCAGTTTTGATGTGCAGTCATTGTTTACATGCTTACCTGTTGAAGACTGCATCTCAATTGTAACTAGAAGGCTGGAAGAAAACAACATGCCCATAGAATATGCAGTATTACTCAGACACTGCCTTACATCTGGCTACCTATTGTGGAAGGAGGAGTTCTACAAGCAAGTAGATGGTGTGGCGATGGGCTCACCTGTATCTCTCATTGTCGCCGACATATTCATGGAAGACTTTGAGGAGAAAGCCCTGCTTAGTTCTCCCATAAATCCAAGGTTCTACAAGCGGTACGTAGACGACACTTTCACAATTCTACCTTTAGATAAAGTAACTGCATTTTTAGACCGTCTTAACTCTATAAATTCTAAAATTCAGTTCACAATAGAGTTAGAGGCAAACAATTCCTTAGCTTTTCTAGATGTGTTAGTAATTCGGAATCCTGATAACACCTTGAGCCATACTGTGTATAGAAAAAAGACCCATACAGATAAATATTTAAACGGTGATTCTCACCACCATCCTTCACAGCTAGCTACCGTGGGTAAATCTTTGTTTCAGAGAGCACGAGGGATCTGTGACAGTAAACACCTGGCTGCAGAGCTCCACCATGTCAAGCAAGTTTTGCATGACAACAAGCTTCGAGTCCCGCGCCTACGTCACAGTGAACGAGTGAAGCCGGCCACAGTCGAGCGTGTACCTGCTGTACTGCCATATGTTAGAGGAGTCACCGACAAGATTGGCTACATCTTGAAGCGCGCTTCCATCAAAACATACTTCAAGCCGCTGAAGAAGATTGGTCAGTTTTTATCATCGGTCAAGTGTAATGTCCCTCTGCAAGATGCAGGAGTGTACAAGCTTGATTGTGAATGTGGTCTCTCCTACATAGGACAAACTAAAAGATCAATAAAAACCCGCGTTAAAGAACATATAGCTGATGTGAAGAATCGACGCTCCGGGAAGTCTGCAGTCTGTGAACACGTACAGGATCGCCCCCGTCACTACATCGGATTTGATAGACCGCAGATCCTCGCTAAAGAACACCGATTCCTTCCAAGGATGATTCGCGAGGCTATTGAAATCAAAAAACATCCTAATTTCAATAGAGAAGATGGCTGGGTGCTACCATCTGCTTGGGATCCTATAATAAATAAAATTAAATCCCAACCCAAGCATACAACTGCAAGACTTCAAGATACCATAAGTTCATACTGCATAGATCGGAACAAAAGTTAAATTTTAATCTATGGTAACCGCGGTTAACTATGACATATGGACGTTGAACATCTCAGTCCCGCCCGTGACCATGAGTGCTGTAAAGCGTTCGAAACGTCGGGTATTTAAAAAGTTAAATATACGCGATAAATTCCGTAAAAACTAGTATTATTTCAATGTGTAGTGTTCGCGTAAATATAAGAAATCATTATGATAGTGCATATTACTGGTAGAATCGCATAAGCTTATACCAAGACGTGAGAGTGATGTTTGCAAATTTTTCCATTACATTAGCGCGCTCATCCCCGCGGAACTAGAACAAATGGGCTCCGGCACGGAGCCACCACTGTCATTGCAACTAGTGTAACTTTGGATAAACGTCAACTGTTCTCGAATTTACTAGCATAGCACTTCGGACGCTTTTATTACATGGTTTCGCATACAAACAGAGTTTAATTATTTTGAAATTAATATAGAGATTCCTTCATTTTGCCTCTTTTCCAGCGGTGACAATGCATCTGTTTTGTATAACAGTTGATTGCACTTTTGGTATACATTACAACAAAATGTAACAACGCAACAATAAACAAGTGTTGAAAGAGGAGTTTCCATGCACACAGCAGCATTAAGTTTTTTTAGTATTCTGTGAAAGCGTGTGAAACCCGGTCGAGCCGACCCATTCGTGCTACTACCATAACATAGCTGCAGCAAGGCTATACCACGCAAAAATGGTCTAAAACGTTTATTATATAGTCCAAATCTCAGCCACTAGTATTGGTATTCGTACGCCCTGTAGATTACCTTCTCTCTAATAAACATATATTCGCTGTTCCTCAATTAATATTTATGGTACATTTTTCTACATGTGAAAGAGTGAAAACTAAGCGAACCTGATTGGAAGGTGGGTAATACACACTTGTACTCTCTAAAAAATTTGAAAGCCGATATCTTGTCATCCCTAAAAGCTAATATGGAATGCCTAGGTGGCCCGTTCCCGTTGGGGTCGACCCATGCTGTACTGCATCCATGGTACAGCTACATCAAGGCTCTACAACTTTTAATTTATATCTCTGTTTGGCATATTAAAATACCGTCATTTTGTCAAAAAAGACCTTGGTTTGCGGCTTCAATTATAACACAAACAACGTAGATGTAAATTTTCTTATCCTACAGTTACATAAATAGTCAAGAATCAAATATATTGAGTTGAAACACTTCTTCTTTTAAGAGCAGTTTATCTAAACTTGTACTTAATGAGAGCAAGTTCGACTGTTGAACAGGATGAAAGACAGCGCGTTAGACGAAATAGAAAATAGAAATGAGAAAAAATTTCACTAACTTGTCGTACTCCCGCTGCGTAGTAAGGTGTAACGAAATTATTATAGTAAAATGTTTCTAGTCCAGTTACGTACGTCGGTAAATGCTAAAAGTTCAATATTTTATTATAATTAATATAGATAATAAATTGATAATCATTACACTTTATAAACATTATCCGAGTGGAGGCGGCTAAAATATATCCACTACCCTATCACAACTCATGGATTTCGTAAGAGGCGACACATATATCTAGATACAAACTAATTTATCCTGTACTTTGAACGAGCAATTATAAACTACATACAACGTGTAAAAATACCTTGTCCGATCCAAAAGAGGTACATAAGAACCAAATTTATATTAGCAATTAAAATTAAATATTATATTATTCATGAATATAAAAATGTTATTGTTTTTAAAATACATGATTTTATTATTTAAATTTGCCTAAAATTCATATATTTTTTGGCCACACCGTCCTAGACGATGGTGTGTTTGACCGTGTAGCGATATTGTTGCCCTTAATTTAGTTAAATTATATTTTATTTTCTAAAGGATATTTTTGGTTTATTCTCTGGAAAGGATTACATGAACAGAATCATATCACGCTGCCTAGCGTGGCGACGTGTTTTCTATACAACTAGAGCAGAATTCACTTTGGACACTATTAACAGCGTGTAATTATCACCAATACGTATTAAACACCACGCAACAAGCCCCGTCAAACACTCTCCACTGAGGTCGTACCCTTAGTTTTGAAACCGAGAGAGAAATGAGGCAGAGCGTTCAGCTTGCATGGCAAACACATCCTTATTTATAGGTAAGTTATAATATTACATTAACGAAATCCACAGTAAAAGCTAATTTGTCGTAAAAGTATTCACAGCTCTGCAAACGTGGCATGCCATTTTAGACAAAAGTTTAATTACAACATCTATAATCTTCACAATACATCTAAAAGCGAGACAAACATGTCAAAGCGCTGCCGGTGCACGTTACTACTTTTTGTATTCCGTCGCTATTTAGACGAGGCGGCGGGCAGCGAGAGTCGTGTGTCACTAAGAGGAAAGTATTTCTCATTTGCTGCAGAGAAGAAAATAAGGAAAATTCGTGCATCCTGCCCACCATCTCCTTTGGCTGGTGGACAAAGGAATATTATATCAATTAAGCAGCCCCGAGTCTACGCGTAACGTGTATTTTTGCAGTAAGTAAACTTTTTTAGCCGATTTAAATGAATAAAATATAATTATATAAAAATAATTATATCATCCGTAGAAATAAAAATATAAATAGTCGTTCGGCTTCGAAATTTCGACACAGGGTTGCATTTGAATATTCTTATAACTGAAAGGGTATTGAATCCCAAAACTTGAATATTGAAATGGTTAATAACTTAATTTATTTTAAAATAAATATGTATGCCACCTGTCTATAAATAATATTTTATTTTAATTTTAAAGTAAGATTCAGATACCGTCAATTTGAGATAAAATTTGTATTAATTAAAGTTTAATCAGGGAGAGTTTAGTAAGAGAGAATTTTTACTCGTACAGTTAGAAAGCCGTATAGAATATCTAGTAGTTTTGCTTTAACGCTGACTTCGTGGTAAATAACCACTTTAAATTCATTAGTGCCGGCGGAGATTTTCTACAAAGAAAAAATAAAAATACAGGAAATTAAATATGGTTTTATATCCGAGCATAAGTACAGATACGCTACAATGTTTTAAAGTGCAAACACAGCCAATGTGAGGGATGGCAACTTGTTTCAGACAAAAACAGTTTACGTTTGCTTCTGTAATTACGTCGCGGGGTGATAGTTTGCGATACATAGTCGAAATTTTACGATAAGCTTTCGTTTCATCAGTGCAAGCAATGAAAGCTGTTTGTTTGTGTTGTTTATTAATACTACAAAGTAATATAACGTATGGCCAACAATAGACCTTTACGGGCTACGCCAATGAAATCGCTATACATAGTCGATACATCATAATGGAAATGGGTTCATCATCACCGGCTTATGTGATTTTGGGTCGCCAATACTCGCCCGTCAATCAACAACGGATACAGCAACTTAGCGACATTACGTACTAATGCGGCTATATTTGGGTTACTAGGATGCATTTGAACTTGCGGTTCACTGAATTGCAGTTAGCCGTAATCGTAATATTTCGATTGAGAAACGGTTGAAATCTCAGGACTATTTCAAAGATGGGCTTAGGATAAATAACAGCTGGTAGCTAAAATTAAACGAAACAAATTAATACAAATTAAACTAAAAAATATAGAGAGACAGGCATTGTGTGCATCCTTCTAACTACACTTATTTTTTCACAGCACCTAACTCACTGGCGCGTGACTAAACGTAAACGCACATTTCGAATACTCACCGTGCCAGCTGGCAGTCGGACCGCAGCTTTCAGATCGACCGGAACGGAATACAGGCAGCCGCATTGCAGCGCGAATAAGAAATAAGTTGTACAGTTTACATAATATATCTTTGTTAGTGATTCCTCGTAAGGAGTTTGTGTTTATTTAGTATATAATTTGATAACATTTTATTACTATAGTGCATCATACTCGTAAATCTTTTTCTCCAATTTTTAATTCCTCCTGGGTTGTTTACTAGATATTGCTATGTAGCAATAAGACCGTCGTTGTTTTCATTTATATCTTTATTTTAAAGCTTTTTCTGTGTACAAGAAACTTATTATATTGTATTAGATTACCTACATTGCATTGCATTGTATTGTATTGTATCTAAATAGGATATTAAACGATTAACAGAATATATTAAAATAAATCTTTGTAATTTAAATTATTTCAAATATTTCAATCACTATTATTCCCGGTTTTATGATAAAATTATATATTATATTAAGATAAAATGGAGACATTCCGCTCAAAGCTTGCTCAGAATCAACGAGCCATTTTTTAGACTCATTAAACGACAAGTGCATCATACGAAAAGTTTCCTCGCTCTACGACACTCAGTATCACACATTACACAAAGCTCATATTTACGCCACACTAAACCAATGCTCGCTTTATTTAACGAAAACTTCAATAACCGAGCGTTTCGAGCGTAATGAACACCGTTTTACAAATCACTTCATTTCTGCGCGGAGTATTTCAAAGTTTACTAAAGCATCACTCGGCCCATTTGCAGTACTTTGGATTTAGTGACAGTGGAACAAGACAAAAAAAACTTTCTGTAAAGCAAAAAGAACTGGCATAAAGGAGAATATGTGTGTTGGAAGAAAAAATATAAAAGTTTAAATTTTGATGAAACTTTATGGTATTTTTAAACAAAGAATTAAAATGTTTCACTGCTGGCGATACAAATATCAATACGAAAGCTAAAACATATTACCGATGTATAATAGCACAATGATGCTGTATGTCGTAGAGAGCGTAGAGAATCAGATACGCTTTTTGCTGGCAACAACGCATTTCATCTAAGTCCTCAGGGGAACAGGTGATCATCGTGTTAATTTTTAAATAGATATATCACAGAATCTACTTATCAGGTGGACTATATGCCCATTTGTTACGCTTATTTCACTCCCTTCAATGAGACAGGTGGAAGATCTTATCGAGCCGTCAAATAAACTGGGTTGGCGGTTGTCAAACGTAGTTTTTTTAGTGATTATAAGGAAGACGCCTCTTACGACACCCACGGACGATATCGGGTAGTGGAAATACACCGCCACTACACGGTCCATATACGGTACTCTATATAGAAATGTTTCACGCTGTTAATTTTATTGAAATTTAGTTCTTTAAATACTTTTTCATTATAAAATCTAACCAGTATCGCAAACTTTAAACATTTCATATTTGCATTGTATTGGTTTACAATGCTCGCTCTGCGCGGCAGATTCGTGAATTGCAGGGTAGTAATGAAACCTCTTTGTACATCATTTCTTCTTTGTATTCGTGCTATTTCCAGTTCTTTGGGCCTCCATCAATGAATGATGAAATATTAAAAAAAAGTACATGTGGCACTCGGGGACTGCCGCGGTAAAGCTATTGCACAGCAATTTTGTCAACTTATGCAATTATAATTATTTATTTATTTTCTTTATACAGTATTTTTTCTTTGTTTTTTTTTTTTAGATTAATTCAAGTTTTTTTCTTTGATATTAATTCAAGTTACACTTTTGAGCGTGGTGACCGATAGGAAAACACTTTTATTTATTTTATTGAATTAATGAGAAGTTAGATATGTCCAGTCGCACGCACACAAACACCGTGCCGAAGTCTGCCGAACCGAAACGATGTTAGATGATGCACGGCCTTCAACACCGCACCGCTGTGCCGGTCGGAGTGTGGGATGTTAGGTTTTTTTTTTCGTTACGGTATTTCTTGATTCGGTCTCCGCGCTCAAAGCCCGCGATAAAAGCTATGCAATAGCTTAAAAATAATCTATTAAGGAGGCGGTTGAATTATTACTTGGGGTCTAATGTGTATTTTCTCGCAGGTTTCTATAACTTTGCAATGGAAAAATATTATAACGAGAAAAATACCAATTGAAGACCATAATATTCCTTATAAGTACTAACATGTAGTCGATTGTAGAAGGTTCTGTGATCTTGTTTTTTAATTTGTTTGCTCTTTTTCACTATAACGTCTGTTGCAAGTGAATAGATTATTTTCTTTAAGTATTATGTGCCGTACAACCGGCTTAACTAATTTTATGACATATATCAAGTCCACGGGATAATTGCAAATCTACAGTGAATAAGATGACCAGGGGTAAATTATCACATGCTAAAATTTATAATAAATATTATGTGTCCAAAGAGAATCCATTCCCTTTTTCTGTCTAAAGCGTAGATGTGAACTTTTCCTGGTATAAGAAGGATTTGCCATAATCGCTCCAATTTGCGATCCTTCACCACCATCACCACCTTGGTACCGTCATATGTCGCTAGCCATGAGGTATTTCTAACCATTACTACATTTTTTTGCTGTACACACGAAATGAAATATTGTGGATTCTCTTAACCGCCACCAAACAGAAAACCTGTGCATAGTTTATCCCCTGATGTCTTTTAAAATGCAAAATAATTTTGAAAATCTAGCTTATATTCCAAGATATCAAATATATTAATCAAGTTTCCTTAAAGGCAAAGTTACTTTACTGGGATAATTTTAAAATATATAAATTTACGTATGAAACGAAATATGAATAAAGTTTGCAATTCAAAGCGAATAAATTTCCGCTTTATTTGAACGTGTTCATAGATCATAGCATAGAGTAGTCAGTCATGATGTTGGATAATAAAATTGCTTTGAGGTTTAAAAAAATGAACCAACGAGTGTCCAGTGGAACCGCAAAACTTGAACATAACAGTAACGTACACACTGGAGGCAAACTTTTAATTGCGGGACCAGTTACATACTCCTGTGTGGAAATTTCAGTTACAGTTTAATGAATTCCGCGCTGTTGGAATTTAGTAAAGTTATAACTAATTCGTGTCGCAGCACAGTGCAAATAAATAGTAAGTGTAAAGTTACACGTTTGGTATTTGCGTTACGAACTTATATCGTATATTTTTATGGGAGGCTATATTGGTAGGGAATTATAGATATTGTGTTATTTATTTTAATTTTATTTGAAAGCAAATCGTTTATAAGTATAATAAATCTAAATATAGTATTTATTTAATTACAATAATATATAATGATTTCTTATATTTACGCGAACACTAGACATTGATTAAAACTACTTTTACGGATTTTACCGCGTTTATTTTTAATTCTAATTATTTTATTTTTAATTCCCGACGTTTTGGATGCTTTCCAGCATCCATGGTCACGGGGGACTGAGGTGACTGACGTCCCGATGTCATTGTTAAACCCGGAGTACCTTCAACTTTTTTAATTATTGTTTATGGTCCGATGTATGCAAAATGAACTGACTATGTCCTGAGGTCTTGCAGTGGTATGCTTGGGTTTAGTTTTAATTTTATTGATTATATGGGTCCCAAGCAGGTGGTATTACTCAGCCTCCTTCTCCATTGAAATTAGGATGTTTTTTAATTTCAATAGCTATGCAATAGCTTAAATATTTGGTAGGAATCGGTGTTCTTTCGCGAGGATTTGTGGTCTATCAAATCTGATGTAATTGATAAAAATAATAAGAATTAAAATTAAACGCGATAAAATCCGTTAAAGTAGTTTTAATCAATACTATAACATATTTACATATATTTAATTACAATAATATACTAATATATATATATATATATATATATATATATATATATATATATATATATATATATATATATATATATCATTGTAATTAAATATTCCACACACACACATATATAGACCACAGGATAGAAAATTTTGTACAGATTCTATAATGCCAAACTTCTTTACAGAAAAGTACTATACATATAACATATATAATTATAACTTTTTATGGTGTAAAGTGATGTGTTTTAGGGTTTAGTATTTCGTAAATTGACAGTAGAATAAAAATAAAATACATAGTGGTGGAGCCACGTGTCTAAGGCTGCCGAAAATCTAGTTCCCCAGTCGAACCTTAAACCTATTACGCGAGATATTAACTAAAGTGGACTGTATATGCGAATGCTTCTACGCTTACGTAAAAGCGACTACTATAGCATGCGGTACAATGCACTCGCTCTTCCCTAAACTAAACTATTATTGTGCCAAATCGATGAAAAGGAATCCTGCCTGATTAGGAGAACACAGAATTGGAGCGGGTTAAAACAATTATGTTAATCAGGCAGTAAATAAAGGAATATTGACTCACCGGGGTTTCTTCTATCCTGTAGAACACTATAGCGGCGACTTCCGGAACTTCTTCTGGACAGACACTCTGGGGCCCCAGGGGTGCGTCAGGAGAGAAGCGTTGTAGTTTCAACGACGACTGCGGCGGGAAGAGACTCGCGCAACGGTCGCGCGTGTCTTATATATCCTCGGTTCCGATGATTACGTGACATTCTAGAATCATCTTCTTGCCCCTACCACCCCACCACCCCGATGTGTCGATAGGAGGGTATGAATGATATTGTTTTCGGAAAGGAAAATAAGCGACTTGGCACCTACCGTCCAATATAAAATAAATACGAATGGGTTTCCGCGCAATCATCTCCCCCGCCCTTGAAGGATTTCCTTCAAATTAACTAAAACAACTAGAGCTAAGATCAACTAACAAAATAACTAACTAACGCTAAGATTACCTAAATTCAACTACAATTTTTATCTAGAAAGCTAATTTAAATTATGGAAGAGGCAGGGGGCACAAACGGACAACCGGACGCAGGTAAGACCCAACCGTGGTCTTAATGCGAGCTATCCTAATTACTCCGTCGGAACCGGGAAAGACCTCTTCGACAATTCCTAACGGCCAGTGGAGAGGCGGCTTATTCTCTTTGGTGAGCTCAACTACAGTTCCTACAGCTAAAGACTCAGTTGCTGTGTTCCATTTTTGCCGAGACTGCAAAGTATGCAAGTATTCCATCCTCCATCGTTTCCAAAACGATTGCACTAACCGATCTAATAATTTGTGGCGTGCGGAAATGCTAAGTCCGTTCTCATCCATATCTGCGGCTGGCAAATACTTTAAAGGCGTAAAATTCAAAAAATGTGCTGGAGTTAGAGCCAGCGGTTCCGAGGGGACACTAGATAACGTACGACAAAGTGGGCGACTATTCATTACGCATTCAATTTGAGCGAGCACCGTACTTAGCTCTTCGAAGGACAAAATTTGATCTCCTATTACTCGGTATAAATGACTCTTTAGACTCTTGATATTAGTCTCCCAATTGCCCCCAAAATGACTCGCGGCTGGGACTTTCAGAGACCACTCAATGCGGTTCTCGGCTAGAATGTGAGCGAACTCCGAATTATAATACTTGCTAGCTAAGAGCTCATGTAGTTCCGATAGATTACGTTTTGCACCGACGTAGTTCGTACCGTTATCCGAATACAATCTACTTACAGGGCCACGGCGGGAAAGAAATCTTTTAAATGCACCCATAAAACCTGCTGTGCTTAGATCACCAACGAGTTCTATATGCACCGCTCGAGTAGTTAGACATACGAAAATGCAGACGTAAGCCTTTGTGGATCTTATACCACGCCCGCGAGTGAGCGTGACTTTAAACGGACCAGCGAAACCAGACCCCGTGTGCGTGAAGGGCTTTACTGATTGTATTACTCTACAAGATCTAAGTTCCGCCATTTCCGGAAATGACGGCTTGGGGCGTGCCCGAAAGCAAGCTATACATCTGTGCACCCGATTGCGTATTAAACTACGTGCAGAAAGAATCCAATAATTCTGACGCAAAATCGACATCAACAAGTCGGGGCCAGCGTACGAGTTCAATTTATGATAGTAATCGACTAATAAGTTCATGATATGGTCTTTACGCGGTAAAACAATAGGGTGCCGTTGGTCGAAACTCAATTGCGAGTTGGACAAACGTCCACCCACCCTTACAATCCCATCCTGTAAAAATGGCTTAAGGCGTTGAAAGGCGCGACTACAAGCTCTATTCGATTGTAATCTTCTAATTTCTTCAGAGAAGTGCGCACGTTGAAGTTCACGTAATACTAGCGACTCGGCATAGTTGTAATCGGATGCTAAGACATACGAACGTCGCGGTAACAGCTTCGCGAATCGACAAACGTAAATTACGCTACGCAATAATTTCGACCAAGAGGACAAGCGGTTCGCCAAAGCAATGATTGGAGAAACCTCGCTCGAAACGTTCGCCACTAGAGCGTTTCTCTTCTCTTCCGGCGGTTGTGACACTGACGAAGGTTCGAAGTCGGTTATTGGCCATTGCGAGAAATCCAAGTGAACCCAAGCGGGTCCGTGGAACCAAAGCGGGTGGTCCATTATTTGCATCGGCGTGAGTCCACGGGATAGACAATCGGCGGGGTTTTCCGTACCGGACACGTGATAAAAGTTCCGCGTTTCTAACTCGTCTTGTATCTTGGCCACTCAGTTCGCGACAAACGTGTCCCCACGGTGGGCTGAAGAATGAACCCAGCATAAGGCGACGGTGGAGTAGGAAAAGGCAAATATCCTTTCTATGTGAACTCTATCCTTACATGCGCTGATAACTGCGGTAATAAGCTTGGTGAGTACTAATATTGCGCAAAGCTCTAAGCGCGCCAGAGAGACAACCTTACGGGGGGAGACTCTCGACTTAGAATTAAGGAGGCTAATCGAATTTCTACCGTTATTCTGGACGTGGAAATATACAACGCCCCCTAAGCCTTCTCGCTGGCGTCTGCAAACCCAACGACCGTTACGACGCTATTTCTATCTACGTTTATATGACGCGGTATTTTAATTTCTCTTAATAAAGGAAGTTCCTCCCTAAAGCGCTGCCACAACCGAACAATACTGTCAGGCGGCGAGTCATCCCAGTCGCATTCCAATAACCAACGTTGTTTAATCAAAAGCTTAGCGTATAATACCACCGGAGCTACGAAACCCATGACGTCCCATAATCTAGCAACGCATGACAGTATTGTGCGCTTTGTGCATTTCTCTACGGGCGGATTTACCTTAAGGCTAAACACGTCGGACTCTGGTGACCAACAGAGACCGAGCACCTTGTGTGTATCGGAATCGTCGAATTCCTTTATCGCCGAAAGACGGTGTGATAGTGGGATTTTATCCAAAACCGGACGCGAATTACTAGTCCACTTCACAAGATCGAATTGACCCGATTTCATGAGCCTTATAACCTCGGCGGTGGTTAGGGTTGCCTCCTCCACGCTATCGACCGAGTACACAAAATCATCCATATATAATCCGCTCTCAATTGCCCTCCTAGCCTTAGGATAAGAGGGACCTTCATCGTGAGCGAGCTGTCTCACCGTGCGTAACGCATGAAATGGGCTCGACTTTAAACCAAAACAAACGCGGTTAAATTCAAACACCATTAGAGGTTCCTTTGGGTTGAAACGATATAAAATGCGTTGGAATCTACGGTCGTATTCACGGACCCCTATGCAAAGAAACATTTGGCGAATATCGGCGGATAGTGCTATACTAAACAAACGAAAATTGACTATTATATTAAATAAACTGCCCTGTAAATTTTGCCCACTATAGAGGATATCGTTAAGCGACAGGTGAGTGCTAGTTTTAGCACTAGCGCCGAGCACTACACGTAACTTAGATGTAAGTTTATCCTCTCTAATGACCCCGTGGTGTGGTATGAAATACGACGTTGTGTCTTCGTAGTTATCTAATTTCGAAGCCACAAGGGATATGTAACCTTCTCTTATATATTCGTTAATGACGCCGTCGTAAGCTTCCTTTAACTGGGGTGAAGCGAGCATCCTACGCTCCAAGCTGTAGAAACATTTTTCCGCCATTTGACGCGAATCGCCGAGAGATAAAACATCTCCTTTAAAGGGTAGCGCTACACTATATCTACCGCCGCGATCACGAACGGTCGTGCGGACGTAAATTTCCTCGCATAACCTGTCATCTGAGCTAGCTATGGGTGGGACGTTCACCTCCTCCATCTCCCAAAATTTGCGGACTAACGACTCGAGCGGTTCGACAGCCATACCACAATAAGAGGTTGCCGAAATACTATCTATGATGGGGGCGGAGCCAAGGATCACATAGCCCAATACGGTTTCCAGTGCGTAAGGCGCGGTATGCGAGGAGTTGCCCCTGACCTTATTGTTTAACAAAAGATGAGGGAAAAGCGATGCTCCAATGAGCATGTCTATGTTTCCAGGAACGGCGTAAGTGTCGTCCGCCAGAGTCAAATTCTTAAATTCAATCATTGCCGAGGTGTTAACCGAAACAGTTGGCAACCGTTCAGTGACCCTATCTACTACTAGTGCATTTATATCAAAGTTAACATTACGATCTATCCGAGAATAAAATTTTAAATTTATATATCCCTGTGTCGCTTTACTAGTACCTCCGATGCCTTTAATTACAGGACATGAAAGTGACCTATTTATTACTAAGCCTAAGCGCTGACAACATTGTCGCGTTATAAAGCTATTTTGGGCTCCGCTGTCCAGCAGTGCACGGACGCTTTGTTCGTTTCCACGCGAATCCCTAACCAAAATACGTGCCGTACCCAGTAACACGGTTGAAGGAGGTTGTGCTCCCATATTTGCCAATGAGCACAGAGCGACACCACCAGGTCGACCGCTAGAATCGTTGACCTTAGTAGGGGCGAATTCCTTGTCCGCTTTACTTGACGCCGCTATGTTGCTATTTTCAAAATGTAATAGCGTATGATGTTTCCTGGCGCACCTGCTACATACGGAACTCGAATTGCATTTTGCAACTAAATGCTTATCGCTTAAGCAGTTCAAACACAGGTTGTTTGTCTTTACTAATTTATAACGTTCGCTTGGTGAATATTTACGAAAAGTCGCACAATTATATAAATTACCGTGTTTATCTTTACATACTATACAAGTATGCTGGAGTGATGTTGGCGTAGCGGTTACGTAAGTTAATGACCCTGCTATTTTAGATGGTTGAGTCTGTCTACGGTCGACGCACCTTTTAATCTCCTGTTTAACGTTCGGAGAGCGCTGCATCACCTTTATTTGATCTCGCACGAACGATGCTAATGAATGAAAGGAAGGCATCTCCGAGCTACGATGCTCCATTTCAAACGCACGCACGGTGTCGGGGTCTAATTTCTTTAGTGCAACATGGAGAAACACCACGTCCATAAGATCATTAAATTTCAAATTCTTAAGTGCAGCCACCGATGCCACAAATTTATCTAGAAACTGCTCTAAGCCGTTGATGTTCGCGGATGATATAGGCTTAAGATCGAATATCTGGTTCAAATATTCGGAAGCTAACATTCTCCTATCTTCATATTTAGTTTTAAGCGTTTCGAATATTAATAAGTAATTGTTTGCTGTGGGTGTAAAACCAGAGCAGATCGACTGTGCCCTGCCACTAAGTTTACTAATTAAGTAATATAATTTTCAGCGTCCGATAACGATGGGTTATTGTGTATATTGTTTTGAAAACTACTGAAGAAGAAGGGCCACGTCTTAATATCACCATTGAATACCGGAATATCTATTGGCGGCAACCTAATTGAGTCACTTGGACGTACCTGTGTTTCCGGCTTTGCTTCGTTTTGAGATTGTAGGGATTTCGCAGTTCTTTTCACGCGACACAACATATCTTCGAATGCCAGCAGCGGTTGGTAGTTCACTATGTATTTCGGGTCGATTTGTAATTCCAAATGATTAATTTGGTCTAACATTCTTTCGTAATCTATCCGCAAAGAATCTACCGTTTCGATTTCATTCAAAAAGGTTTCCCGCACTGCTTCTATATTAATGTTCTTTATATAATCACTTATATTCTGCATACGCGAAAAGAGTACGTCCCTCTTGGCATAAAGCGTTTTAATTTTGATTTCACTTCCACTAACTGCCATTTTAAACTATTATAATAAAGTTATATCAATCACAATTAATCTCACAACGCACAAACAATAAGGGATGGACACTCGGTATGCCGTATTACGTAATTAAATCGAACACCTGCGCAGCGAGTCGAGGTGACGCGTCATTTGCACTCAATAATTTTATCAAGATTGTGGGGTAAGCGTATCAAACGGTTCCTATTACACTGTTTCAATTATTTAATAAGCTTTAAATTTAACCAAATACGAGCGCTATAAAACCAATAATTCTGTTTGCGAGTACCTAATCAAATTTTAAATTTAAACGAACACTATTTAAATCTATTCCATAAATTAGAGTGCCTTATCTAATTAATTAATTCAACAATTCGACCAAATCCGGCTCGAAGGACCATAAAATGGTGGAGCCACGTGTCTAAGGCTGCCGAAAATCTAGTTCCCCGGTCGAACCTTAAACCTATTACGCGAGATATTAACTAAAGTGGACTGTATATGCGAATGCTTCTACGCTTACGTAAAAGCGACTACTATAGCATGCGGTACAATGCACTCGCTCTTCCCTAAACTAAACTATTATTGTGCCAAATCGATGAAAAGGAATCCTGCCTGATTAGGAGAACACAGAATTGGAGCGGGTTAAAACAATTATGTTAATCAGGCAGTAAATAAAGGAATATTGACTCACCGGGGTTTCTTCTATCCTATAGCGGCGACTTCCGGAACTTCTTCTGGACAGATACTCTGGGGCCCCAGGGGTGCGTCGGGAGAGAAGCTTTGAAGTTTCAACGACGACTGCGGCGGGAAGTGACTCGCGCAACGGTCGCGCGTGTCTTATATATCCTCGGTTCCGATGATTACGTGACATTCTAGAATCATCTTCTTGCCCCTCCCACCCCACCACCCCGATGTGTCGATAGGAGGGTATGAATGATATCGTTTTCGGAAAGGAAAATAAGCGACTTGGCACCTACCGTCCAATATAAAATAAATACGAATGGGTTTCCGCACAACCACATAGAGTATCTGAACTTTGTTTACACCACAGGATAGAGAATTTCGTATTAATTCTATAGTCTCAATTCTTCATAGAAAAGTAGTCTCTAAATATAAGTTGTAAAGGTTCAAAGTGCTGTGGGTGGGTGCGGTCGCATGCGACCACACGGGATTTGACAGACGCATGCGACTGCAAAGGAATTTTATGGGGATTGAAGGGTTAATTACCTTACATTATATTACCATGATGACGTGCAATATTTTTACTTATATACTAAACATTTACTATTATTATTATATTGGGGTATTAATAGAGTATTCTCATCTGGTTGGGCTGAATAAATATATAAAAAGTAATGATAAACATACATAAATGTATATTATTTATACTAAAATAAATCAATATTACAAAAATCAATAAAAGCCCAACTAGACGGAAGCACTCAGCAGGGGAGACAAAACGGCCGAGGGTTTGCGAGCCGTATCGAGGGGCACCGCCTTCTGTATTTGAGCCAGAGGCGGTCCGTCACGGAGTCTCAGCCGCCTCAGATGACCCGAAAGACTGACTGAGATTAGCAAGTTCGCCAAAACGACTACAGAAATAATTTCGGTCAGCAGAGCACCCCATATGTCGGTCACCTCGTGAGCCAGGTCCTGATATTCTTTCCAACTGCTAACTTTAATATTATGCATAGTTCGGTAAGGCCGTAGATTTTGCCACTTTTTGAAGATAAAATATTCTCATATTTTGATTGCTTATAATTTTTTTTATTTGTAATTGTAATACAGGTATTATAATTAGGTTTTATATCTCTGAGAGCCGTGGTAGCTCAGATGGTTAACACTCGCTGTAAATATAACACAACGCGAGTAACTGAGTTCGATCCCCGCTGGCACCAATGAAATTTTTAATTGCAATTTTAATTGCTGATTTACCACGTTCTCGGCAGTGAAGGATAACATCGTGAGGAAACCTGCATGCCTGAGAAATTAGAAAAAAAAATATTTCGATGACATGTGAAGTTCGCCAACACGCCTTGGGGCTGCGCGGCGAACACTTCCTTACCCTTAAACCCTCTCAGAAATGAGGGGAGGTCTGTGCCCAGCAGTGGGACGTATATAGGCTGTAACTTTACTTTTCTTTTTGTATATATCTCTTAGTTTCTTACACCGTATTTGTAAAATTATGTAAGTTGTACATAATTTATACGTGGTAGAGCCTTGCTGCAGTTATATTAGAAGTATAGTTGTAGCACGAATGGGTCGGCTCGACCGGAGCAGGACCACGCTCTCACAAAATCCCAGCGTAAAATAGTAGCTTAATGCTTCTGTGTTTTGTATGGTGATTGTAGAGAACCGGAGACCCTTTTTACTGGAAACGGGGTATTCCATCTTAGTCCTCACGGGTGACAACTCATCTGCATTTCGGTTCGCAATCGAGGATATATGAAGATGTCTGTGGGCCACAGCAACCACTTATCTGTTTCCTGACTGTATGCTCGTCTGTCACCTTATGCTATAAAAAATATACAACGAGTAAAATTCGTCCAGACTCCCAAATTTAAAGAAAACATGACTTCTTTTTGGCACTTACACTGTAATACGTATATTTTTGTAATGAACATTTAATTAATTTGTGACTATCATATATCTCAATGTTAAGTAACTTTATTATGCTTTTGATGTGTGTGTGTTTTAATTGTGTGTAGTGAATTTTAATTGAGGATTTTGGAGATTTCTAAGGTAGATATCAGTTTTTATTGTACATATCTTATATAGTATTATGCACGATTAACTAGTAATTGCATGGTAATGTGTCTATGTTTAAAATTAATCTCATAAAAAATTCACCTTATAAAAATATCAATCTTTTTATAAAAGTTTTAATCGTGTAGAGTAACTTAGAAAAATATCAACCTTTTTCTAAAAGTTTTAATCGTGTTACCGTAACATAGAAGTGTCTATATCACTCTATGTTACTAAGTGGAAAAATCTACGTTCTAACCCAATTAATAAATTTAGTGTGGAATATTTTACGTAAAACAATTTAAGAGTACTTAATAAATAGTTCAACTTAAAACGTTTACCTAATAAAATGGCCAGTGGTCGAGCGCCAACACTTGAAGGCAGTGAGCGAGCTTAATTGCAGACGGCAAGTTAATTGCGAGACCTGTGTCTAATCAGAGCTTTGGAAGCCCACGGGATGCAACGTATTCTGAGATAAAGGTTCTCCAGAATATCTAATTCTAATTCTAAAACGCTTGCTTAAAAATAATTCAACATTTTTTTCACACTAACACGAAACAGTATCATATGCGTACGCCACTTCTAAAATCAATATCTTAAATAAGAAAATTGTACCAATATTTTTACATGTTCCACACGTAAATAATATTACTAGTATCATTACATACTAGTACAAGTTATGCCTGAAGTGACTAACTTACTTTATTGTCTAAATAAGTTCTGTACAAATTTAGAAATTATTTTTAAACTAACTTCCCGGGTGATTTAGAGATTTGAAACTTTAAAAATAGCTCAGGACTAAAAACGTATTGCAAATGGTAATTTGCAGTGGTATATTTTTTACTATTGGCTTTTAAAACTATGAGCCACCGCTCATATACACAAAATAGTGAAGGCTAAGTTTAGACAGATAAAACCACCGTGAAGTGGCGACGTAAGAGAATCGTATCTTCCCGTAGCTGTCATAAGAGGGGGGAAGTGAAATGAAGCTGGAGCTAGGCAAAACCGCAGTCAACAACCCGCCTGACAAACATGGTAACTATGGCAAATATAGCACATGCGTAAAGTCCATATTCCTTACTCTGTGAATATAACTCGTATGAGGCAATCTCAGGAGAAGGCCTGTGTTCAGCAGCGGACTTTTAAGTAACGATGATGACAAAGATCTAGAATAATTTTAACGTTAACTTGATGTTTGTTATATTTACAAAATAAAAGACTAGTAAAAAAGACGAGTAAAAAAATATTCCATACCGAAATATTATAGACCGAATTTCATTCACTGTGGCTAGTCTCAACTGAAATCAGCCATCTGCGCAGGACAGGATAATAGTAGCCGAGTGTACGCGCAAGCACTGGTGCTCTTCTTATTCTCTCATTTTATAGTCCCATGGAATAGTAACCCGACACGATCGCAGAGAGATTGCAGAATCGACGGCTTTGTGTGCTTTCCGAGCTACGACTTTCCGATAGAAAAACTCAATAACCGATATTGTGACACGATCTGGGAATCGAATCCGGGACCTCATGATCAGCAGCTGCGTTTACTGCAAGTAGACCAATGGGGCAGCCGATGTCGAGACAACGAGAATTCCAGTAATTAATGTCTCTAAAATTCTGTTTTAAAGCCTCTAAGGTGGAGCGTTTCACTGCAAATAAGGGGACGCCACAAAGACAAATTTGGACAGGGAATGTTCTTTTAGGTGAGAAGTTTTAACGAGACAACTTTAAGACGCGACTCACCACCGGCGACTTTTAATTCTGGCCGCCAGCGTCAGCCTTTTCATACTTTTAAGGTCTATGTGTACATTGTAATGTTATGTAACATGCAACAATTTATTTCTTGTTAATTTGTCATCACTATCAATCAAGTTTTTTTTACCGAGTTTATTATTTTCTTATTATTAGTGCCCACTATGTTCACTGTATCTTAATCCAAATAAAATTTAATAAACTGTATGTGTAAATGTCTCAGTGATCGCAAGGGTGAAAACTGGCAGCGATCACCGAATGGTTAGAGAGGACAGAATCCCGAAACCTTTCAGCTCGAGTTACGTAACCGCTTCCAGTGCCTAGAAGATTGTAATGCAGTGGACGATATGAACGACAAGCTCGTGGAAACTGTCCATGCGGTCGGAGCAAAGTTCTGCAAGACCCGCCGCAGAAGAACACAAAAACTCTCCGATCACACTCTTAATCTCATGGCTGTTAGACGGGAGATGAGGCTGCAATCGTCAACAGATTTGACAGCATACAGGCAACTGAACAGACAGATCTCCAAATGCATGCGGCGAGACTTACGCAACTTTAATACTTCTCGTATTAAAGAAGCGATCGAGCGGAACCAGGGCTCCAAAGTCTTTGCCAGAGATCTGTCTGCCAGAAAGAGCCAACTGTCAAAGCTGAAGACTGAGTGTGGCAACATCGTTTCCGGGACACCTGAGATTTTGAGTGAGATTGAGAGGTTCTATGGGCAGCTGTACACATCATCGTTGGAGCCACACGCAAGTGTGAGTAACGATCCAAGAGCAAGTCTTATCCGACACTATTCCGATGATATCCCGGACGTCAGTCTAAGCGAGATTAGAATGGCTCTCCAGCACCTTAAAAACGGCAGGGCCCCAGGCGAGGATGGAATTACAGCGGAGCTTCTGAAAGCGGGTGGAACACCGGTACTTGTAGTCCTTCAGAAGCTCTTCAATTCCGTCCTCCATGGTGGCACTACTCCAGAGGCGTGGAGCAGAAGTGCGGTGGTCTTGTTCTTTAAGAAAGGCGACAACGCTCTCTTAAAGAACTACAGACCGATTTCCCTTCTGAGCCGCGTCTACGTGCTGTTTTCGAGAGTCATTACGAATCGTCTCGCACGCAGACTTGACGACTTCCAGCCTCCCGAACAAGCCGGTTTCCGAAAAGGCTTCAGTACCATAGACCACATACATACCCTGCGGCAGATTGTACAGAAGACTGAAGAGTACAATCTGCCACTTTGCCTGGCGTATGTGGACTATGAGAAAGCCTTTGATTCCGTCGAAATTTGGGTGGTGCTACAGTCCCTTCAGCGGTGCCAAGTTGACTGTCGGTATATCGAAGTGCTGAAGTGTTTGTACAGTAGGGCTACGATGGCTATCCGAGTACAGAACCAGAGCTCGAAACCTATCCAACTGCAGAGAGGTGTAAGACAGGGTGACGTTATATCCCCGAAACTCTTCACCGCTGCATTGGAAGACGTTTTCAAGCTACTGGACTGGAAAGGATACGGTATTGACATCAATGGCGAGTACATCACTCACCTTCGATTTGCCGACGATATAGTCCTTATGGCAGAATCGCTGGAGGACTTAAGCACTATGCTCAATGACCTCAATAGTGCCTCCCAACGGATAGGTCTTAAGATGAACATGGACAAAACAAAGATCATGTTCAATGTCCATGTCACACCTATGCCGGTAGTTGTTGGGAGCACTATGCTCGAAGTTGTTGACGAGTACGTTTACCTGGGACAAATAGTCCGACTAGGTAAGTCCAACTTCGACCGAGAGGTCAATCGACGGATTCAACTCGGCTGGGCAGCGTTCGGGAAATTACGACATATCTTTTCGTCAGGTATACCTCAATCTCTAAAAACTAGATTGTACAACCAGTGCGTGTTGCCAGTGATGACTTATGGATCTGAGACGTGGTCCTTCACTGCTGGCCGTATGAGGACGCTTAAGGTCGCTCAGCGAGCTATGGAGAGGGCTATGCTCGGAGTTTCTCTGCGTGATAGACTCAGAAATGAGGATATCCGCAGTAAAACCAGAGTGACCGACATAGCCCAACGGATTAGTAAGCTGAAGTGGCAATGGGCCGGCCATATAGCTCGAAGAACCGATAACCGATGGGGAAGAAAGGTTCTCGAGTGGCAGCCTCGTACCGGTAGGCGTAGTGTAGGGCGACCCCCCACTAGATGGAGTGACGACCTGGTAAGACATGCAGGAAGTCGATGGATGCAGGTGGCTCAGGACCGTGCTTTGTGGCATTACTTGGGGGAGGCCTATGTTCAGCAGTGGACTTGTGAAAGGCTGTAATGATGATGATGATGATGATGTGTAAATACAAATTTTAAATGTTGTTGTAAAAAACGTTTAATAAAAAACGCCTGTAATATCAAAATGTCAATGTTTTCCTAATTTTAAATGTATAATGTATTTGTGATGTCAAATATCAACATTTTACTAATTTCAAGTGTGTAATGTATGCTCTAATTGCATACATTTGAAATTAGTAAAACATTGATGATGATGATTTCCAATTATTCAGAATAGTAATAACTATTCTGAATAATTGAAGCTTTACTATTATGTTATACGTCTCAATTTTTCACATTTTTTTCTTTTAATCGTTATCCCTTAGAACGTATTGTAGGTACCATGTATGAAATAAATAATTAATAAAATTAAATAATAAAGTACGTATTTAAGAAGTAGTTAATACTAGTACATACAACGTACTCGTATTTGGGAAATTCGATTGAAATTTCTTTGAAAAGTATTTTTTACTTTTATGTACTCACCTGAAACAAAAAAAATTATGTTACTTGTTTATGGAATACCTACTTAAGACGACACATCGAAAAGGCTATCGCCGTATTGATCCGAGTGAAACATAATTTCTATAAAAACTTGAAAAAACGCCGTCATAAGATCTAAAATAGCGTAGCGCCCGCGACGATTAAAAGCGCTTAGAAATTGTCAGAATCTTAAAATATTTTTTTAAAAATTATTGATTTAAGTAATCAAAATAATGAGCAAGTAAATTATGAATATTGATGTTATGAATATATTTAAGTGATTTCCAAGCATATAGATTAAGTAATTTCGTTATAATTTCAACTATAGTGATTTTTTAGAGGAGTTTTCGCAAATAATTATGATCGAGTCAAAATTATACAATCGTGTTTTTGAACTATCAAATTCAAGATAAAGACATGAATTTACCTATATCAAAATTCCACTTTCGTTAGTGATGTCATAGTCCTATACTATTCGATGAAAGGAGATGCATTTTTTCACGGTGTCGCCTTAACATATTAAAACAGAGATACAACAATGTATAAGCTTTAATACAGTACAAATATTTTAAATAACCATAAGGATTTGGCAGCGGAAGGAAAGGGGGGGGGGGGGAGATCTCCCGCCGGGCAAGGTGTTCTGCCTGGGAAGCGGCAAACACTCCGTTTGATAGTACGGAGCTAATCTATATACACTGTTTTTGATTCGGAACTTTAAAGCGCGATTTAGGCTTTGATGCCTAAATCGCACTATCACATTACATAACACATTTACATTTAAAAAATCATCTCCTATTTTACCATTTTCAAAAACCTTTTTTAGACACCACCCTCATTTTTTCAAATTTTTATGGGTCCACTCCAGATGTTTAGTCCAACTAACAAAAAAAAAGAATCATCACAATCGCATAGTAGTACCAACGTCTTGCACCATTTACGATGACTCTCTTCGCTAGTATTTTAAATCTAGCATTTCCCAAGGCCCTTCTCCTACGTGAGTCTCTAAAGAAAATACACTACCTCATATCAACGCATGAATATCGTAAGAGTCGACAGAGGGAAACTGAAACAGGAGATGGGCAGCGGCGCCTTCCTAATAACAGGTCAATAATAAAAACAATATATGTAAATTTGCAATTTTCATTAGATGATTCATCGAGGGAATTAAGTGTAGAAGCCTTCACAAATAATTATTTGCTACCTAGATGATTGAAAATGATGACCAGATCATATTATATTTCAAGAAAATTTTTACCATTTATTTAAACATATTGGTAACGAAGTAATCAGAATTGAAATAAAATGAATAATGATAAGCAAATATGTCGACGTCGAATCAAAGCCGTATCCCATTTTTCCTTTTTCATTTAAGATGTTGATTACCGCTCCGTCACGATACGCCGACATTGCGAGTAGCCATGTAACAATTTCCGACTACATGTAAATAACCAAGCGATTGAATCAGCGGACCACGAAAACGCGAACAAGATTGATGATGAAAAAAAAATATTTATGGGTGTCGGTCTATCGGCGGGCGGCACGCGAGTGGCGGAATGGCGGTGCGCGGGACGCGGCCGCGGCTATTACCTTGTTCCCAACACGTTCACTATCATTTGTCAATGTCACGCTCGTCATATCGGTCATGACGCATAATAAAGTCATCGGTCCTGTCGTGCGTCTTCTATGATTTGCTGTTAAAATTCGATTTTATTGGTGTCATCGCTTAAAACCAACCTCGGTTATTTCTTTATATTTAGTTATTGTGATTGATTACTTTTAACACATTTACAGCAATGAACTTAACAAGAGATGGCAATGAAATAGTAGCGAAGGAAATATAAATGCTGAATAATTTTTTCTTCTTATACCTCTATGTATATACGTGGTAGAGCCATGCTGCAACTATATTCATTGTATAGTTGTAGCACGATTGGTACGGATCGACCGGAGAAGGACCACGGTTTCACAGAATACCAGCGTAAAATAGCAGCTTATTGCTGCTTTGTTTCGAACGGTGAGTGTATAGAACCGGAGACTCTTTTTACTGGAAAAGAGGAATTCCATCTTTGTCCTCGCGGCTGACAACGCATCTGCATTTTGATTCACAAACGAGGATAGATGTAGAGGTCTAAAAGGGTCACAGCAACCGCTTACCACCAGGTGGACCGTGCGCTCGCTTGTCACTCTTATCCTATATAAGAAATGTTACTAACTTATATTTATATTTATCACAACATAGAGATTACAAAATTATTTTATTTTTATTTTGGAACAGCCGATACTATTTAATAAAATGGATGATTACCAGCATACGCGTTAGAGCCACACTTAATTATGGCTACACTACATATGAGCCAGCAATGCTGTGTTTCGAATGGTGAATGTAGAGAAACGAAGACCCTTTTTAACAAGTAACGAGATGCTTTATCTTAGTCCTCAGAAATGAAGCCTCTCCTCTCCTAAAATCATTCAACACCTATCAAAAGTCCATTGTCAAACAAAGGCCTTCTCCTATAGCTAGCCTCATAAAAAGGATATTTGCGTCAATTACGAACACTTTACCAACGCCATTAATTAATTAATTAATTAATTAAAAGTGAGCGGGTTTTCGATCGCTGATTTTATATTATTAAATTGTTGCTGCCCGTTTTAAATCAATCATTTAATATTTAAGTAACGTGACGCAAAATGTTGTCATTAATAGTATGAGTTCTTCAGGGTCGATTGTACAAACGGGTGTACCCTTTCTGTTTCTTTTATAGATTAATGACTTACCTTACATAGTAGGGGATAACCATGATATAGTATTATTTGCTGATGATACTTCATTAATTTTCAAATTAAAACGACAGTTATTAAATTACGACGAAGTAAATAATGCTATAGCTAAGTTAGTTAATTGGTTTAATGTTAATAATTTGCATTTAAATGGAACTATAACTAAATGTATGAAATTCGTAACTCCGTATCTCAAAAATGTTTATAATAATGTAGTTTTAAATTGTAAAAAATATTAGAACTCTTACCAGTATTGAAATAGCTAAAATAGTTTACTTTAGCTACCTTTTTCTATAGCATAATATCGTATGGTATTCTGCAATGGGGACACGTGACTAACACTGAAATTATATTTGTTTTACAGAAAGGGCCTTTAGAGCAACATACGATTTAAAACCAAAAGAGTCGCTCAGACAAAAATTTAAAGAAATTAATATATTAACTCTGGCCTCTCAATACATTTATGAAAATGTAATGTACGTACACAAAAATAAAAGAAGTAAAAATTAGCGATATTAATTCTGTAAATAGTAGGAACAGACACAAGTAGTACCAGTTACTATAATCCACCGAGTTAGTAATTAATTCTTGGGGCGATATATACGCTTTTACATCAAAATCCCAGTAAATATACAAGATATGACATACAAAAAGTTTATTCGAAAAGGGTTATTATAAAATTAAGGAATTTAAGGATGATAATAACCCCTGGGAAGGGTGATCGTTACCAAGCCAAATTCTAATTTGTTTTGAGTTGTTAATTGTAACATACATCATTGTAAGCTATTATTTGCAAAAAAAATTGTCCCGTTGGGTTTCTTGCTCGTTATTCTCAGGACAGAGGTTTTTTTTGCAAACCGGTGGCAAATGAAAAGAATGACTTGCAATAAGTACAGTTTATAATCTATATTGAATAAAAGAGTTTCTGTTTCTGTTTCAGTATCCCTCTGTCGACTACAACGACAATATTTAACGCGGACAAAATTTATGCTAGTTAATTTATCCACAAATTTAAATTACTAACGCAAAATCATAGCATTTTTACCAGTAAATATTCGTATTTTTTTATCCATCGCAACCTTTACAAGTCCACTGCTATACGAAAGGGCAGGCAAGGAATGTAACAAAACATGTTCCGGTGCCACTTTATTATAATGCTAAAATAGTTCATAAAATCCAAAAATGCATGTCTCATGAACGTTTCATTTAATTTTGATGAAAAAAATTGTATTCCTTAATTTAAAAATATGTTTTATTTAGAGCTCTATTATTTTAATAGGTAGTGTCCTACCTACAAGGAAAAAATAATAATGTTTACTAAAATAAGTTGATTACACAAAGTATAAAACGGGAATAGGCTGTTTGTTACATTTTTCCTTTGTCGTTTTGTAGTAAGGGCTAAAATAAAAAAAATTGCTTTAAATTTTTTATAGCTATGAAACTAATACAATTTCGAAATAATTTTCTTAACAAACTACGCGTACTAGGAGTTTGATATGAAATAGGGAATCAGTTGATGTAATTCTGAAGCTAATAAATAAAATCCGGTCTTGATTTGTCATTTTTTTCCTAAGTTATAGTAACCACATATAAAATTAATATCCTGAAGTCCACCTAAAATTTTTCAAACCGCTTTTTTTCAAAGTAGCAACCTAAAATGATTTTTTGGAAAATATAAAATAAATTAGTGTTTTCCTTAAATATACAGTTACTCATATTATCGTATAAGTGCGATATGGTTATGTTAGAGACATCTTAAGACCACAAAATCGCTTGACCTTGACGTATCGAGATCTAATAATGCTTTGCGTTATGGAGCGTGCAATAAATGCATGCTCCAATTATGTTATCTATTTATTTATTTTTTAACATACTTTATTTCGTTCGTTCTATGTTAGCTTATTTCTACACCCATGGTTAAGCTTTTAAAAAATTGTGAAATTAGGTAAACACATCTTGATAGAGTTGCACTCTCATCACCCTGAGCACGCAAATTGGTGAGCGTAGAGCCGGAACCCTAGCACTGGTAGGCCTCGTTCCAATCCAGTTCATATGGTTTAAAATCATCCTTCTGGCATATGAACAACCCCACGTCCGCAAGAGTACAACGTGTGAGTGTGATTGATTATATTTCTGCTCAACGTGTTGTGCTCAAAGTATTACTTTTTCTTACGTATAAACATCCCACAACACTATTGTATGATAAAACACAGGCACTTAGTATTAGAAACTTATTTATATACCAATGTATTACATTCATAGGTACTCTGCACACTATCAACTTCACAGTAAAAACCATAATAGAAGAAATAAGGTAGATAAAGTCCCTAAGTCTAAAAAAAGTCCTAAAAAAAGTCCCTAGAACACATAGTGCTTTTGCTAAAAGACAATTATACGGCGCAAGGTTTAGAAACACGTAGATCTATATATATATTTTTTAGATTTTTTTGTGTTTTTATTCATCAAAAGCTTGTTAAATTTAGGAAGGAACTAGCTCTTGTTACTCAGGTTAACCTTTTATAGGAGCTAGGAGCACTTTGATATGTATGAATTCGTTTTAGTTGCAATAAAGATTTTTCAATTTTTTCATTTTTCAATTTTTCATTTAAAGTAGTTAAAAAAGTTAAGTTGCAGCCTGTATACGTCCCACTGCTGCGTAGAGGCCTCCCCTCGTTTCTAATAGGATTCTAATAGGATTCCTTATTGCTGATTATGAAGCAATTTTCTCCTAAATTTTTTATCGATTTTAATCACCGCTATCACATATACAATATACTCGATGGTGAGAAAAACATAACAAAACATTAATGACGTCCACTTGTTCGAATTGAAGCAGAGCGGCAGACTTATGAGAAAGTAGAATTTGGCATATTTTTCCAGAATAAAATACGTTCCCCGGCGATTTTATTGCATTGTGAATAATTCAAAAATATTTCGGCAACGTTTATTGCGCTTCTAAAGGAATAACAATAAGAACTATGGAAAATTTACTGAATACGTACTTGTAGCGCAGAACCGATAAACATTATACAAATAAATGATATCGTCGTATATCATACGATCCACTGCAGAGCACTAGCTGCCTCGTAGAAAAGATTTATTGGCATCCAGACAAACTGCTTCAGAACACGTCAACAACTACGAGCGCGTAATATCGTCGCACTCAATACCTCCTCGTTGTTTCAACGCCATGTTTGTTTAATTAATGGTATCATAATTAAAAAATTGGAATAAAAATAAACGAAGAATGTTCTTTTTTTATGTTTACATCTTATTCTTATTCGGCTGCCCCGCTGCTCGTGGGATAAAGAGGCGACTATAGGCAATGCTAAAATATTTATTGTATATCCTGGCGTCGGTTAGATGGCGGTATAATCATCCCATTTATGCCAAACGTAACATTACCAGACCAGCATCGGGAAGCAATCCGATCGACAATCCACTTGTCAAGCGTGATGATTAAGCTAATCAAGCAATAAGAAAATCCTCGCTACAAAATAAGATGGCTGTGTTCAGCCGTAAACTTCTATGAGCTAATGGTTGCATGTGTCCATGAGCTGCAGAAGTCACTTATAACAAGATGGACTATTCATTCATTTATCGATTACAGCCCCGTAACGCCCACTATTGAACAAAGTCTCCGTTGCTTCATAAGGAGGATATTTGGCTTAGTTGTTTCACAAAGCAGGCGGGTTGGTAACTGATGTTTTTTATTTTTGACTTATTAGGAATCTTTCTTATAAGTGGCCGCCGGTGCTCATCTCCTGGTTTATTTTCTCTCTGTCACATCTTACGATACCTACGGCACGATATAAGGTTGTTAATATTCTGACACCGGCACTATACGCCCAGATGAACTAAAAACTCGTTTGCTACCCCAATCGTTCGATAAAACAACTGTGCTATACCACTAACATCAATTCTTGACCTAATAGACCAAATGTTCTTTATTTACCCTCACAGTAATAAAGGTAGGTATTCCATTAGAAAGGAATGCGACATACTAATTAAATTTTACACTAAAAGCAAACTTTGCTAAACATTAACGCAATTCCTACGCGCGATTACGCAAGACATCTTCAGATCACACCTGGCGCATTCAAGTCAACCGGTACAAGTCTTCGGCTACATTACTTAACAATATTACATTACAGGCAAATTAATCACACGTGAACTGCTGGGCTGATCAAGAACTAAAGTTTTAATTGGAAAACTCTCCCAGCGTTCGGCATCCATGTAGTTGGTGTAAACGCGTAGGTATTAAGAGCGTCGCTCTGATTGCGTTGATCGAATCAAATTTGTAATCACCACCTCGTCTGTCTTAATAACCTTTTAAGATAAACATATTAAATATCATTTTCTGTCCTACGTGCAGAAACATCTGAGCGCTTAGCGCCCCAACGAAAACTTTTTCTATAAATAAGCAACATATAAAATGATTTTGGACTAGTTGCGTGCGGACGGGATCCGTGTGTATATCCAGCTAAAAACGAAAACGTCCTTATGGGTTGCGAACGCAAACACGTAAACCCTATTTCAAAATTTAATTCGGCATCACGAATCCCCAGAAACGCCTACAATTCTCATCTCCTTCTTACTTTACACATGTATAAAACAAAAATTATAATTGTTTAGTGTAATTATTTTGGCTTTATTTAATGCAACGTTAAGATACTCGCCATGTACAGATGAGTAGGCATGAGTAAGAGCAACTCGTCTGTACCTTGTTCCGGTGTTCTCGCTACTCGGCTTGAGTATTCGTCTGTTCTCTACTCAATGTCGGTTTTTTAGCACGAGTCAAAGGAATGCTCGCGTGTATTCGTATCGGTGTTTACATACTCGTCATTATTCGCTTAAATCCGTAAACTTTGCCGCACGTTGTTATTATTTTTCTTATAAAATAATTTAAAAAATTAAAAAGAAGAAAAGTACCTATCTACTGTAATTGATTAGAGTAAAGAATTCACTATTTTAATAATTGCATCTAAACTTTAAACAAACGAGAAATATCGAAATATAATGAATGCAAAAATAAACAAATAGAAAAATACCAAAAATTCACGATCAAATCAAATTCTGTTGGCATCTAAGTCAACGTCAGAACGAAACACAACCGTTCACCACAGACGCAAACAATAAACGCGCGGTTTATAATCTGTCAAAAAATACACTAGACGAACGACAGTAAAAGTGTTATCGAAGGAAATGAGTGCCGAAATCAAACCTTCCTAAAGACGAATTTAAAACGTTCAATAACTTACGGAACTGACTAGAGGTCACAGAAGTTCTCAGTAATTGCCCCGGAGTCAGGAAGTTGGTGGTGATCTCACCCCCGTGCCTCGGAAAGCACGTAAAGCCGTTGGTCCTGTGCCTGATCTCTCTCCGGTTGTGTCGGTTTACCGTCCCATCGGATTATGAGAGTGAGGGAATAGAGAGTGCACCTTTGCTTGCGCATACACTTGGGCACTATAATCCTGTCCTGCGCCGATGGCTAGCCTCCGTTGAGGCAGGCCCCGATGGCCGAAATTCGGTCTGGAGGACATTATTTATTATTAAAAATACATATTATACGTTATACGTAATGACGTAACTTTACATAGAATGCTTTACGTTTCTTTTATTGTTTTATTGCTACATATTATATATATATGTATAATACATATTATACATATGTATATATATCGTTTATTATTATACATTATAATATATATATATATATATATATATATATATATATATATATATATATGTATATATTATACATTATTTATTATTAAAAATACATATTATACGTTGTAAATAATGACGTAACTTTACACAGAATGCTTTACGTTTCTTTTATTGTTTTATTGCTACACGTGGAAGAGCCTCGATGCAGCTATATTATAGTTGCAGCACGAGTGGACCGGAGAAGGACCACCCTCATACAGAATACCAGTTTAAAATACCAGTTTAATGCTTCTGTTTTTCGTATGGTGTAGAGGCTCTCTTTACTGGAAATGAGGCATTCCATCTTAGTCCTCAGGGGTGACAATATATCTTCATTTTGATTCTCAATCGAGAATAAATGTAGATGTCTATGGGTCACAGTATCCACTTACCATCAGGTGCACTGTGCTCGTTTGTCACCCTTATTCTATAAAAAATCGTTTTAGATAAAGTTTCGTACCCGTTCACAAAATGTTGAGATTATCTTTAAATAAAGTCATGAGGGGGAGCCAGGAGACCTATATCACAGCGTAACCTAGTTTTGGTTCGTGTTTACCACAACAACTAAAACACTATAGACATGTAAGTTATAATTGTTAACAGAGTGTACCAGAAAAAGTTAACACTTAAATGTAGCTGGACTGAACTATATATAAATTTATAAATCTCTCAGTAAAATAGGGTGCGAGGATTCTAACTCAGTTACGTTAGCAGTCTTAGACTGCTATAGTTTCAACTAGTACGTGTGCGGGATAGGAACACTGTCAGAATAAGAAAGGATCAGTTCACGAAACTTGTAAGAAAGACGAAGATATTTCTTTTGTATTTGTATTTTACGTTTGATAATTTTACAAATAAATAAGTAATTCTCTAAGTATTTATAAAGGTAAAGGAATTTCTCTATACTTTCCTATTCTAAAATGTTGTTAACCCGCGTAAGTAAATTTAAATTTAGGCGTCTACTTTATAAAAAAGCAATTTCTTATCAATAGCTTTTGATAAGAATATAGATAAAGGAATGTCGAACAATGTACTTATTTTCCTTGCTATGTGACACGAATCTTTCACATCATTTGCAAGAGAAGCCATTGGTAGTTAGTATCAAAAGTTATACAGCCTAAAATTATACTATTAATATAACTACCATATGCCTGAAATATATTTTCTCCTATGCTAGAAACAGTTTGGATAAGACGAGTTTACGTACAATTACTATAACCATTACAGCCTACAAAAGTCCACTGCTGTACACAGGCCTCCCCTATAGATTTTTTTTATAGAACAAGGGTGACAAACGAGCACATAGTCCACCTGATGGTAAGTGGAAGCTGTGACCTTTATCCTTGATTAAGAATCAAAACGCAGATGCGTCGTCACCCCTGTAGACCAAGATGGAATGCATAGTTTCCAGCAAAAAAAGAGTCTCACATTCGCTAAACTCGCCATACGAAAAACAACAGCCTTTAGCTTAATTTTACGCTAGTATTCTGTAAGAGTTTGGTCCCACCACGGTTGAGCCGACCTATTAGTGCTACAACTAATATGGCTGCAAGGTAGCTCTACAACGTAAGAATGGGAGTCATAAGGGAAATGGTGCCATAGTTGCTTGGCAGGTTTGTAGGTTGGTTGATTTACGTATAATGTTTCCAACTAATTCTAGGAAAAACTAAAACCTATGCAAACGATGAACTTTTTAATCTACAATAATCTCATTGCGTTTAATTAAAATTTCTTTTCAATGTAAGTTCGGTAGAGTTTACGTAGCATCTATTTTTAGAGCCGTTTTAAACCATACAAGGACTTTGTGCGCCTAAAGTTTGGTAAACTTAAAAAAATACATTTCAATGTAACTACTTTTATTTAAGACCAGCGATCAGCCCCTGCTTCACACCGGTGATTTTTGTATCTTGATAACAGCGTCAGGTACAATTGTGAATTTATTCGTAACCAGTTCAGGGATCCACTCAAAAGTACACAAAAAAAATCATCAAACTCGTTCGAGCCGTTTTTGAGTTTTGGCTAGACTAACAGACAGCAATAGATTTTTTTTATAGGATAGGGTGACAAACGAGCACACAGTCCACCTGATGGTAAGTGGTTGCTGCGGCCCATATACATCTACATCTATCCTCGATTACAAATCGAAATGCAGATGCGTTGTCACCCGAGAGGACTAAGATGGAATGCCTCGTTTCCAGTAAAAAGGGTCTCCGGTTCTCTACACTCACCATACGAAATACAGCAGCATTAAGCTACTATTTCACGCTGGTATTCTGTGAGAGCGTGGCCCTTCCCCGGTCGAGCTGACCCATTCGTGCTAAAACTATACTACTAATGTAACTGCAGCATGGCTCTACTACGTACATGATTTTTATATATAAAGATAAATGCTTTTTTTTACTTGCTTTTTCCCAGGGCCTTGCTCGCGTGCACTTCCCTTTACTGTCTCCGATTGTTATTGCTCAAAACTCGCAAAAGGGATCGCCTTTGTTAGCACACCGTTGCTGTCAGTGTCTGTCTGTGATAAACTTGCTTCTCAGCGACTTTAATTTAACGTAGTTACAATGCGCTGTTGTCCAAACATAGACATGAGGTTTCAGTTTCGAATTTTGGACTATAGAGAATAGTTTCGTGGAGTACAATGTAATATTTCGATCCGTCCCCAGGCGCCTGTCTCACTTCAAACGGGTGCATATCAAACTTTTAGTTTGATTTTTCCCCCAAGATTTACTTAGGAGAAGTTTGAACTAACCTCAAATATTATATTTTTTTAATCGAAAACATGCTTAATATATTGAAACGTTAAATGTAAATTTTATACTTCAAAAGTTTTGGTTCGTACATTAGGTTTCGAAAAAACTTTTCTTTAGACTTACACTGGCAGATAGCTCATGTTATAAGCAGTAACTTTGGCTACTTTAAAAATAATAATTGAAGTTCCACGCAAAAAAAATTAAAGCCCGTGAAATTCAATCAACAGATTCAAGAAACAGCTAGTTGGTAATATGATGATATTATATAGGCATGGTATAACTTTTAAAAAATTTTAATTATATAAAATCATGCGGTCATTGCCTTTTTTAACCAAGGGTGTTTAACGGAAGTATTTGATCTATAAACTAACACTAAACAAATACTCTCTTTACTTTCTGACTAAACAAATACCGTCTCTTCTTTCTTCAAGTCGATTCGAATCACAGTGACTTTTAAGAATTTCATGAATATAATATTCTATATTTTTACTTATATTCAAAATTGAAACTTGCCTTTTAACGACAATTACCTCGTTTAAATGTTTATGGTTTTTTTTTTAATTTTATTTTCAATTAAATCTTTTTTTCTTACTGGACACTACACACTGATTTGAAAAACATCTTGTTTTAAAAGATTATTATGTGTATGTTTTACTTGTGAGAAATTAGTGCTAACTGGAATACTATATAAAGCAAATTAATTGTATATTTTTGGTATAATATATGAGTATATATGTTATGACCAGTCCAAACAACAAAAGACAAAATGATTGTAAAATTTTACATCATATAAAAGAATCTTTGAAAACGTGAGGATATTGAGACATTCGCTATAATTGCAAGCAGTTCAATATAAATTATTTAATTAACTATTGGATGAGTAACTCAAAATCTTTAATTTGGCATTTTTGATCGATAACAAATTTGAAATAATGTAGTAGATAAGTAAAATTTTTAAAAGCAATTCATACGTAGAAAAAATTTATAGATTTATCAAACATGTATATATTTAGCTATTTAAATAAGTAATATTATTAAAAAACGATATGAGAAAAACATATCGCTTTTTGAATTATACAAAGTAGCTTGAAACTTTACTTTTTTAAACTTATTTGAAAATTGTATGTTTACTCTGGATTTGGAAATAAATAAATTTTGTATTTACAGAATAAGTGTTTTACGTTACCATTAGCAACATTATAAATAATTGCAATAAAATATGTCCTGAATCTGATGCTACGGTAACAGGAGTACAAAAGCAACGCAAAATCAAGTATATAAAAAATTATATTTGTTTTTTCGTATTATATGCACTGCCAACCGTTTATTAGATTTTAGTAAAATTTCGTCAACATCTTGCACTTCTGTGAAGCTTATAGGCAAAGTTGAACCTGGTAGATGACGCTGTTGTAGAATTCAGATATCACCCGTGAGAAGCCGGGGCAGATCGCTAGGATTAAATAACAATGTTCGGAAATGATGATGTCAAACATCAAAATTGACTAAAAACCGTATAATTAGTAAAAATTGAAAGGAAATTATAGGGCAATATACACTATGCAAAATTATATTTGTTATATTGAAAAGATATCGGGACAGGCGATTAAACTGAAGAGTTAATCACATAAATGAATTGACTGAACGTTTTCGAGTGACGAATTCTATCTAACGGCGCTCTTGAAAAAGAATAAACCATAACTGAATTGACATTTAGTATGATTGAACAAGACTGTAAACGAAACAAGTGTGGTTCAAATAACAAAAACAAAATAAACGAAACGAACCAAATAAACCGTCTGAAACACACAGAGCTCATAACCTGTGTCTGATTGAACGATGCATTTGACCAGAGGGAGTAGTGAAGCACCCGAGCGCAGGTTGCATTACAATTTTATCCATCTACTGAGCATCCGATTTCTTCACGTAATTGTATCTAATTGGATATGCAATTAGTAGCGTAGAATATGCAACTCGAGTGCTTAATACAAATGTGTGGTTTAACTAGACAAGACCAATTATCGGTAGACAAGCGGTTTGAAATTTAATAAGATTGAGCAGGTGTCACGTAAACACGGAACATATTTCCATGAATATTCAAGTAGAGGGTATGTTAATATTATGTTAATGAGGACGCACATGATGAAGAAATATGTGTAATTGAATGGTTGTGACCCGTAGGGAATGAATTTTTACACGGACTTAGTAAATTTAATTCCTACTGACGATATTTAACTGATAGATTTCTATTTTACCCGAAATAGGCAGAATAACTACATCACAAAGTAACAAAACGATCCCCTTAGTAATATCGATATGCTTTGAAATGTGATTGTTAGTCCCCAAACACAGCACTAGTGCTTACCGTTTCCAACTGCGATGATACTTGCCGATGTCACAGTCTTACATTAACATACAGTCTTCAATTTTACAATATCAGGGGACTTCATTCCAACCTTAACGCCGTCCACTAGCATGTGGAGACGGCCTTTCACTTTCTAACCGAGACACAGGTGTTCTCTCCGGCTAAAACTTCGTATCTTGCCTACCTGGGGTACAAATTAGAACACTCTTTTGTGTCCCGGTCTGGAGTTTGCGTATACGTCAAAGAGGACATCTGTTTTCAACGCCTCGGCAGTCTAGAAGGTACGTAATGAAAAAAGTGTTCTATGCGAAAACAAAAATAATTATGAACGTATTCGAACACATTCTTACTATCATCATCATCATCATCATTACAGCCCTTCACAAGTCCACTGCTGAACATAGGCCTCCCCCAAGTAATGCCACAAAGCACGTTCCTGAGCCACCTGCATCCATCGACTTCCTGCATGTCTTACCAGGTCGTCACTCCACTTAGTGGGGGTTCGCCCTACACTATGCCTACAGGTACGAGGCTGCCATTCGAGAACCTTTCTTCACCATCGGTTATCAGTTCTTCGAGCTATATGGCCGGCCCATTGCCACTTCAGCTTACTTATCCGTTGGGCTATGTCGGTCACTCCGGTTTTACTGCGGATGTCCTCATTTATCACAGTTTATCACGCAGAGAAACTCCGAGCATCTCTCCACAGCTTGGTGAGCGACTTTGAGCGTCCTCATACTGCCAGCAGTGAAGGATCAGTATATATAAGTATATGTAATAAAATTTATGAAACATGGAACTACTACCATCAGAGCTTTTAATGGGTTGTGATTTTCCTTTACTACCAAGGAGGACGTCTGAGATAGTACCACCCATTAACCAATTCTTGTCATAAAGCATGGATATACTGCTATTTCATGCCATAAAGGATAAGTTAAAAATTATTTTTCATATGCTTCATGAAGATCAAGGAAGCAAACAAACTCTAACTCCTTCCGAATTTGTTTCGTACACATTCAAGTAACTACTAATTCCTTATTTACCATGCTTATTTAAGCACGGTAATCGTAGTAGGAATTAATTGGACATTTACAACGATAAATCTAACGATACTGATTCCCTGTTTTTTTAATCAGTTACTTCTATAAACCTCAGTTCTATTAGTCTGGATTCGATGCTTATTTCCTTTCTTTCCAAACAGGATACAAAATAATGTGCTCGAGTAGCGCTTGGCAACCATCTACAAGAGTCTGAACAAAAACACCATCCCGATTAAAAATGATGAACGGGCCTTGAGAAATAACAACCGAACTGTACCACTAACGATGCCGAAGCGGCGCGCTCGCATTTTTGATATTTCGTGTTTTATATTCGCGCTAAAACCTATCGTTTTTTCGGGCGTTTGACATGTACGGGTGCCCGATATGTCGTTTCCGCGCGTAGTGCTTCTTTCTATCGACCGAGTGCTTTCTAATTGTGTCCCGCACTGGTGCATAAAACGTCAATGTATTTTTAAGGAATTATAGTATCACCTTTTTACATTAAAGAATCTGTTCTTCAGAAATCAAAAACAATCACTCCTTTCAAGCCTCTACTGGATTTCTTAATCACCGCAGTACCAGACGTCTCTACCAGGAGGTAGGAGACGTCTTCCAGAGAAGAAGTCCGGGCGAAGAGGATATACCCGAGGCCCAATACCCACCGGGGTGCATCCCCAAGAAGGGCACCTTTGACCCTGTTGTGTCTGTCGCAGATCTGGGTATTATACGTCGAGCAAAAACGGTTAAGCCGTCATCTCTAAGAAACCATGACAATTCTCTGCATTCACCCACAAGAAGTAATGGGATAATGTATTCTCTCACGCCGCTACCACACATTTAAGTTGGTTCGTTTTATTCTTTAAAAGAAAAAAGACATTTTGTGCTTTTGATAAATGGCGAGATAATACACATCAACAACATATAGTCCTTGACTTAACATGGTATTCTAAAACGTCTCCAGTATTATTTTTATATGTTGAGAAAATTTGCCGTAGTATATGGAACACATAAGACACACAATACATACGACATACAACTATTGCTGATATGTCAATGGAATGAACGTGGAAAAAATATTAAAATTTTCTTTTCAGACAGGTGAATATTATTAATTTTTCAATATAATAATTCAATTATTTATTTAAAAGATTGCCTCAAACTCTGACCCTAAGTTACACAGTGCTGAAAGGTTCCTACCACCAATTTCTAGAAAAAGTGTTTTCTATCATCACTTATAAAGCATAGGTAATTTAAATAGATTTTCAGTCAATAATCTACAACCATGCCCACACTTACATTTGAAGATTACATTTGCAAAAAGAACCGGTAAATTCCCCTGTTACCAACCCTTATTACTTAGGTGCAAGATAAAATGTTAAATGAAATATTAATTTATCGACGGTAGTGGCACTAAAGAACGGCAAATGGATGACGGAGAGGGAAACCACGGACGCGAAACTCGTGCTCTGAATATTTTTCTCCCTGACATGAATTCCCCAATGAGGTTGGCGGAATAATTGTTGCAACACTAGGAAGGTACGGACTACGTCGGATTAATTAAAACTGGCGCCGCAGTGGAGGGTCGCGGTCAGAGAGAAATATTAAGTAAATAATGAAACAAGAACCAATTGAAAGCGACATATATTAAAATAAAAAAAGAAGCGTCCAACACTTTCGGGTTCCCTTTTCATAACTTTTTCGAGGAACCTTTTTTCACCCGACATTATTTCATTTGGCCTCATTTGACTGAAGGGAAGTCCGTGTGGTCTGAGCGTATTGTGCCGCCTCCATTTAATATGCATGGAGTTATTACCTAGCCTTTCCCGGGATATACGGCTATGAATAATACAATACTGAAGTTACTTTTGCAACTTTTAACGACCGGTGCACGTTTCAAGTATTGTTTAACAAGTTTCAGAACTTTGATCTGGATAGAGAAGTGAACAGTGTGGTTTTCAGAATGTTGTGACTGAAATTTAGAAAAAAACTGTTTCAATGTTTTGGACCCTTAGTAAGAATAAATGAGTAAAGAGTGGGAAAGCAAATTTTTGTTGCAGAAGTAAATGGCAGAGTCGGCAAGGGAATACCTAGGCAGCACTTCATCCTCCAAATTGGCGATATAGTATTGAAGATGTGCCAAATTAAGACACATAATCTTCGCCCAGCATGTATGCGTGAATATATGGAGTTAAAAGAAACGAGAAAGGTGTGTCAGGATAGGGCCAAATGGAAGAAAGTAGTCTTCGTCTACCCCCTAGATGACAGGCGTGAGGTATATGTATGTATGAATGCATCTCATGTTTGTTTTCCTTTGTCCAGAAGACGGTCTGTTTTTAAAATGACATGTTATTAAAAATCATAAAACAATACTTTTACAGTACCTGTGTAAAGAAGGTTACAGCAGCTGCGCGGAGTTCACCGGACCCAGCTTTCTTTTAATAATGCAAAACCTGAACCGTACTTTGACGTACCTTACAACATTCAGCTAAAATCTTTACATGAAATATCAACCTCGATTAAACCTGACGTTTCAACAGTACCGTCTTAACTCTATAGGCAAATGGAATATAAGCTCAGGGGTCTGGAAATGTTTAAATGCATGCCTATTTGTAAAACAAATCAAAAACAAAAAACAATTATTATCATATTAATCATCATCAACAGGTCAACTGGACATGGGCAAGTCCTAATTTATAGTGTATTTGAAGGTATAAAAGTCAAAACGCATGGCATATTTTATATTCATATACAAATAAAAGGCATTTGTTTTTGTACAAGTATATTGTGTATAAGCAATAAGTAACAATAATATCAATATGTCTGCAAAAAGTTGTTTGTTTATGTAAGTTGAAGGTCCATATACATGTACTCTTACATCCATACTCGACTTAAAATCAAAATATCGATGCTTTGTCACCCATAAGAAACGCCATGTTTCCAGTATAAAGGGTCTCCTGTACTCTACACTCACCTTTCGAAACACAACAGCATAAGCGAGGTTCTTATTCGGTCAAGCCGAACCATTCGTACTAAAACTATAATATAGCTGTAAGATGGATCTAACCCGTAAAAAGTATGTTGCGATGTAGTTTTCATTTTTCTTTAAAAGGATGCTCAAACTTTGTGTCCCATAGAGCCTCTGCTCTTAGATGGCCAAACCTTAAACACAGGACCATCACAGACTCACAATATGGGTTCATGGAGCACACAGGTGAGAACTCTTAAATTTTGAGTGAACCAAACAAAGCATGAACGATAAACATAGATTTCTTTAAAACAAATCCGCCCTAACTTTGACATTTTCCTGGCAATCAAATGCACCAATTCTTTTAGTTGTGTCAAGAGTAACTGCAGTTGCCCTGAGCGGCGCAGAGGGCGAATCCAAGTTTAGACTCGCGTTACGGTAACGAGTGGAGGGTGGGCGGTTTCACCCAACCCTCCTGTGCCAAATAGGCGCAATATTAGGGAAAATGGGAGGCCGCCAGATACTTTACACACTCAAGGTCTCAGCTGTCAGCGATGTAGCAGTAACCTGTCGCATTATCCATCCCTGTCGACATTCTTTTATTTAGGCTGTTTAACAATTTAAAAAAAAAACTTAGATATAAATATATATTCCTTTTTAATACAAGTCAAACCCTAATTTCGTAATTTATTTTCTTTCTCGAAAAACGGTTGATCTTCTGTTAGGAATTTCTCCTGTATCGTACAGGTATTTTACCATTTTATCATTGCATTTTACGCATAGCTCCTATCATAATATAGTATAATTGTAATTAATGAAGTTAATGAAGTTAATGAACCTGAAAGAAGCGAAAGAGGTATGTAAGGATCGTGACACTTGGCGATCTGTTCTCTCTGGCTACCCCGTTAGGGATTGTGCGTGAAGATAAGTAAGTAAGTAAGTGTAATTGTACACGAACCTAACATTTTAATGTCATGATTTACTTAAAATCAAATGTTCTAGAATAGTTCCTCTATATAAAACGGCAGAATTGTCAAAAATATTTCCTTAATGAACATAAATCTATATAAATTGCGGCCTTAATACCGGAAGTGAGTCGATTGAGTTAATTTATATAGCTTCCTGCCTATTAATCCTGTTAATCTTCTGCCCGTGTTCCTAGCTGACGTATAGAAGGCGTTGCGAGCGCTAAGCGGTTTTCTTATTTTCGTAAAGCTCTTTAAAGACATCGCTATTAAACCTTTTATCTTAAAAATATGTTTCTCGTTGCCTTTTATAAAACTCTATGTGTATACCTCGTTGGTCCAGGGATCGTAAACGCAACTGCTGATCATGATGTCCCGGATTTGATTCGAAGTCGGATCAAAAAAATCATAAGTTATTGAGATTTTCTGTCAAGAAATTCTCAGTAGCAGCCTGGATACAGGAAGTTGGCGGAGTTTCACCCCTATGCTTCGGAAAACATGTAAAGCCGTTGGTATTGCGCCTGATCCCTTTCCGATCGTATCGGTTTGCCGTCCCATCGGACTATCAAGTTAAAGGGAATAGAGAGTGCACGGATACTTGCATATACACTCGGGTACTAAAATCATGTCCTATGCAGATAGTTGGGCTCAATTGAGGCTGAAATTCAGTCTGGATAACATTAAAAGTATATGTAGCTAATGTGCATAGAGTTATAGAAACATATTTTTAAAGTCATTATAATTAAAGGTCATCATTACAATCTCGTGAACTGGATATGATCCTCTCCTGAAGTTGGAAGGTTGTTGTTTGAAACTCAAAGCATTACGTATATACGAGATTACGCCTATTTATATAGCCACAAATTTTTGCCCGAGCACTTCTCTTTAATCGAGTCTTTCGACACTAACAAAGTCTGACAGACGACGAATTCACTCAGTCTATTCCAAAATAAAACTTACAAAGTGCGAGGGAGGCCTCGTTATTCGTTATGAACAATTAACTTTTGTTTATAAAAAAAATGATTGTTTTATAGCACGTACAAACTAAATTATGAATCGATGTTTCCAATATTGATTGTTAAGAAACAGTATAGTATTGTACAAAACATACAGAAATTTCAAATTCCTATCTAGTTTATTTTTTGTAATAAATCCTACGACTTTTATTTATTTTTGATAATAAACAACAGTAATAAATACATCAAGTATTCTACTCAATGAGCCCTAGATAATGAATTCCTACATGCTAGGATATGAAATTATTTTACGCGCGATTATTATGTAGAATTGGAGGTACCCCCGAACCCCTGAAAAAGAATTAAATTGAATTTCTATTACAATATTCGATTTTCAACATTCTAAACCGAACATCGAAATTCAAGGTTTCTAACTCGTTCGGTCTACGAGCTGGAAATCCATGACATACAGATGGGCAAATAGGTAGACATACAAAAGAGTGACGTCAATAGGGCTCTGATTTACGCTTTGGGTTGTCGTCATCGCTACAACAATAGCCCAGTGCTTTTTTTCATGGGTAAATCCTCATGGATAGTATTTGTTGCGGGCACAACGAGAAGGTTATGCTGGACTCTTACCGGCTAAAACCCAATGGTGGTCACCATCAGCGTACGGGATCCCGAGATCTCCATTCGAAACGCAACCGGAGTCCCTCAATCACTTTGCTAGACTAATAGCACCTCCCGGGGCCAATACAAGCTGCAGCCAGTACCCTCGCAGTGCTACCACGATGTCTCATCATCGTTACATAACTAGGTGTTCGAAGCGTCTGCAACCCCAGAGGCCTCGTTTCTGAATGGGGGAAAACCGTTTTTAAAAGGGTCGTGAATAATGCACCCTCTCCCGATCTCGCTCAGAAGCCTCCTTCTGAACATAACGGAGTCACAGACTTGGCTACGGCTAGGGCTGTCGACGCCAGGTGCCCGCTTAGCATCGCCGACACGACTGCTTGTAGGGAGAGGTTCCGTCTAATGAGGTTTACCAGAATCGTCCACACCCGTTCCCATGCTGGGCATACCGCGAGCTTGTGAGAAGCGGAATCCCGGTCCCATCCTCCACAGTGGAAGCAGTTCGTCTTCGCCTCGCGTTCGATCTTACCCAGATAATTGCCGAAGCACCCATGCTCGTTAAATATCTGTGTAAGTCTGTAGGTGAGTCTTCCTACTCGTCGCTGCACCCAGGCTTCGAAGACCGGCAGGATTGCTCCAATGACGCGTTTGCGTTCAAAGCGTCATTGGAGCAATTCCTGTCATTTAACAGATTCGAGTACCTCTTCTGTTTCACTACCCCCGCTCTGGTGGAGGGCACGAATCAGCAGGTATCTAATAAAAAAAGAATTATCAAAATCAGACTACTCTGTAATAAATCACACCTATTTTCCACCCTTGGAGTAAAATTTTTTGTTTTTTATCCATTAAAAAAGAATTATCAAAACCGGACTAATCTTTAAAAAATTATGCGTGGTCATACATAAAATAAAAAAAAATATACGCGTCGTCTTGAGAACCTCTTTTTTCGTCGGTTGAAAATGGCTTATCAATCAGGGACGATCTGATATAAATTTGCAGAAAAAATTCCACCCCTTAAGGTAGTGAAATTAAGGGTGAAGTTTATAATGGAACTATTTAAACTACAAGACTTTCTATTTTAATACTAAGGGGTGACAACACGTTGGAAATTTTTTTCAGAAGTAAGGCTAGTTAGCTGTAGGTAGTTCTATAAGTCGTATGTTACGTATTGGTTTTTCTTACGCCCGCACATTCTCTCGGCTTTCTAAAGTACTAAATGACAATTATTTTTTATAATCAATGCAAATAAGCAAATATATAAAATTATATCTGATCTGATGCGACAAGTCATGAATGTATCACATACGCTGATGACATTTCGGTTATAGTTAGGACTAAAAAAAATAAAAATTCAATATATAATCATGAATTGGACAAAAATAATACAATTGATAATATAATTGAATGGCTACAAGCTCACAATTTAAGAATTAACATGGCAAAATCAAATTTTATTCAGTTTAATAAGTCAAAACATAACCAGTACAATTTCAAGCTAAACATTATAAAAATCAATCAAATAGAAAAAACAAAATTTTTAGGTGGAAAATTTTTAACTGGAAAGCACATATCGATGAAGTTTGTAATAAAGTAAACAAATGTTCTTACGCGCTCAACCAAATAAAAAAAGTGACTGACATAAAAACGTCTGTTGTGACTTACCGAGCATATACCGAGTCTATACTCTGTTATGGACTGGTGATGTGGGGAAATAGTTCGGATTGGAATCGGGCTTTTTTTTGCGCAGAAAAAGTGCATTAGGGCAATCTGCGGAGTAAGACCCGATGAATCGTGTCAGCCTCTATTTAAAGGTCTTGGAATACTGCCACTACCAATGATATATATTTTAGAAGTTTGTGTATTTGTGCAGAGACACAAACAATTATTTGAAAAAGCTTGTGAGGTACTGATTACTCGCTCACGTAGGGACCCACACAAGCTAGTATTTAAGGATATATACCTAAATCACAAAAATATAGCAAAAGTTGCCTTACCATGTGTGTCCGAATATATAATAAACTCCCTGACGAACTTAAAACCCTAAATATTACATTGTTCAAAAAGAAATTGTACAAATGGCTGAATGAAAATAATTTCTATAGTGTAAAACAATTCTTGGAAATAAATTAGATTAAGTACTGGATAATATTTATAAAAAAACAAATCATTTAATTATTGTAATAAATATAAAATAACAAACTATAGTATTGTTACAATATATCTTTGATTAAACTATGTGACTATTATTAGGTATTGGAATTGACATGTAATTAATTATTATAATATTATTTCTCTTTTTCACTAAATCAGGTGACTAATGTATTTCAAATAGTTAAAGAAAATTTGACATTGTTCAAAATATTTGCACGCTATGTAAAATAAGCAAAACATGAGCGCTTGATTTCTACCTGTGAACAACATCTATACCATGTTTTACGCAAATAAAGATTATTATTATTATTATTATTATACTTAATACAAAAAGAGGTCCTACCATCTAGACATAAAACTTCTAGATGGTAAGACCCCTTTTTGCCTAGGTGTCCCTTAGGGTATTTACCACCCTCTTAAATATTTCCTTATTGCCGCCAAAATAGGCAGCACTGCTGTGTTCTGGTCTGAAAGGTACAGAGAGCCGGTATAATTGCACGCTGTAAGGCATTCCTTACCTTCTCACCTTAATTATCAGAGGTGATGACTCATCCATAGCCTTCTATGTTTGGAGTTGGTTTCAGGTGTCCATTGGCTGCAGTAGCCACTTTCCATGAGCTGGACTGTAGGTTCCTTCATCATCATCATTATAGCCTTTCACAAATCCACTGTTGAACAAAGGCCTATCTCGGAGAATACCCCAAAGCACGGTCTTAAGCCACCAGCATCAATCGAATTCCTGGATGTTTTACCAGTTTTCGTCGGTTGAAAATGACTTATCCATCAGGGGCGATATGCTATAAATTTGCAGCAAAAATTCCACACCAAAGGTAGTAAAATTAGGGTTGAAGTTTATAATGGAGCTATTTTAACTACAAGACTTTCTACATCGGCAATTTTTTCAGAAATAGGGTTTGGTAGCTGTAAGTAGGTCTATAAGTCGTACGTTACGTATTAGTTTTTCTTACTACCACACATTCCCTCGGATTTCTAAAGTACTAAAAGAAAATTATATTTTATAATCAATACAAATAAGCAAATATATAAAATTATACTTAATACAAAAAGGGGTCCTACCATCTCCACTCCATCTAGTGGGTGGACGCCCTACACTTCGCCTGCCGATACGAGGCTGCCACTCCAGAACTTTTCTTCCCCGTCGGTTATTTGTTCTTCGAGCAATATGGCCGGCCCGTAAGTTCGTTGGTCAATTCAATCTCATAAAAACAGACTCATCGAATTATTTCATCATAAACTAGCTACTGATTTTAATATTTGATTCTTAATATTTAGAAATAGATACATTTTAAAATGAACAAAGATGGGTGAATGATTAATATTGTAAGAGCAGATAAACAATTTGTAAGTAAAATGGTAAATTAGAATAAAATACTTCATTTTCCTAAGACATTTTTTCTTCTTCTAAACAACTAGAGATAATTTAAAAATAAAGATGGCAACCCTACCCGCACCTGTAGAAGATTGGAAGGTAGTATAACTAACTTTAAATCAAATAAACAAAACTAAACCAAGTTCACCTTTCTAACCATAACTCATAGCTCTAAATTGCTTGAATGGATAAACAAATAAATAGATTTACTTTTTAAAATTCCAGAGCACTTTCGATTTATAGTCCTTTCACTTTAAAAAGCGAATTACCTAAAAATCAGTCGAGGGATCAGCGTCCTCGGGTGCAATGTTCGTAATGACATTCGAGTTAATTCTCAGTACACATACGTGAAACGCTTACAATTTACATATTTATAGGAAATATACTTTATCGCTTTAGCTCTGCTTAAATATTCGGACATGTATAATATATTAGTATTATTTATGGCGTTGTAAGTACCGTGCAGTGGCGGTGTAAGAATATCCATTATACCACATCATCCCGTGGGTGTCGTTAGAGGGGACACAGGGGAAAAAATCAGGAGATGGAGAGCAGCGTCTTCTTCAAAAAAACTGTGGTCGCCAACCCGTTTGCCAAGCGTGACAAACATGGCAATTATCTCTTTTAAGAGGTAATCTATGGGGGAGGCCTATGTTCAGCAGTGAACTTTAATAGGCTGTAACGTTGACGGTATCAGTCACGTTAAGTTCTCGAAAAATGCGACGGAAATTAAAAACAAAACCAAAAGCAAAATCCTAATATATTTTATTCTTTTCCATTTTTATAATATACAACAAATCATACCAAACAGACTTGATAATTTTTAAAAAAAACACAACTAAAAATCACTTATCAGCATAAAATAGTTTTATTTGTCATAACGTCACACCTGTAATTCCTGATAAGGTAGGCAGAGTACAAAGAGGAGCGACCTAATCGGATCACGTTTAACCACAAAATATTGTATATATACGTGGTGATGGAACATAGAGCAAAGGTGCCAATAATTTGCCTGCATCTGATTTTCAATGCATTTAAAATTGTTTATGCTTTTGTTAAAACTGAGCGTTTTACTACTTACATGCGCTTTACTTCTACAATGCTCTCATACATAGACAAACAATAAATACACAATTACGCCTACAAATATCTCTAGCATTCATGCAACAAAGATTAATCTATAAACCATTTCGTTAAGGAATATTTTATAAAAACGCAAAATCTCAGGAAATCTCAGCGTAGCCACTCGGTCCAATAATTAAAGTGTGCGAAACACAGAGACTGACATTGCGCGCTCGCTCTCACTTGGGCTAGTGGGCTAGTGCAGCCCAACGCATGTTTCGATAACTTTCTATTAAGTGTCGTTGATCTTCCAGGAGTCTCACACCAAGATATAACTAATTAACTGAAATTGTCTCAGTAATAGACGGTTTTAGTCTTAGCTTTAGCTTTTAGACGTTTAATAATTAGAAAAAAGGGAAATAATAATATTTTAGAATAAGTATATCCATTTATCTTTAATAACCGGATCTTTTGGAAACTTGTAATAAAAGCATTGTATTAAATAAACAGATGTATAAATAGAATGAATACAACATTACACAAACAGCAAACGAATAAATATATGTATCGGTGACATATTTATCATTTTTTATTACTTTTAAAGATCTGTAACTGACTTTCTGTTGTTTGCTACTTTTCAGTTTCCCGGCTTCTTACAGATCGGATTAAGACTACTATCCTTACAATATAATTACTTATCCTTACAATATAACTGATTAAAGATTTATAAAGTAATTTTAAAGTACAGAAAAAAACAGATAATCGCCAATAAACGGTTAACGGTATAAAATATTTAGAAAGAAAAAAAGTAGAAAGGTGTAAATAAATATTTAACGAAAAATCACATTTGATTCCCGTTTTGTAAAAACTAGGTAAGCAAAACAAAATAAATTATCTATACAAAATATTTGTGTCACGTAACTGACTCGCGTTCGACTCCTGCGGCCATGTTCTGGGAAAGTAACGTACGCAACTATTTTGTTTATTGCCCATACTATAAATCCATCGCTGATTTTAGCTGTCGCACTCGTAGATATGAACGAGCTTAGGAATTAATGGATATTGGAATGTGAAAACAATTAAAATTTCGGAGACAATCGTAGTACTGGAGGTGGATAATTTTTTTAAGTATATTTCATTAAACACAACATTATTTAAAACACTAAGTACTTATTTACGAAATGTTATCCCCTTATTTGAAAAGTTGTGGAGGAATTTCCGCAGTTGGATATGTTTCGAAACACCATTTTTACGTCTCTGCGTCCGAAACCGTACTGGTGACCGAAACAAACGCTCCTCACGCGCTTGGGGCCTACGAGTCACTTGTGCGGCAACAGGGTCATGCGCTTTTACGACTTCTATTTATATTTAGATTTCTGTGATTACATCTATGTTGCAGTTACGTACTCTTACGAAATATTTTTTCAACCGCAATAATTTCCGCTAAAAGGATTATTGTCATTAATAAAATATACAAATTAATATTAATTATAAGGTAAGATAATAAAATCAGCAAATACAATTTTATCCCTTCGTCGAAATTAAGAATACATATATAGATTATGAAATTAAGAAATCATATATAGACATAATAAGAAGACGAGACACGAGCCGCATGCGATAGTTAATCACTGTAATTAGTTGCGAGTTAACTGGAGTTGTAGGCCTGAGCAAGTACGGTCGCCCGCATTCGCAAAATAAAATACGAATCAGTATCTCCGTCATAAATTACATTCGCCCAAAAACTTTCATTACAATTTTATAGTAAAACACTATACTAAACCACTAACAAAACACTAAAATATCCAAAAATTAACACAATAACTGTAAAATTAATAAATGAAATAAACGTATATTACAAATAAATATTCATAGGATAACAGTTTTTTTATTGCACTAGAGGATAGAGTATTTCATATTGATTATATAATGCCAAACTTCTTCATAGAAAATTAGTCTGAGTTATATATGTTTTTATGGGTTAAAGTGCTGTGGGTGGGTGCGACCTCATGACACCGCTAGGGATTTGACGGAATATGGCCGAGGTCTCATGAGATCGCGAGGGGGTTGAGAGGTTAAAATCGTTTTCGGATGCATTGTATAGAATCGCATATCAGCGAAAATAAAAATATTTTTATCCGTCTTATTACAAAAAGCAGTTGATTGATCGTATTGGTTTAAGCTATGGCTTAAGAAAGGCTTTCTAACTGAAGATGTCCCTAAGTAGCGGCGCCACTATCTTTGCAAAATTTCACAGTTGTTAAATTTCATACTTTATATTTTAGTTTGCATATGCCTCCAGGACATCTTTCGTGAAACAGATTATAGTTCAAATCTGGAACTACTACTGAATTACTACTACTAGTAAACTTATTATTGTAATAAGGAAGCTAAGTTTGATATTATACGCATATTTAATATTTCTTGCAAAATTGGATGATAGACTGCGCGCCCCGCTGAACACTCTTCACTCAGATCTTAAGTATTGGAACTGAGTGATGAGCTTGGAGTGGGTTTAGGCGTTAGGTATGCATGAAAAGCATATAATGCTGTTGTGTTAAAGTAAACAACGCTCAGTTTTTTATAAGACTGAAGTGTCCATGTTCATGGCCACCTGCAGCTAACTTCAAACAAAGGAAGCTAAGTTGTCACTTTTGGACTTTGAGGACTAAGAAGGAATGGTATATTGCCTGTAAGTATCCTGGTTATATATACTCTTCAGACCGGAACAAAGTAGCGCAAGCACTGCTATGTGGTGGCAGAAAAAGGTGCTTAACAACATTCATTGGACTTCTTCATTTGACTCGTAGACAGCCAGCCGCAATTCGTAGCAGCAGCAAGCCGTTGCCGGAACTGATACTGAATATCGGCATTACTACAAAGAAATAATGTAATACCCTACAAAAAGATTTCGAAAAACTTCCACCGGAAATAGCGTAGCCTAATTATTCTCACAGTGTCTTAACTCACATCTCACACCGGCAGATTTTATCTTCACAAGTCGGCAGTCAGTCTCGGATACTTCTTCCATGCCGCTCACGTAGCGAACTTGGCGCGTTATGTCATAAAATATTCATATTGTACTAGGCCGATATGGCGCCGCAAGACTCATTCTAAGTATAAGTTTACAAACTGGAACTTTTAATATCATGTATTTAAGGAATCCGTGCAAAGTATATCTAGGAAATATGGCTTGGAAACTCGTTTTAGTAATAAAATTTAAGCCACAAATTTAGTATAAGTTATTCGGGTAAAATATAGTCTATATCTTTCCTGTGATCTAGCTATCTCAATTATTCAGTCAATAGTTTCAGCAATTGCAAAATTTGGCTCGAACAGATAGACAGAAAAACAAAATGGTTATTTAAATCTTAATAGCGTTTCTAGGTAGAACTAAATAATTACTGCATTGAGAGTTTTATAGTGAAAGGCAGGAATCATTTAAAATTAGATATCAATGGCATCTAATTGACAATGCAATCGGCAATTTTCGTAACCTACTACAAGCGATCATTAACGACAGTTTATTTATAAAAAAAAGATAGACTTAATACGAGATTACAAAAACCAAATAACGATTGGAAAACCACATTAAGACAATCGTTTGATCAACAAAGTTTAAAACAAACATACTCGTAATTACAGAATTACTGAGAAGAGGAAGAATTGTGGAGAGAGATATTAAAAGAATTACATTTTGAGCTTCAACCTTGTACCTTTATAATACAAACAAAATTATTTATATAGCGTGTCTTGGCTATTACATGAAAAATCTAAGGTATCCACGTTTCTTCTCATTTGCTCGAATAATCCGACTACAACGGACTAATTACATTTATCCTGTTCTCATGCATAAGTAATGTAATTAGATTTAAAAATACACACAGGGAATCACCGAGTAGTGCGATAATAAAATTAAATAAATATATAATACATACAAGCGGCGGTGTTCACTCACCATAAGGAGACTATTCTCCCATAAAAAATGCCTACTCTCGCACTAGTGATGCTGTATCCCGTCACACGTGTACGCGTGATGCGTATTTCTATTTGTGTGTGTGTGTGTGTGTGTGTGTGTGTGTGTGTGTGTGTGTGTGTGTGTGTGTGTGTCTGTCTGTGTGTGTGTGTGTGTGTGTGTGTGTGTGTGTGTGTGTGTGTGTGTGTGTGTGTGTGTGTTTGTCTCTCTCTCTCTCTCTCTCTCTCTCTCTCTCTCTCTCTCTCTCTCTGTGTGTGTGTGCTCTGTGTGTGTGTGTGTGTGCCTGTGTGTCTGTGTGTCTGTCTCTCTGTGTGTGTGTGTGTGTGTGTGTGTGTGTGTGTGTGTGTGTGTGTGTGTGTGTGTTTGTCTCTCTCTCTCTCTCTCTCTCTCTGTGTGTGTGTGTGTGTGCCTGTGTGTCTGTGTGTCTGTCTCTCTCTCTCTGTGTGTGTGTGTGTGTGTGTGTGTGTGTGTGTGTGTGTGTGTCTGTCTCTCTCTCTCTCTCTCTCTCACTCTCTCTCTCTATCTCTCTGTGTGTGTGTGTGTGTGTGTGTGCGTGTGCGCGCGCGCGTGCGTGTGTGTGTGTGTGCGTGTGTGTGTTTGTGTATATGTATATATGACTTTCATTAAGACGATGATAGATCAAAGTTATGATCCGATAGGTGACGCTGCAGTTAAGTAAGTATTGACCAAAATGACTTTCATTCACAATATAATAAAACATTTCTTTTTTGAACCAAATAAATTTTTGTAAGTTATTTGGTTCAAAAAAGAAAATCATAAAATCTGGACACAATGACCCGAAAAAATCCGAAGTGAATTCAGAGTATTACTTATCGCCACTTCTATCGGAAATGTCATCAAATTTTCGAGTACGATCTATATGTAACTAAATATCTAGCATTCGAAACCTAAGGTGGGACACGTTTGGTCCATTATCGCTACATTATCGTCGCCGGTTAATTAGAATAAATCCAGGATTAGTCTATGTGAAGTAGAACTTATTACCGTTGCACTAGTGTCATCAATTTGTATTCCATAATGCTGGATTACCATATTGAAGGATCAACCCCAATCTTAATAAATTTACGTAATTATTTCTTATATTTACTCAAATACTTCTCATTAAACGAAACTTATTTTTCAAAATATATCGCGTTTAATTTAAACTTTTTAACTCTCGACGTTTCAGTTCATTCATGTTTATTTAAAGACGTTTAGATATCTATTTTTTTATTTTTTACTTAGTCAGTACTTGACTGCAATCCCACTTAGTGGTAAATGGTGATGAAACATTAGACGGTAAATTGCAATATCATCAGGTCAGTTAGAAAATACTTGTAAAAGGAATCGTAGAAGAACAGGCGACCTCGTTTGCGCTAGAGAAGCAAGTCGTATTGGAAAACAGGACGGACATTTGAGTGAGCCTAATAAATCGAGAGAAAATATAGAGTGCATTTTTAACAACTTTCTGGGGATATACGTAATAATTTGGTGGTCTGAAACAATTAGATTCTTTAAATTAATTATTACTTTTCAATAAATTATAAAGTTTATAGAAGATTTGCTCTATCTGTAGCCTTCTTAGTTTTAAGTCAACCGCAGATGTTTATGGTCTACATGGACTACAGAGGGCACTTACCGTCATATGGACTGTAAGTGGGTTTATCGATCCATGCTACAAAGAAAACTTATGTTTATTTCTGTTCACGCCACCCACGCTATAGTATACGTAACGAAAATCGTTTACGTATCTCTAAGTTTGAGTACATCATGAGAGGATACCTCCGGAAATTCTTTATAGTTTTTCTTCGGTTAGCTTAACCTCACTTTGAAACGGTAGTATTTCCGATAAAATTTTTCTTTAAAAAACGATTTTTTGTACAAAGTAAAATCAATTTTTCATTTCGCTTTAATCTACCAAACCTGAAGAAATGACATAATTAAAAAATTCAACTCAAAGCTAAGCTTCTGCCTTGTTCCCCAATTAGACAGGAGTCTCTATAAAAACGAAAAAGCTCATGTTCAGCTTCAGGTTTCCATCCCCATTCCATTCCTGCTCGGGGTGGACGATATTTAGAGCACGCCACCTGCCATTAATCAAATTTAGTCTCGCATTAACCTAATGACCATCGGCCTGGGCGTGTGTCGCCTTATTTCTCCTTTTTTTTCCTCCGAGGCAATTTGGTACAAGATACTTTGGCACTAGTCTTCTCGTGCTAATGGAAACTATGAACGATAACCGCCTCGTGTCTCCATTTTTACTATTTTTAGTCAACACATCCCTCAACCGTGTTATCAATTTTGTCGAAAAACATTTCGAAAGTAAGTGGCAAAAATATCATTAGCTGCCCTTACATTGTAAGATTAAGTAAAATAATGATTTCTTATATTTACGCGAACACTACACATGATTAAAACTACTTTTACGGATTTTATCGCGTTTATTTTTACTTTTTATTTTTAATTCCCGACGTTTCGGGCGCTTTCCAGCACCCATGGTCACGGGGGACTGAGATGACTGACGTCCCGATGTCATTGTTAAACCCGGAGTACCTTCAGCTTTTTTAACCACATACAGACCATAAACAATAATTAAAAAAGCTGAAGGTACTCCGGGTTTAACAATGACATCGGGCCGTCAGTCATCTCAGTCCCCCGTGACCATGGGTGCTGGAAAGCGCCCGAAACGTCGGGAATTAAAAATAAAAAGTAAAAATAAACGCGATAAAATCCGTAAAAGTAGTTTTAATCAGATTAAGTAAAGTCAAATAAGTCACATTAGACTCCAAAGAAAGCGTTTTGTAAGTTGCTACGTAAAGAAGAGAAACGGCTCTCAGTTTAAATAAAGTAACACAAGAGCCATTCATTATTAATCTCAATCTTGCAAAGTACAAGGTATCGAATATTTTATGCTCGGCAACTTATTAAACTTACAATATAATTTTATCTAGTTGTCTGTTTTCCGTTTGATTTTTGCTTTAAAAATTGAGTGTAAATAAAAGTTGATTAAGAACAATAAAATTTTAGTTTTTTACAGTAGAATTCTCATGAGATAAAATTCTTGATTTCTTTATAACAGCACCGAATACGAGACAACTTGCTACGACAGAATATGAGACGTACAAATAAGTTCAACTTTGCACGACAAACATACAGAAAGGAGACGGATATTCTTTTATACAATCTTAGGCCAGGGTGTATGTAATAAAACGAAAGTTTTATCAATTGTTGGGTATTATGTTATTAAATCATCACAGAAAATGCAGATTTTCGTAATCTGACAGCAAAATTATAATGTTACTAGCTTGGGGTTCACAACACAAATTACAACTTAAAGCACATCAATAATTAATCACACTAATCACTTTAGTCCGCAGTTATATCGCTCCGAAGTATTTGCTTGAATTGCCAATTAAATACTGCCTCGGTCGCGGTTTTTACTGGCCATATATAGGGCCTTTTCTACTAAAACATCTAGAATGTTCGAGCATATATAGTATCTCTTGCACCTTTCTATATCCGGTTGGTAACATTATTGATTCTTGTCACAATCCGGTACGTTCCATCCCATTTAGCTCGAAGCTTAGCCCCTCGTCTGTCCAAACGCCATATTCTGGCGTCTCAAATAATATGCGCATCTGTCAAACGCCATAATATGGCGTCGAGTGATAGCAAATTATTTGTAACATATATATGATATATGTAACATACATATATATAACATATATATCTGTTATATATAATCTGATAGCTTATTTAATAACGTTTCCATTGATATATGATTTTAATATACTTACTTAGTACTTCGGAAAGTGCTCGACAGATGCGCCATATTGGCCAAAATGACCCCGACATTCGAGTGGCTATGAGATTTCGCTTTGCTGCGGACTGCATTGTGCAATCACACTCGTCAACCTTCGTCAAACCCTTTGTTGTTGAGGTGGTCTGTCCTGAGCATCGTCACACATACCATTTCCTTAGCCTATTGCCTAGTATAATGGCTGCAATTTTCAGGACAGGGTCTTCCTAACAATACATCTGCGTTGCCATGAGATTTCCCGCTGCGATGTTCGATCACAAAATCGTATTCTTGCAGTTGCTGGGCGGTGCTGTTAGCCGCTTTACCCTCACGAGATCGATCGCAACAACAAATCCATTGCTGAATGTAGACCTCTTTCAAGGAATACAAAGCATGGTCCTGACCCACCTGCATTCATCGATATCCTGCATGTCTTACCAGGGCGCCATTCCATCTAGTGGGGGCTGCTCCACACTTCACTTACCAGTACGAGGCTACCACACGAGAACCTTGCTTTCCCATCGATTATGCCAAATAGCTTTAAGAACCGATCAGTAAGCTGAAGTGGCGAATGGCCGCTTCAGCTTACTGATCAGTTGACGGAATATCACCACGGTTGGATTTGACCGTGTGCATATTGAAGGGTTAATTCCCGACGATTCGGTCACTATACAGCATCCATGGTCACGAGGATAACCAGGGAAATACACATAAAACAAGTGTAGAAGTACCTAGAAAGAACAAAGGAAAACAAAAAACTTAATTCAAGAAAAAACTTTTATCTAAAACATTTACTTTAATGTAAAAAATAAACTTTATCCTTTAAAACATTAACTTTAATCGATTGTTCATTTTACTCGTGGCCAATATTATTTATTTGAATTGTTTATCAGATTGGGAATTGTCTTGATTTTAAAAATTTTAAATATAAAAGTATATCCCTTTTTTAAACAATAGCTAAACTTATTATAATTAGGCTCAGAAATCTCCGTCTCCTTTATCATGAAGCATTCGTTAAACCATTTTACAGTAGATTCAGCTTGAAAAGTTTTATTCTTTAAACATTCATTTTTCTTTTATGCTGCTACAAAAAGCATACAAATGCCCAATGTGGACGTCTATATCCGGGCTATTTATTCAGAATTGATAAGAAAATTGGGTGTGAGCGTGCGCTTTTTGCGAGGAATTTTTAACTCAACAATGCCTGCATGCACAAGGAAACGAATAAAACGTACGTGGTAAAATTAACAAAAAATTTAAAATTTTAACTTCAATATAAATAAAATGAGAACATAATCAATGTAGTAGAAGTCAATGTAATACGCATTATTAAGGATAACTCAATAACTACTAGTCAGATCTTGATCGAATTTTTATGGGACCATATGAGAAGCACCAGCTTTCAAATAAAAAAAGAATCGTCAAATCCTAGAAAAAAGTTTTAAGGTAACACAGATAAAAAATACAGTCGACTTGAGTATCTCCTTCTTTTTGAAGTCGATTAAAAAACATAGTACAAACAACTTTTGACGGCTCCGTGGCGCAGAGCCCTTTAGCAATGAATTGCAGCAATCGGCTGAGAATCTCGTATGGACAAGTATTTGTATTGGTTACAAATAATGGTGCCGTGTCTGGATGTTTAGCCTTGTGCAATTAATGTTTGTAAACTGCCTCTACGATACAGGAGAAACTCGTAGTGTTTTTTACGAAACGTGTTTTTTAAGAAAAAGAAAAAACTTACGCCAGAGTTGAAGATTTATCACGTAAATGAAAAAAATGCATTTTATTCAAGTTTAAGCATGCAGCATAACAAGCAAAAAGTAGATATAAGCCAAAAGATAAATACAACTAAATTAAAAGTTACTTAACATTATTATAAATTTAAGAAAATATTTTAAAAATACCCTGTGCTGCAGCATGAAACTGTGAAACGGACCGGACTCAGTGATAGCACTGGTTTTCTGTCCAGCCCTTACCCAGAGGCAGCTCGGGCGGCTGAGTGTGAGTTTGTCTTTTACAATACCAAACAAAAGAGTGGCAGAGTGTTGACGTCTCCGGAGGTTCATTTTAATATATTTGCTTTGTTGAAAAACGGTGTTACATGTGTACGTGGTGGTATGTTAAAGCAAAAACGCGCACAGGCGTTTTGCACCCGTTGTATAATTTGTTTGGTACGAGCTAGAAGTCGCGGTCCTATGAGAGAATCAGCATAGTTGAATTTTGATAGAACAAGGGACTCGCATAAATTTACACGCAGAGTCAGGTTTAGGTAATTGCGAATTCGATAAAGTACTTTTAGCCTAAAAAAGCAATTACGTACAATGTCAAAAATGTGCTTCCCGAATCGCAGCTGCTCGTCCATCACTACACCAAGATTTCTCGCTTCAGGGACTCTTTCTATTGTATCCTTATTTATGTAAACGGTGGGACACTTCGATATAATCTTTCGTACCTGTGTTGGCGTTCCCAGTATCATGTATTTTGTTTTTTTTTTGGATTCAGAACTAGTGTGTTACGCTCAGACCACAGAGATATGCGATTCAGGTCGGCGTTAAGCTTTGCCAAAGCTATATCTGTGTCGCAGGGCTTAAAAGAAATATATACCTGTAAGTCGTCTGCATACATGTGAAACTTACAATGCTCTATATTATTTACAATATCCGCACTGTAAAGTATAAAAAGCAGTAGTCCTAAGATAGAACCCGCGGAACTCCCCGTTGAACCCGCCGATTATCCGAAGTGATTCTGGTGTTATCGTTTCTTGTTAGTACGACTTGCTGGGAACGGTTCTTAAAATAGCTGCTAAAACACTTAATAGCATTTTTACTTAAACCATAGTATAACTTAGAAAGTAGTAAGGGAAATAACCTTTTTTTAAGTTACAACAAGTGACAGGCAAGTTAGCGTTTTGTCGTACTGACCATTTTGATCTCAAATATCTCCTCTTTGGTTAAGAACTCCAAATTCATATTTATAAATTCATTTAGCTTGTTTTTTCCTCACTATTTTTTTCTTTGGCGTCGTTAATTACAACACAATAGAAAACATGAAATATCGGTATATTTACGAGTACGAGTTCTACCGTGGCACTAGTGCTGCAGAAACAGCTCGAAGGATTAATGATGTGTACGGTGCTGGTGTCCCAAAAGAAAAGACGATACATTTTCGGTTTCAACTTTTTCGTTATGGAAATTTCAACCTTCAGAACCAACCCCGTGGACAGCCGGAGTCCAAAGTGGAAAATGAAAAATTAAAGGCTATTGTGGAAGCAGATCCATTACAAAGCACTTCAGCGATAGCTGCAGGCTTTGGGGTAGGTGATAAAACTGTATTAATCCACTTGAAGTTAATCGAGAAAGTTAAAAAACCTGAACCTCATGAATTAAGTGAATCGAACTTGCAAACACACGTCGAATGCTATGTTACTTTGCTCAACCAACACAAAAATGAAGGAATTTTAAAACGAATCATTAATTGTGATGAAAAGTGGATGCTGTACGATAATCGGAAGTGCTCGTCATAATGGCTGAACCCTGGAGACCCAACCAAATCCTGCCCTAAACGAAAATTGACTCAGAAAAGTTACTTGTGAGTGTTTGGTGGACTAGCGCCGGTGTCTACACTACATCTTTCTAAAATCTGGGAAACGATTACGGCAAATATCTTTTGTCAGCAACTGCAAATCATGAAGGAAAAACTAGCTGCTAAGCAACCGAAATTGGTCAATCGCTCTAGGCTACTGCTCCTTCACGCAACGCAGACCACACACTGCACAACAAACAACCACTTAGTTAGATGAGCTACAATTGGAATATATGCGACATAAACCGTACTCCCCGGACCTTTCTCCAACAGATTACCATTTTTTCTGGAATTTGGACAACTTCTTACAAGGAAAAAAAATCAACTCCGATGCGGCAGTCTAAACCGCCTCCAAAGAGTTTATTGATTCTTGCCCCATGGTTTTTTTTTAGTTTTTTAGAGATGGCTAAATTGTACGAGTATAGATAACAACGGTGCATACTTTGATTAATTAAAAATATTTTTAAAACAATTGACTTTATATTACTCCCGTACAAAACGCCAATTTCATATGTAAGGAGCTATTATTTAATTTGTATGCATGAAATGTTACATATGCAGTATTTATTACATCACTGCAGTTATAAAAACTTTTGGTTAATCCAAATGTGCACGCCTTACGCGCTCATGTTATACGTCAATTTTTTTAAAGTATTTAAAATACACACAAGTTTTCACAAATAATCTTATAATTTATACTTATATTACTTTTAGTTTTCCAATAGTTTTATGTCAAACGTCAGTAAAAAAGTTTGGAAAATCCAAAAGTGCACGAATCGTAATGCTTGTATGATCGTGAAAATTATAGAAAATATTTTTCAATCAACAATAGAATATTTTTTAATTTTACTATATTATTATTGAGATTAAATTTCTTTGTTATTGTTTATTAAAAAAAATTTAACAGTATTATCTTAAAACGATCAGAAATCAATTTTAATATTACTTTAATTTTCAGGTATTTTTACTCATGACTTATCATAAAAGCTAGTCCTTTTTATTCAACACAGTTCAAGACGTATAACGACCACGAGCCTCTGTAAACAAACGATACAGTAACCCACTCACGACAGCGGCTGTGTCCGGAGTATGTCGAAGTGTATCTGTAATTCAGTATTTAGTAAAATATATTATTACAAGGTTGCTCAAGACACCGAAAATTTCGGAATTTATCGGCCGAAAAAAAATTATAACAAACAATTAATTAAAACAAAATTAAACAGCCATTTAAATTCCATGGCTATGGCCCACATGATAGATGATTAGATTAAAAATAGATTGAGTTGAACAATTGATATTTCAAAAGTTATCGTGAGTGTCCATACAGACTTGGTAAATCTACATCTACACGATTAGCCACGAAAACCATTTTTTACGTAAAAATGTAAATTAATCGATTAAAAAAATAGTTCAACAATAATTTATCTTTCTGACAATGTGCTTTTTATATTATATATATGTTCAATAGGATTATTAGATTCGATTTCATGCGACATAACGTTGGAATCTTAATTTTTAGGCGCTAGTAAAACATACGTAAGTGCTATGGGTTTAAGGCGTGCAATATTTTTAAAAATAATTTACTCGGTTTTTTAATACATGAAGTTCACGTGACAGGAAGTGGATACTGTGGTCTAGAGTCTAGAGACTTAGACATCTATATCTATATTCGATTAATGATGAATATTTAGATGCGTTTTCACCCCTGAGGACTAAGATGGCATACCTCGTTTCCAGTAAAACGGTCACACAAAATACGAAACACAGCAGCGTAGTGCGGCAATTTCATGTGAGAGTTTGATCCTTCCGCGATCAAAAAAAAATTATTGTTTTAAAATCAATAAGCACCGATGTAAATCATACATACGTACATCCGAAACCTATGACATTATTTGCCTTAGCCGCCGGAGCGTAATCCATTTCGCGTTTGTTTTGATTCATGATCCACTGGCGTGATTACATAAGTTTGTTTGCGTGATTAATCTATAACCGACGAGCTGCAAATCGAAACTAATTTCACGTTTGTTTTGAAACGTTTGGTTTATTTGTCAAGTTGTGATCTATGACCGCAATTAAACATGGTCTTCGGAGTCTATTACTATTTTTTCGCATCTAATCAAGATAAAGCCGATCGTTTAAAACTTGATCTCAACCCAGTTAATGGGGTCGATTAACCTAGCGAATGGGGGGATTTTTTTAGGAGACCGGCAACGCACCTGCAATTCTCCTAGTATTGCAGTTGTTCATGGGCGGCGGTTGACACCTACCTACCATCAGGTGAGGCGCATGCTCGTCCCGCTTCTATAAAAAAACACTCTTCCGTTTTTCTCTGGCACTCATCAGATTGCCTCTCCTCTGCACAAGTTAGAGATCGAGCAGCATTCCAAAGTTGTGTATCGTGAGCAACACAGAGTCAGGAATTCACACTTAGAAAAAGCTAAAATAAGGGGCTTTTAAGGTGCTAATTAGGTGCCAAGTTTAAAAATTAGGTGATATAAAATTTTCACCGCAACGAAATGTTGAAATTTGCGTTGCTGGCAAAACGTATTACTAGCAACGCAGTGATGGTAATAGATATACAATAAATATCAATAGCAAGTGATTAAGTACTAATTAAATACTGCAAGTATAGGCAATGACAAGGCGCTCCTAATGAAAATAAAGTCGTTATTCAGAACAAAGCAGATGCATTAATCGGGTCTTCTGAAAATGGCAATAGAATCAAAATAGTTATACAAATAAAATGGTTAAAATTTGTAATGAAGTCTTAGAATAAAACCATACCATTAGGTAATTGATGTGTGCGTAGTATTTGTAATGAGTGTAAAACGCTCGGTGAATATGTGTGTTTTAAGCGTACTTATTACGTTTGTATCTATGACGTGTGTGTTACGCTAATTGAGTACCTATGTGAGCATAGGTATATTTGTGACGTGAGTGTGGTAAACACCGGTGTATGCATGCTAATCATTTAGTTTTTATCTATTAGTCAATTACAATAATATATTATTACAGATTAGAGGTATAATTCTTGATAAAAATGTACTCAAAACAAAATTTGTAATATAAATCTTTTATAACACTTTAACAATATTAATTTAATTGACAGTAACAAGATTTAAGGTAATATCCAGTTCCTAGCACAATCGCTCTCGCCGATCGTTCGAGCCAAAGTCAGACTAGATAGAGAAAGCCAAAGTGACCCTGCAACCTGCTACGGTGACCGGCTTTCTGGGCGCAAAACCCCACCACCTCGGTGACGAAATTATTCACGCCCACGTCTAGACGTCTAGACGCCACGCCCCTGTCTAGACGTCATCGCGTAACAATATATTTACTTATATTTATTTAACTGAACTCATGAAACACTGAACACACACATGAAATACTGTCCCCATTTCCGGGCCAGGGCTCTCCAATGCCAGCTTCTTTTACTTGACCGAATCTAGCGAAGAGCGCCTCGAGTTGTAGACGACTGAGTTCTTTCCAATCGCTTAGATTCCCTGGCGCTGCGAATAGATCTTGCATTCATTTGCATTTTCTATCGTATTTACCACGAGGAGTACTGGAATTGTTGGGATTAATTCTAGCCACCAAATTTTATCAACGCACATCGGAACAAAAGTTACGTTACAATCCACATCATCTAGATGCCTGGCGGCCCATTACTGTACGATTTACTACAAGTTTTCTTCCTCGTACTAGTATAATCGTTTACCACCGGCAATTTTCCCGGACCGATACGACTTAGGGACTTTCAAGAAACAAGCTTACTCCTTTTTAAAAGACCGTTGACGTACCTGCAATTCCAATGGTGTAGCAGTTGTTAAAAGGCAGCGGTCGATACTTTCTATCAGGTGAGCGGTATGCTCGTTTATCTCCTCTGCTATAAAAACAAACCGATAAAATATCCTTCTTTTTAGGCAATCTATGAGGAGGCTTTGTTCAGCAGTAAAGTCTACTAGTAGGCTGTAATAAATGAATGAACAAACGTTTATTTCTAATTTACATTACAAAGCGAGAACATAATTAATAGGTGGAAACAATTACACGAGATAAAATAAATCTCTTAGCATAACCTTCAACGTTAAGTCTTTACCCTTTCACCTACCCTAGTAAATTTAAGTCTCGCTTACCAACAAATCCAGTTTGCGGTAGCCATTTTGAAATTTTATGGCTATTACAAATTTTGTTCTAAAATATGACTACAATTTCATTTCAATACAATATTAATGAATATGTGATTCAATTATAATGGAATATATTCGAGCTACGAGTTTGATTATCGAAATAGATAACTCACACTCTGTTATAAACTTTTTTTTATAACAGAGAAGACGAATGAGAATGTGGTCAGAATACTGAGCACCGCCGACCATGAATATTCCCAACACATCCCGACTTCTATTGTATACAAGATCTTGGTTAGTGTCCTGGGTATGGTTGCACCTTTCCTAAATGAGTAAATGTATGAATAACAGTTTTATAGTATCGGTACCCAAAACTTAAGAAATATTTCTAAACGCTGCTAGATATAGTCATTGTTAAAATAGCAGCACCTGTTTGTAGGTCAAAATTTTTTGCGCTGGGCAAGAGACCTTGTAGATCCGATACCTTAGATATTACCTTAGATTTGAATAAATACAAAGTAAACGCCAGCAGTTTTAAGTAAGACGATATCTAGCGGATTCTATCACGCCGCAACTACACCACAAATCTCATCATCTGTTAATAAACATTTTAAAACACAATACTGTATTATAAAATGCTGATGCCAATTATATTCGTTGCGACAGCTCGACAGGACACTAGTTATACGTTTGGTATAGGTGATATTGATGTTGATTAGAACGGAGCAAGTATTTGTATGGTCTACAAGTATTTATGTAAAACGACAGCATGATACAGGAGAAATTCTTAATGTAACGTTTATTTAAATGGAAATAAAAAAAGTATTTAAACTTATAAATACTATTATTCATCATCATAACAGCCCTTTAAAAGTCCACTGCTGAATATAGGCCTCCCTCAATGAATGCCACAAAACACGGTCCTTAGCCTTAGCCTTATACTTTCTGCATGTCCTACCAGGTCGTCACTCCTTCTAGTGGGGGAACGCCCTACACTTCACCTGCCGGCACGAAGCTGCCGCTCGAGAATCTTTCTTCCCTATCGGTTTTTGGTTCTTTGAGCTATATGGCCGGTCCATTGCCACTTTAGCTTATTTATCGTTAGGCTATGTCGGTCACTCTGGTTCTACTGCGGATATTCTCATTTTTTAGTTTATCACGCAAAGAAACACCGAGTATAGCCCTCTCCATAGCTCGCTAAATGACTTTGAGCTTCCTTATACGACCAGCAGTGAAGGACCACGTCTCAGATCAATAGGTCATCACTGGCAACACGCACTGGTTGTACAATCTAGTTTTGAGGTTATAAGGTATGACCGTATTTATAATTTTAACGCATATGTTTTATAGAATAAGAGAGACCAAAGAGCACACAGTCCACATTATGGTAAGTATATGCAGTGGACCCATAGACATCTACATCTCTCCTCGATTAATAATCAAAATGCAGATGCGTTGTCACCTCTAAGGATTAAAATGAAATGTCTAGTTGCTAATAAAAAGTGTGTACGGTTCTCTATACTCATCATGCGAAACACAGGACAACTAAGCTGCTATTTCACACTGGTATCCTGGTAATCCTTTTCCGGTCGAACCGACCTGTTCGTGATACAACCACTATCACGATACGTATACGATACGAGTATATCTGCAACACACGTAAAAATTTGTTGATAAAACTGATTAACGCGATAAAAATTAAAGAATATGGTAACTCAGTCTGCAATCCAGTATTCTTTGCGCTGAATATTTACCCCAATTCAAATCCAAGGTGATCAAATGCGAAATAGCCTCTTAAGCACAGAATACCTAACGGTAAAAGGTGCTTTAATTTTAAATTCATAATTACTTTAACGGCAATAAACAAGTAATAGTGTGTAAATACATTTTACGAACTAAGAAACAATTTTGAGCCTATAAAGAAGTTTATAACCACACTACAATATATGTAAATAAATTAACACTCAATTAATACAAGTGATAAAAAAAATGTACAACAGACTTCTATATTTATGACGGATCCGTAGCACAGTGGCTCAGCAATGAGTGGCTGCGCTGGGTATCGCAGGTTCGAATTCCGCACAAAACAAGTATTTGTATGGCTTACAACCAATTGTTCCGGGTCTGGATGTTTGTCCTTGTGAAATTTATGTTTGTACATCATCAATGTAGTTGTAGTCAACTAAATACGCATTTTAAAAATTACTCATCAGATCTTAATCAAATTTATATGGGACCACAAAAAAGCATAAACTTTCAAATAAAGAAATAGTCAACAAAATTGGTTCACTCGAAAATATTTCTAAGTACTTAAAAAAATGTAGTCGAATTGAGAACCTAATTTTTTTTGAATTCTTTTGAAAATATCATAACGTTCTAAGATCCGGATAAGAAGATAAATATTTTTAGATAATTCTTTATTTATATGTTTATATTCATTATGCTATTACCCGTAAATTAAGTTTAACAATGGGTGAATTGAATAACTGATTAACAAAATTTAGGTTTCGGCTTTATGGATTGAAAAAGAATAAAATAATTTCCTATAGCTATAGCTTTTGAAGTCAGTAAGATATAGTGTAGCTTCTTTTTGAATACGTTTAAAAAGGGTAGGGAAAAGGAACCAAACAAGAGGACAAAACAGCTCAAGAGTGTATTACAAAAAAGGAACGTTTCATTTCTTGTATTTAAGTCTCCTAGAGCAGCATCAAGTCTATTAGTGATACGTCAGTTTTCAAAGAGTGACGCTACACAAGACACATGGCTCTGGACACTCGTTCGCTGCTGACACGTTAACGGAAATCGGGACACGAGCCGGTTACGTAAAATACAATGTGTCCTTGTTCCTAAATGGCGATTGGCGGGCGCTTTAGAGCGAATATAATACAAATATCGATCTCGTTATGGTGCTCGATTAACCGAAGTTGCAATATATTCTATTTAATTACTGCTGGGTAACGAAGTCAAAGTATTCGACTACAAAGTTCGGACCTTTTGAAGAAATGGAATAGACATATATTTATTCGGTATTTTAGGAAACTTCGAAGTCTTCTGCGTCATTTTCAACCCTTAGCTTTTAACAAAATTGGTACTTATTAAATTTGGCATAAAACATGCATATTTTTTATTATATGGATTACTTAAGGATTATTTCCAAAAATGGTTTTTATCTTTTTCCTCCCTATTATCTTGTTACCGTCAACTCGACTTAGCTACGTATTCATTAGTATTTAATGTATCAGGTAATGGTATTAATAAGCTATTGGGCACAAAAGGCAATAAAATATAATAATTTTTTGTTAAAGTTCTACGCGGACGAAGTAACGAGTAAAAGTTACTTCGTCCGTTAAGAGTACGTTGGCACCCCTGTGGACTAAAATGGAATGCCTCAAAGCCCTTATTATAATTGCTCTCTATATTCTTCAAAACGAAACACAGCAATACAAGCACAGCGTTTGGCGGCAGAAAGTGGTAGTAGTACGTACCCAGACGAATTCCTGAGCAGAAACACAGCAAGACGAGCGCTGCGTTTGGCGGCAGAAAGGGGTCAGATAGTAGTACGTACCCAGATGGATTCCCGAGCAGAAACACAGCAACACGAGCACTGCGTTTGGTGGCAGAAAGTGATCAGTTAGTAGTACGTACCCAAAATTGCTGAGCAGAAATACAGCAATACGAGCACTGCATTTGGCGGCAGCAAGTGGTCAGCTAGTAGTACGTACCCAGACGGATTCCTGAGCAGAAACACAGCAACACGAGCACTGCGTTTGGTGGCAGAAAGTGATCAGTTAGTAGTACGTACCCAAAATTGCTGAGCAGAAATACAGCAATACGAGCACTGCATTTGGCGGCAGCAAGTGGTCAGCTAGTAGTACGTACCCAGACGGATTCCTGAGCAGAAACACAGCAACACGAGCACTGCGTTTGGTGGCAGAAAGTGGTCAGTTAGTAGTACGTACCCAGAATTGCTGAGCAGAAATACAGCAATACGAGCACTGCTTTTGGTCGCAGAAAGTGGTCAGATAGTAGTACGTACCCAGACGGATTCCTGAGCAGAAACACATTAATACGAGCACTGCGTTTGGCGGCAGAAAGTGGTCAGCTAGTAGTACGTACCCAGACAGATTCCTGAGCAGAAACACAGCAACACGAGCACTGCGTTTGGTGGCAGAAAGTGGTCAGTTAGTAGTACGTACCCAGAATTGCTGAGCAGAAATACAGCAATACGAGCACTGCTTTTGGTCGCTGAAAGTGGTCAGATAGTAGTACGTACCCAGACGGATTCCTGAGCAGAAACACATTAATACGAGCACTGCGTTTGGCGGCAGAAAGTGGTCAGCTAGTAGTACGTACCCAGACGGATTACTGAGCAGAAACACAGCAACACGAGCACTGCGTTTGGTGGCAGAAAGTGGTCAGTTAATTAGAAAATGTATATATACAAAAGACTTCCCTGACGGAAGTCTAAGCGAAATCCGAATAATATGCTTTTACGCTAGCTTGGTATGCAGAGTAATGAACAACAGAGAGAGCATTGTTTACTACTTAACTAAATCTTTTTTATTTATAATATTAGTTCCTACAGATTAAAAATTCTGTACTTTATTCGTTACAAAGATACAAAAATAATTTTCTTCTATATAATAATCTTTTTTTCTTTAGATTATAAGTTCTGTAAAGTAGTTATTCTGTAAAGTAAAATTATTGAATTGTCATCGATTTTTTTTTTCTGAATTGGTGCATCGTACGTAAAATACTTTACGTAACTGAATTGCAAACTGTTTGTTCTTGTGAGTTTTACAAGATGCCGTAATGCAAATTGCGTAAATGATAAAGAATAAAACTAAAAAGTTCCTGTTTGTCCCATTTTGGGGTTAGGTACTGTGTGTGTAAATTCTCACAAGACTACTCCAACCGGTCAATCACTTCACACCCGTAGTAAGTCAGTTTTTCTTAATTATGTACTTACCCCATACTTTCGGATAATACATTGACTGTGACATTATTTGCGGTCTCTGTGCTTGAACTACTCTGTACATTTGAGAAGAAGAGAGTTCATCACTTTCCGAGAAACTTATAAATGACCAGTTGGCTAATGTAAATAACTAAAAATGCAGCCTATTAGGCAGCCTCCAACAAAAAAGTACCTTACACAAAAATATAACCTCAAAATAGAACTTACCACATTCGAGCAGCGTTCTTGCGATAAACTCTCTTTGGTTTACCACTTAGGTAATATTTATTTCTTACCTATATTCACATTTATAGTCGCTTAAGCGCGTGTAAACCACTAAATTTACGATTTTCAATACAGACATGACTTTTCTCACCTTACGCTACACATCAAAGCGCCTGGTAATTTATGACGGCAAACTTTTATCTGGCAATGTACAATATTATTATTCAGGGGGTTTTCATGCTGGTCTACCTTTCCGGTGATCCTGTTATGGAATACGGGTACGCGACCCCGGCTCCCCGAGCTACTGTTATTCTCATACCTTTCCTGCCGAGATAACAGTATCCTTACACCTACGCTCCTACCCCCAACCTTTTTTTTTCCTTTTTCCAAAATGGTAGCTTCCTCTACCAACAATAGCATACCCAAAGAGGGTTGGTGTCAGGCAGGCGGCCGACTGTAAAACTTTTGCCAAATCCCATGCAGTAAACTTATGAATATTACGAGTTGTGGGATATATGACAGGGCTAGGGCGTACCCCGCAGGCGACGCGCAGGAGCAGCACCCGGCTCCTGTGGGAAGTGGGCAAGGGTTGTCGCACCTTACGGAGCGGGTGCGACGTAAGAGGCGAGCCCGTAGAGAGAAGAATGTCAGAGTGAGGTTTGCAAGCTGGAATATAGGTACGATGACTGGAAGAGGAAGAGAGTTAGCAGATGTTTTGAAACGACGAAGAGTGAATGTTGCCTGTTTGCAGGAAACAAAATGGAAGGGCAATAAAGCAAGAGAGATTGGGGAAGGATACAAGTTTTATTACTGTGGAAGTGACGGGAAGCGAAATGGAGTAGGAGTTGTGTTAGATAGTGGAATGAAAGAACGAGTGACAGATGTGAAAAGAGTAAATGACAGAATGATAGTTGTTAAATTAATGATTGAAAACAAAGTAGTGAATGTTGTAAGTGTGTATGCTCCGCAAACAGGCTGTGAAGAGAGTGTGAAAGAGAAGTTTTGGGAGGAATTTGATTGTATGATGATGGGAATACCTGAGAGTGAGGATGTTTATATGGGAGGAGATTTTAATGGACATGTAGGGAGAGTGAATGACGGGTATGAAAGAGTACACGGTGGATGGGGGTACGGAGTACGCAACCGTGAGGGGGAAGTTCTTCTGCAAGCAGCATGTGCTTTCGACCTGGCTGTAGTAAACACGTGGTTCCAAAAACGAGATCAGCATCTTGTTACTTATAAAAGTGGCCACCACGCGACACAGATCGACTATCTTCTGTTAAGACGGAACCAAATCAAGAGTGTAAAAAACTGCAAAGTGCTTCCAGGTGAAGACTTAGTATCCCAGCACCGAATTCTGCTGGCTGACATCTGCTTAACTGTTCGCCTCAACAAACATAAGGATCGTCCCCCACCCAAAATAAAGTGGCATTTGTTGCATAAGGAGGAGTATGCAAGTGAATTTAGAGAGCTAGTTGTAAACAAGATGATAGAGATGGGTGATATGGAAGGAATGAGTGTGAATGAGTGCTGGAAGGAAATGGCTGATTGTATCCGAAGTGTGGCAAGGAAGGTGTTAGGAGAAACAAAAGGGAAGCGTATGATAGATAAGGATGGGTGGTGGTGGAGTGAAAGTATTAGAGAAGTTTTGAGAGAAAAGAAAAATGCCTTTAAAGAATGGCAGAGCGTAGAAGACCAGAATGAATCCATAAAAGAAAGTAAGAGAGAGGCGTATAAAGAATGTAAGAAGAGAGCGAAGAAGGAAGTTGCTATTTGTAGGGCAGAGGCGCAAGATAAATTATATCGGTCCCTTGAAAGCCCCGAAGGTCAAAAACGACTTTTTCAAATTGCAAGAGCGAGAGAAAGGAATGGAAGAGATGTTTCACATGTAAAATGTATAAAAGATGATTCTGGAAGGATTTTGACTGACGATGAAAGTATAAAGAAGCGATGGAAGGAGTATTTTGAGAAATTGATGAATGAGGAGAATGAATGGAATGGTATGCTTGAAAACCCACCAGTGAATATGGGCTTAGTGAGAGAAATTAGTGTGGAAGAAGTAAAAATGGCTGTTAGGAATATGAAGAATGGGAAGGCAGTCGGCCCAGATGGAATACCAGTAGAAGTGTGGAAGTTGCTGAGTGCGGATGGATGGAAGTGGTTGAGTTTATTTTTCGGTAAATTGTTGCAGGAAGAACAAATACCTGAGGAATGGTGCAGTAGTATACTGGTCCCCATTTTTAAAAACAAAGGAGACGTTCAAAACTGCAGCAGTTACCGGGGAATAAAACTCATGTCACATACTATGAAAGTCTGGGAAAGAATAATAGAGAGAAGAATGAGAGAAGAGTGTGAGATAACACAAAACCAGTTCGGATTCATGCCCGGTCGAGGTACGACAGATGCCATTTTCGCATTACGCCAATTGTGCGAAAAGTACAAGCGCGTGCATAAAAATCTGCACATGGTTTTTGTTGACCTTGAAAAGGCGTACGATCGGGTTCCCCGTGAGGTTTTGTGGTGGGGGTTAAAGATGAAAGGTATGCCTGGGAAGTATGTGAGGTTAGTCCGTGCTATGTACAGAGCATCCCGTACATGTGTACGATCTGCCGCGGGAACTACGGGCAGTATCGATGTGGCGGTAGGGCTGCACCAAGGGTCGGCATTGAGCCCTTACCTCTTCCTACTGATTATGGACGCTTTGACGTCGGACCTGCAGGATGAGGCACCCTGGTGCATGCTCTTTGCTGATGACATCGTGCTTGTCGGGGAAGAAGGCATCGAGGTACAGAGCAGACTGACGGGGTGGCAACAGAGGCTGGAAAGTGTTGGCTTGAAGATCAGCAGATCCAAAACCGAATATCTGTGCTGTGATTTCGGCGGTCTTTCCAGTCCTGTACCCATGTCGTTGGATGGCGCTATACTGCCTACCTGCTCAGATTTCAAGTACCTCGGTTCCCTCATTCAAGGCGACGGCGGAATAGATAGAGCTGTGCAGCATAGGATTAACGCAGGGTGGATGAAGTGGCGACAGGTCACAGCCACAACGTGCGATCCCCGAATGCCAATAAGGCTGAAGGGGAAAATTTACAAATCGATCATCCGACCTGTCGTCATGTATGGAAGTGAATGCTGGGCCGTCAAGAAGAAGGATGAAAATAGACTGCATGCGAATGAAATGAGAATGTTACGATGGATGTGTGGTGTGACAAGGATGGATAAGATAAGGAATGAGTATATAAGAGGAAGCCTGAAAGTAGCGCCAGTGGTAGAAAAGGTGAGAGGAAGCAGATTGGCATGGTTTGGGCATGTGATGCGGAGGAATGAAAGTCATGTCACAATACGAGTGTTGAATATGAATGTGGAGGGACACACGGGCAGAGGAAGGCCGAATAAAAGATGGATCGATTGTGTGAAGAGTGATATGAGAATGAAAGGAGTAAGTATGGAAATGACGGCTGATAGAGAGGAATGGAACAAGAAGGTTTACTGCGCCGACCCCAGATAATGGGAAATGGTTTAGAGAATGATGATGTACAATATTATTATTAGGCGTTAGTAATTAAAAGGAATTTCGTTAATAATTTTTTTTTGTTTGTAAAAGGTCGAATATGAAGACGGCAGGAATCTTCGAAATCACATTACAAATATTTTTACGTAGAAATAATTTTTCATAAATTTATATACACAGAATTTTGGAAGGGTAATAATTTTTGGATATCATTATTTAACGTTTTTTTTTTAAATTCGTATCTTGACTTATTTTAAAATTTTAAAAACGGCGGGCACCGTTTGAAGAAACCGAATAAACCTACTAAAATGTTTTAACGCTTAGAATTACTTCAGGTCAAAGTTCTAGTAAACAGAAATACATAAAGTTTCGTTAGTTCTCTTCGTATTCGGTCTTAAGTCAAAATATCAGGGACTTTTACATTGTTAAACGTATCCAAAAGCGTCTGATTCAGTACGAAATACAAGCGTAAAGTTTCGCGTTTCGTTTACGCGCTAATTCTGACGGATTTATAGTAGAGTACTGCAGTGTTGCCACCCGTAAACGACGAACAATAAACTTTTTCAATAAAATTAAAACCTTGATAACTATCAAGCACGTGACATATTGTACGTGGCTTATTGATTTTATTGTGTGCCGTAATAAATTTAAATCTTCTGATTGACAATAAACTAAAATACTTCTGTAATAGTTTTTTTATTAATGTAAACAATTCTGGACGTGGCTAAAAATCATTGATATGTATATCACGAATAAAAAGCATTATTTAGTTGATACTAAATTTTTCTTTTTTTTTCTTTAGAGCTATCTAGTGTAAAGTTATGTAGCCGATTCTTTTTCATAGTACTATTTTAAATACTTAATAGTATTATTTAAATTTTAGTTTTTTTTTGAGTTGAATTTCATAGAGCGTTAGACCTAGGATCATGCTTAAGATGTCGTCAACTATTTCTGCGATTAATCAGCAGTGCGCCCACTACTATGTTCAGGATTGAAGGATGAAAAAGTCGGTAGCAAAAGTAAAACGTATATATCCCATGGAGTTGAATACACTGGTAGACGTTTCTGCTACTTTTACCAGCTAATCGTCGCCAAACTGTTTCTTAAGCTACCGATAAATACTTCGACCTTTCGTGTGATACGTACATAAATATTATAGTCATCACGAAAACTTATATTTGTCAAGCCTTGGTGATCTTTATATTTATAGCAAAAATTTTAATAAAAATGAAGTGTCATAGTGTAGTGTGTATCTACTAATCCATATCGTCGCGAGGGTGCCGTATCAGATGACAGGGGGAAATGAAACAGGAGATGGGCAGCAGCATCTTACTGATAACAATTCATAGTAAGAAAAATCTGCAAATGCCAATTATAAATTGGATACTGATAATACATTTTTACGTGGTAGAGTAATGCTGCAGTTATATTAGTAGTATAGATGTAACATTAATGGTTCCACTCGACCGGGGAAAGACCACGCTCTCACAGAATACCAGCGTCAAATAGTAGCTTAATTCTGCTGCTTTTCATATGGTGAGTGTAGAGAACTGGAGACTCGTTTTACTGGAAACGAGGCATTCCATCTAAGTCCTCACGGGTGACAACGCATCTGCATTTATTGATTCGTAATCGAGGATAGATGTAGATGTCTATGGGCCACAGCAACGACTTACCATCAGGTTGACTGTGTGATCGTTTGCCACCCTATTCTATAAAAAATTAGCCAAGAGTGTCTTTTTGATGAAAAGTAATAATAAAAACGGCGGTTGCCAACCCCCTTGCCAACTGTGGTAACTATGGTAAATATCAAAATATATGGTAATATTTGTATATGAAGCAATCGATGGACTAGGTCCATGTTCAGCAGAGAAATTTTGACAGGCTGTAACAATAACGGTAACCGAAATTTTAATAAGCTTTAAAATCAATCGAACAGCGACTGCAAGTGCAAACATAGACCAAACCCAACGCGTCCCGTATTCAAGTGTTGGGTGTTGAAAATGGCGAACATCCGAAGCTCGCTACAACGGGGTTGACGAGTTTAATCGAAAAATAAACGGAGCATAAATATCGAAACAAACGGGAACGCCTAGTCGGATCCTCGCCTATATTCAAACGTTACAGTTTTACTCTGGTTTTACTGCGCGCTGTTTAAAACAAATATGTTTGCTACACGACAGAATAACCGCATACATTTTTAAGCTGTATATTTAAACAAAAATATATATGAAAGATGTTTAGCGAAGCTGTGTTCACCGTGCATAATAACACTTGGTTTATGTTAAGTAAATATTTTTACTATGCCGTTTCACAAAATGTAAAATTTAATTTCGTTTTACTTTATTTTTTATTATGATTTACCGTATAAGTGAATAAAGTGCTCATGAATTGCTTTGTATAAGAAGAAAATATAAATTTTATAAAAATGTAAACATTTCACGACTCGTGTATTATTAATTAATATATATTAATACATGAGCCATGATAATTCAGCGGTGAAGCGCTCTCTGTAAAACCTCGCCCAATAAAACCTCAGTGATTACGTGCTGTAGAGGAAAACTTCAAGTCAGCGAACTAGATTGCTTGCTCTTGCTCTTTAGAAGTCATTCAAACCGACAAGGAGGTCCTTGCTACTTTTTCAAAAAAGGTAGCCGACTTCTATTTTATTGTAGAGCTGACGGGACATTGACGGCGCACTTATTGCCTTCGTGCGCCTTTAAAACCTCTCTCTAAGTCCCCGCACCCGCAACGAAATTGAACTCGTTGACACCGCAAATCGATTTCTCGTAATATAACCAACATTGTTCAACAAATTCCATTTATACTGGTCGTACGTTCCTGCAACAAGAAACAAAATACATATATTAGAAACTAAATATATAGATTACATTGTGTTTTATCGCTTTTAGTCGCTTCAATTTACTAATAGTCGTATAGATTTATAAAACCCGTATTTAACAAAAGATTTAAACAAAAGAACACAAACATAGAAAAAAACAATGTTTAGAAGTTAAGATAAATATACCTAAACAACGGTCGTTTTTAACAAAAATTTAAATGTTCACTTTTAGAAACATAAAAGAGTAATAGTTAAGGTGTCTGCTATAGAACTGCTGTTTAAATCTCAACCGAAGCAAGTCTTTTTCAAACACACATCTTGTCTGTGTTATGATTTGCCTCTCTAATCTTCTCTTTGTTTCTTTATACTACATTAGACCTGTCATGCCTGTGTGTTTGTTTGTATATTAAAGAAACGATTCGTTGTAATAAAATACAAATACGTGTTAAAACTGTTTGCAGCTAAATACTCGTTAATGAAAACTTACCCTTAACTTACACTTACGTTGATTTAATATACATAGTTTTCATTCTATTACATGAAAAATGATGGTCACTACATGCAAAGCCGCAGTAAAACGCTTAGGCGACCCGCTACCGAGACATACATACATATTCACTTATTTTTTATTATACACCAAAATACAGAATAACGAGTAGAGTTAAATTTAAAGTATAATACGTAAAACAGGCAGTCTTATCACTCTTAAAGTGATCTCTTCCAGACAACCGTTGCGTAGAGTTGCAAACAATAGTTAAAATAGAGGGGGGCGTAAAAATTACGTACGTATTGTTTAGATTCTGGATGTTCGTCTACGTTCGTTGTGAACCAAAGGCAGTCTTCCACGATAAGTAGGATGTTCCTAGTAGAGTATGGTAACGTTTAAAAAAAATAACATCACCACATAATAATTAAAAAAATTAAGATGGTATTTTTGTAGAATTACTACGCAATGTTAAATCTTATTACCTTTTATTAGTAAGTTTAATTAGTAAGGCTTCATAGAAGGACGACAAATCGTGTCGCCTTTGTATGCCTAATGTCGTCTACTTATAATAAATCTAATGAAAAAACTACATTTTAACGGCAGAGGTATTATATACATTGTACAAAATTATATAAGTGTACCAGTTTTATTATTTAGAATCCTTAATCGAGTCTAATTGTTCAAAATCGATTACAGACACGATTTGCTGTCTTTCGATGCAGAGCCAACCAATGCTGTAACTTTTTCAATGTCGTCTACTGTGTATCAAATCTATATGTAAATCAAATGTAATGAGAATTTCAATGTTAATAGTAGGTATAAGGTACGTAAAATATCAAAATTATAGTAGATACCTGTTTTATTATTCAGAATCGATTACAGTATGCCTTATAGGTCAGCCGCAGAGCGATATTTCAATCAATAGAGTAACGACTTGCTTTATGTCTGTGATAATCGCTCGGGGATAACTTTGTTCTGCAGTTGGCTCATATTATCAGTTGCTGCTAATCATTTAAAATTGACTCTAAAAATAATCCACAGTCGACATACTTTCCGTCCCATGGAGTTAATTGCAGCGTCAGACCTAGGAGACTATCCACTACCCAATATCGTCCATTTGGTGTCATAAAAGACGATAAAAGGAAATAAAACAAGAGATAGACAGCTGCAGCAACATCCTGACAATAACTCAAAATAGTAAAAAACTGCGATTGTCAATGATTAATTGGATACTGATGATGAATCGCAAAAAAAATTAACCAGGAGAAGGGCAGCAGCGTCTTTTAAATGTCAACTAAAAACAAAAAACAGCGGTTGCCAACACGCCTGCCAAGTATAGCTGTGGTAAATATCCTCCCTATGAGGCAATCTGATGACAAGGCCCGTGTTCAGCAGTTAAATTTTAATAGGTTTTATTTTTACCAATCGAGCAGCGACTGCAAGTGCTGACAGCCTAATCCTCACGCGTCCCGTATTCATAAGTCGAGGGTAAATAGGCGAACGTCCGAAGCTCGCTACAAAAACGGAGCTGACGAGTTTAATCGAAAAATAAACGGAGCATAAATATCGGAGCGGACGGGGACGCCTAGTCGGACCCTCGCCTTCCTCCAAAGGTTAAAATACTGCAAGCTGTTTAAAACAAATATGTTTGCTACACGAAAGAATTAACGAATACATTTTTAATTTGCACAATAACGTATGAATATGTTAGGTAAACAGGTTTTCTACGCCATTTCGCAAAATGTAAAATTTAATTTAATTTCACCCACTTTAATTTTTTATTATGATTTACCGTATAATTGAATATGACGCTCATGACGTGCTTTGTGTGAAAAGGTAATTGAAATTTTATTAAAATGTAAACATTTTACAACTAATATTTAAGCCATGGTAGTTCAGGGGCGAAGCTTTCGTTGTAAATTTCATAATACGAAACACTACCGAAACTGTTAATTGCAATATTTAGTGCTGATTTACTACTTTCTCGGCGGAAAAAGCCATTTTAAGGAATTCTATATGTCTGACAAATAAAATATTTTTTAGGCAGATGAATTTCGGCAAGAAAAGCAAGTTTAGCAAAGCGGTGCAAACAACTCTCGTATATCAGCCCAGCAGCAGGTAGTATTAGACTGTTATTGAATTAAACATTAAGGTGTAAATGTACACTAATTTCCTACCAAACATTAATCTTATATATTATAAAGGGTAGTGCCTAAACTTGCAGTTATTTTATTGATTTCTTAATATCAAATAAAACTAATTTAATGGATTTTACTGCGTATAATTTAACTTTTTTTGCAGTTTTTATTTAATCTTAATTTAACCTCTTTGGATCAAATATGTCCAAAGAGGTTAAATTACGAATTAAACGAATGCGCAATTCTGCCTTGGAATTTATTTAGTAAAAATTCTAATACGCTGACCAGTAAACCATATACTATTTTATACTGTCAGAAATATATATTTTGATGTTTATTTATCTACTTATAGAGTCGTAATAGCTTCTTCTACTTTATAATCAGCCTGTAAAAGTCCACCATCAGATTGTCTCTTCATACTGTTAATGGATTTTCCGGAATGAGATCTATCCTTCGGGCATTATTGTAACATAAAGGCTTACATCCGTGTAGCTATATTTGGACAAGTTAATGCTATTTATGATATTATAATTTGTTACCGTGGTTATCAACACAACATAAAAATTCAACTACCTACTCATATCAGAACTAAATTTGAGCCAGTAGGCTACGGGGTATAAAGATTTGGATATCAGAAAACTAAAACATCTTAAACAAAAGCAAGCATGCAAATCAAAGCAAGTAGCGAATTCAAAAGCAAGCATATTTATTTCGGTATTTGTAGACCGAAATAAATTTTCCGAGAACTTCGCCTAACCAATATTTAATAATAGTTGTAGGCTTTCACACGCTAAGTTAGGCTTATGTTAATATAATTAAAATATACGACCATTCGGCATCGTTGTTCCATTTCCAAGGCTTCGGAAATCCTCATGGGTAACTAAGTTGGAACGGAGCTTAATTGAAATAGAAGTAGGACGGTGTTTAAAATAAATTATAGTATTTAATCCCACTCGAATCCCTTATAAATCCCTAATGTAATTGATCTCATGTTTTATTTCGGAAAATGGTAACATTTATAAATTATTTATTTATTTTGGGTAATTGGAAAGCCACAAGTACACATCTAGAACAACTTTTTTATTATTAATATAAAAAATTTTACCTACATAAGTCCTACTCCTGAGTACAGACTTCTAATTTAATTTTAGGTTTTAAGGGCAAGAAAGTGTCCACTGCGCTGCCCCATTGCATGCTAGCGAACGTCACATGTCTTCGAATTAATTTTTGAAATATTATTAATATACAATTTTTTTTCATTCAATGCAAAATTCATCTGTTGTATTTTTTTCTTATTATTATTTAATAGTCAGTTTCACTTATTTTTTACTTACGTACTTTATTCTAGTAACGATAATAATCGATATATTATTGCTTGAACTTAACGTCTCGACCGACCGCGGCCATATTACGTCAAATCCCTAGCCGTCTCATGAGGTCGCGCCCACCCATAGCACTTTAACCCATAACAACTAGCTAGTAGAAATGTTATACGAGCCGGGAACGCGCGCCGTGTATATGGCTTAAAAGCCAACTACTAGAATTTCGTGACTCAGTTCGAAACAAATCGTCGTCACGTGTTAGTCGTGGTGCAAGTGGTTAAAAATGGTCTATTGCGGTGTTTCGAACTGTTCAAACTGTATAGGAAAGGGTTATTGTTCTTCTAAAGGAATTTTTTATCATTGGTGAGTAAAATAATACATTTTACCAATGACGCCAATTAAGGATGTGCTTAGATTTTAGTTTATCGACGCTATCGATATTCTATGCCTTGTGTAATCAATTCTAGCAGGTAATTTTTAGAAATAAATTTTGCTATTAAATAAAAAGCGTAAGTTTTTATTTAACAATAAATATTTTTTCTTATTCAATCAATATTCTTATATTTTTTTAGTTTTCCGATAAACCCAGAAGTTAAGGAAAAATGGATTGTGGCGACAGGGAAAAAAATTGGTTTCCTTCTAAACATAGCAAAATATGTTCAGCACATTTTCAAGAAAAGGATTTTAATCCTACAAGAAAACGCCGTGTTCCTTTGGATCATGCTTATCCGACTATTCTCATTTGGACAACTTTTGAAAATGAATGTATCTTCTAAATAAATAAAGTATTTTAGTAAAATACAAACCATCCCGTGGTTCTATTATGCAAAACAGTAAAGAAACTATGTGGCGCCACTAGTACATTTTTGATACTTTATTATTCGAAAACGAAACGCTTTACGACATTTTGTGTAATTATACTAAAATGAAGTCAGTCTTGCTGTCGCACGGATGGGCCGGCTCGAACCGGGGTGGTACCACGACCTCACAGAAAACTAGCGTGAAGTAGCGGTTTACCTCCGCGTTTCGCTTGGTGAGTGCAGGTGGCCGGAGGCCCCTTTTACTGGAAATGAGGCATTCCATCTTAGGCCTCACGGGTGACAACGCATCTACATTTTGATTTGTAATAGAGGATAGAAGTAGATGTCTATGCCAAAGCAACCACTTACCATCAGGTGGACTGTGTGCTCGTTTGTTACCCTTATCCTACAAAAAAAGTCAAAACAAACAAAATTCTATCCATTTATGATAGTTTCAGCTCGCAAATGATTGGTTTGTTTTTGTTACTGTAACTTGTTACTTCATTGTAACTGCTCACAAAATACTCGAAAAAATCGATTGATGTTCTAAATATAACTAAAATCATTTCTATTTGCGGCGCTAATGTGCGTGTCGTACCACTTTAAAACTCCTTTTTGAGAATGATGAATGGAAAAATGTTTGTTAATCATTATGTTTTAATTCTATAATTGTCACCTTGCTACTTTTTGCAAAGCAACTATTAAGTTACCAAACATGTTATTTCAGGTCTCAGATATCCAAGTTAACGTAACACCATGAAAATCTCCGTCACCTTCTATGCCATCCAAATCTGCTAAGCTATCGATTCAGTTAGATCCGGACATAATGGAAACTCCCAGAAAACGAAAAATGCAACGTATTATAAACGAAAAGGAAAATGTTATATAAAACAAACGATCGAAAATAAAAAGTTTACAAGGTAAAAACCGGAGATATAGAAAAAAAAATATAGAGTTGCAAGAAATAATAAAGGAATTACAATCAAATAGATTAATTAATAGCGACCAAGCCTTTTTTTTAGAAAACACCAACGTTAACACAAAAGAGTTATTTAAAAGATGTGAGAAGAAATTAAAATCTAAAAAATTAACACGCGAAAAATACTCACCGAGCCTTCGGAGTTTTGCGATGACGCTACATTTTTATTCGCCGAAGGCATATCTTTACGTAAGGCGCAAGTTTGAGACCTGCTTGCCTCATCCCAGAACCATTAAAAAATGTTATCAATCTTTTGACGCAGAACCTGGTTTTACCACAGAGTCCCTTGATGCTATAAAATCTAAAGTTCAATCTACGCAATATCCAATATTATATAATTTGGTGTTGGATGAGATCGCGATTCCATCGAATGCGATGGGAAACGTATGCATGGTTATGTCAATTTCGGAAACAATTTAAACGATGGTGGGGATACTTTGTGTGAAGCTAAAGAGGCTTTAGTATTCCTTGTTACTGCAACTAATGGTATGGACTATAGAAAAGTATACAGATATTCGCCTTCACCATTTGATGAAAACCTCAGCACAAAAAGTATCAAAAAGACAACTTTTAAATAAATATTCGCATTTTACAGGACAATAAATAAATAAATATTTCAATAAATACTTTGTTTTTGAAATGATGAAAATGTCTTAATTTTTTTTCTATTTTACTATAAAGTTTAACTCCTTCAAATTAATTATTTTTCTACTTTACGTTTTTTTTATAGCATTTAGTTTATTTTATTAAATTTACGTTTCATATTATATTATTTTACTGTTTTATTTTATCACATATTTATTACCTACATTAATCCGTGTCGATATTTTATCGATAGTTTTTTGTCAAGCACTAGCCTATATGAGTTGAGTGTGTTAACTACCCGCAAGGAGTGGGGAGACTAGCGGCGGCAGTGGTACCGCAAGTAAATTGAAACAAAGGCATTTCTATTCCGCTATATTAGGTGTTTTGTGATATATATATATATATATATATATATATATATATATATATATATATATATACATATATATATATATATATGTATATATATATATATATATATATATATATATATATATATATATATATATGTAAGCTAAGATGTTTTTGAAATGATGAAAATGTCTTAATTTTTTTTCTATTTTACTATAAAGTTTAACTCCTTCAAATTAATTATTTTTCTACTTTACGTTTTTTTTATAGCATTTAGTTTATTTTATTAAATTTACGTTTCATATTATATTATTTTACTGTTTTATTTTATCACATATTTATTACCTACATTAATCCGTGTCGATATTTTATCGATAGTTTTTTGTCAAGCACTAGCCTATATGAGTTGAGTGTGTTAACTACCTGCAAGGAGTGGGGAGACTAGCGGCGGCAGTGGTACCGCAAGTAAATTGAAACAAAGGCATTTCTATTCCGCTATATTAGGTGTTTTGTGATATATATATATATATATATATATATATATATATATATATATATATATATATATATATATATATATATATATATATATATATAGACTACTTTTCTATAAAGAAGTTTGGCATCGTATAATCAATATGAAATACTGTATCCTATCCTCTAGTCTCTAGTGCAACAAAAACTGTTATCCTTTGAATATTTATTCATAATCTACGTTCATTTCATACGCCATTTTCGCGTGAATGTTATTATTTTTATTATTGTTGATTTTTTGACTCTTCTATTGTTTTAGTAATGTTTTAGTATAGTGTTTTATTATAAAATTGTAATGAAAGTTTTTGTGTGAATATAATTTATCTTTTCACGCAGATTTTCACGCTGTCGGCAGCGTGAAAATTAAAATTATACGCTTGGTATGTTTTTTTGTTATCAAAATACGGTAATATCTTTTTGTAATGAAGTAAAACTTGACTTTTGTTTAGACCACAGTATAGATAATTTTGTATAGATTTTATATTGCTAAACTTCTTCCTAGAGAAGTAGTCACTAAATATAAGTTTTAATGGTTTTAAGTGCTATGGGTGGGTGCGGTCGCATGCTACCGCCCGAGAGCTGCTGGGCGCATGCAACTGCATGGGGTTTTTATGTCACTTGAAGAGTTAAAAGTCAAGTCGTTCTCTTGATATTTGGGTTATCTATTACCATTTTGAAACAAAGACTAACGGACGTCGACGGTAGAAAATTCTTATTGAATTTTTTTTTGTAATAATATGTATTACAAAACAGAATAAAAGCATCAGCTTTATACAACAATATTATTTCGTAATATTAATGTGCTTTTTAACACGTATTTGTATGTCAGTTCTTCTATCGTAAAAAGTTGAGATCCATGTAATACCAAGTCGATTAATTTATTCAGTCCCTACTTAAGGGTCCTTCCGTCTTAAGTTATTACGTAATTAGCTGACATAACAACATCTTGTTGTGACCATATCAATATTAAAGATCTTATATGTTTTAAATAAATAGATTGACTTGGGCTATTACATGAAAACACAATGAATCTCACAAGTAATACATATTATATTACATACGATTGCTTAGTGCGATTGCCAAGTTAATCTATTTATTTAAAACATAAAAGAAACTGGAACTTAATTGTTAAAAATATTTTAGTTTTTCCTTGATTTATACAATAAACACTAATTGTGTTCTAAGTTTGAAGCTTCTATGTCTGCTAGAAGTGAAGTTTTGATGATCGGTCAGTCACTAAGTGACAAAATTAAGAAACTTTGACTAATTATAATTCCTGAATTACTGGTTGGTAATGGTCTGAATGGTATAGCCGTGCCGCTTTTTTGCTCGACTTGGCAGGGGGACTGCCGTGCCCACAGATCCGATTTAATGAGAGCGAGTCTTATGACATAGATAGGTCAATAGTAAAGACCATCCCCTCCTCTTCACGATATAGTTGATGGATGTTGCGAAGCACTCGAAACGTCGAAAATATAAAATGAGTAAAAATAAACGAGTAAATAACATCGTATATGATAAATTAGCATACACGCATATTATAGGAAATCATTCAAGGTCTGTAAAAACCGACAATAAAGTAATTCACAAATAACACATAATAGGCAAGTATACGCTGATAACAAAGCTACGCTTTCCACAACATGTCAACATGTTTTATAATAAATCAATATTTTATTATACACCCAAATAACATAAACCGGAAGTAGTTGAAGTCGACTGCTTTACCCCATCATTTAATAAATGTTACGTTATGGTCCTAAATTTCCATGGATTTTAAAGTGTAGGTATGTAACAACTAAACGGTATACTGGTGTAAATACGAAAATATCCAGTGCAATTGATATCAGTAAATAGCTAAGAGAGGAGGTAGGAAGGTACGTAGTGATGCACCTTGCCAGATTCATTCGGTAAACAAAACGTCCATTGTAGGTGACGCGTCGTATCTCATGCTATAATATGCGGTACAATGCCTCGGCGCGTCGCCAGACCGCAATACCAACCTGCACCGCAGCACTAATGATAATTGGATCTGACTGCCGTTGTCACCTAATTTGACGAGGGAGGTGAGGTCTAACAATATTTTATATAGTATAGTGAAAGAGTTTCTTTATTTTAATTCATAGAATCAGACGTTCGTTTAATATTCCTCCCCCACAGATTGCCTCATGGCTAATTTGGTGGCATAATTGCCATGCTCAGCACGCTTAACCAGGTTTTTATTATTTTGAGCTCTTATCAGAAAGATCTTACTGGCGATGTTCAGCTTAATTTGCTTCTGCCGCTTATGGAGAAACTTACAACAATGGGATAGTGAATTATTTTAAGGATCATGTGAATCAAAATTTATTAGTTATGTAGTGGTATTCGGAGCCAACGTCGAGAATGAAAATAATTTAATATTAAAAACAAAACAATCCATAAAATTCGTTTGATTGAAGGTAGATCTCATCTAATTAATTTTCAAAGTTTTAAGACAATTGTCAATTTAGATTTTTTTACAGAGATAATAATTGTAAGTGAACTATGATCATATTTGTTTCGTTGCATATAAAGTTAAAAGTTTAAGTTACAGCCTTTATAATAATGGGACGTCCATTGCTGGGCACAGGCTTCCTGCCATTTCTGAGAGGGTTTAAGAACAAGAAAATGTCCGCAGCGCTGTCCCAATGTGTGTTGGCGAACTGCACATCTCTTCAAAATAGTTTTTTCCTCACGATGTCTTCCTTTACCGCAGAGCACGTGATAAGTCAGCACTTAAAATTGCAATTAACATTTTCATTGGTGCCGGCGTAGATCAAACCCGGTTTGCTCGCGTACTGTGAAATTTACTCTTAAAATATGATATTTCGCAACTCTTGTTAGATACAATACCAAATGGAATTAAATTGAAAACTTTTTTAAATAGTTATGACACATAGCTAATTCACTAGTTTTTCGCTTTAATCTAAACTAATGTTTTTCTTAACTTATGTTCTTATCCCTAAATCAAGTTTACCTCAATATGTATAAGGCCATATGTTATACGTTTACAATTTGTTAGTTAATTTTGTAACAGTTTCAGGTAAGCTATCGAGTAAATAAATTAATAAATAGACAGAACCTATCATAAATTTACTTACAGGTAGGGCGCCCCTAGAGGTTATTGTTGCAAACACGATCCTGAGCCAGCCGCATTTAGACATTTCTAATTTGATTTACATTTCACTTCAACCAATGAGATCTTATGACATATTAGAAAAACTATTAACTAACACTTGGATGTATGCCCTCATGTTACGGGTAATGGGAAAAAAAGAAGACAATAAATGACACGTGTAAATATCCCTGAAGACATGAAACATCCCACATGTAATAGGTCTTTTAGCCTTCAAACCGAAACACGTTATTGGTATAATATAAGAAGATATTTTTCATATAAATAATGATTTCAAACAAGCATACAACTCATCTTATGGCACGTAGTTGCCGTGGCCCTATATCTAAATACCTATATAGGCGTCTACATCTATCTTTGATCAAAATGCAGAATCCATCCCTTTTTTTTTTTTTTTTTTTTTGCGGATGGAAAATCATCTAATGACCCCTTTCGCTCTGGGTGGAGCGTAAGGGAGTGTCAGACTTTTACTGACTAAAAACCATCCGTGTTCCTTCAGTGCCCTTACGTTCCGGAGCCGCGGTATCTCTTTCGAACAGCCCGCAGCCCCGGCAGGCGTCGGCCCTTGCGGGCCCCTTCACGCTGCTGACAGCTCTTTGAGGCGCGCGTGGAACAAAACGCGCCGTCGACACGGCCTGTCGTCATTAGACGGACGGACGACGAGCTACCCATTGCTCGCCGTCCACAGGCCTGCGCCTACGGTGGCCGGGGGCCACGACGTAGCCCCCGACGCCCAGGGCGTCTCCTGCGGCGGCCGGGGAGGAAAGCTGCTGCTCTCTCCTTCTCCCGCTCCGCCACCTCCTTCGCTAGCATCACTGCTTCGCAGAAGGTGGTGACGGCATCCCATTCCGTCTCGCTCCGGACCATGGCTTCGACCAGGGCCGGACGCGAGAGGTCGCCGCCGCCTATCGCCGCTACGAGGACACGGCGGTGCTCCGCCCAGGCAGGGCACACCTCCACGGTGTGTTCCACCGTGTCCTCCGGTCCATCCTCGCAGTGGGAGCACCCGGGCGTTTCCTCCCGCCCGATTCGGTGCAGGAACCTCCCAAACACACCGTGTCCGGTGAGGACCTGCGTCAGGCGGAAGGTGAGGATGCCGTGGCGTCTCTCAAGCCACTCCTCAAAGAGGGGTCTTATCGCCGCTATAGTGGCGTGCCCAGCACGGGGTTGCGACAGTCGCTGTCTCCATGTCGCCATGAGATCGTGCCGGAAGTCTGTCCGCTGCGCGACAACTTGCCGCGGCAGCGGGGTTTCCCCACGGCATAGTGCCTCCGCACGCCATTCGTGCAGGCGTGCGAGGACTATCGCCTCCAGATCCCATGGCGGCAATCCGGCAAGGAGGCTCGCCGCCTCGCGGGAGATCGTGCGGTAGCCGCGAACCATTTTCACGGCTATCACCCTTTGGGGCGCGTTCAGGTGGTGGACGGCAAGCCGCGCCAAACCACGCGCCCACACCGGGGCCCCGTAAAGGGCCATGGACCGCACGACCCCCGCGTAGAGCCTCCGGCAGGAGGCGTTTGGCCCTCCCAGGTTCGGCAGGAGCCGCCTGAAGGCAGCCCCGGTCCGTTCCAGTTTGGGAGCCAAACGTCGGAAGTGCTCAACGAAGTTCCATCGGCCGTCGAGGACGAGTCCTAGGTACTTCAGCGTTGACTCGACGTCGATGGATACCCCTCCTACCATCACTGAGGATCCCGGTGGTGGCCTGTTCCGAGGACCATGGAAGTGCATGGCCTCGGACTTGTGCAGAGCCACCTCAAGACCCAGTTGCCGAATCCTCTCAACGACTATCGCAACCCCGCGTGTCATATTTTCCGCCGCCGCCTCGTACGACCCCCCTTGTGCCAGTACCAGCATGTCGTCAGCGTAGCAAACTACGCTGACGCCGGTAGGGAGGTCGGCGCGCAGTACCCAGTCGTAACCGATGTTCCGCCGACACCGCACGACATCTCTCGCCGGTTCCACTCACCGTTGCGACCGGGGTAGATGACGGCCCTGTCCGTCAGGTAGTCCCCGACTATACGACGGAGATAGTTCGGCACCCGGTGATACCGGAGTGCCTCCCTAATGCAGCTCCAGGGCATGGAGTTGAAGGCGTTGGCGATGTCGAGAGACACCGCCAAGACAACCCCCCCTCTGGCCACTTCATCCCCCGTCGTGAGGGCTCTCACGCGCATGATGGCGTCCACCGTAGAGCGCCTCTTGCGGAAACCAAACTGGTGTTCCGCAAGATCCGGCCCCGTCCCCGCAAGGTGCTCGGCGAGGCGGTTTGCAATGACTCTTTCAAAGAGCTTGCCCACCTCGTCGAGCAGCACCACGGGCCGGTATGCGGACGGAGAGTCCGCAGGGCGCCCTGGCTTCCGAATGAGGACCAGCTTCCCCGTCTTCCAACGAAGCGGGAATTGGCCTCTCTCCAAGCATGCACTTAGGAGCCCCTCCAGTCGGGGCCCGAGAGCCTCCGAGGCCAGGACCCAGGCTTTGCCAGGCAAGCCATCGGGTCCTGGGGCGGTATTCCTGGCCTTGAGCCTACGTACCGCCACTCTCAGGTCTACCCCGGTCCCTTCCGGGATGTCGTCGTCGTCGTCCTGGTGGTCCGGCACCGCGGGTGGCGGAGCCATAGGCGGGGGCGGATGTTCCCGTCGCGCAGGGAACAGAGCGCTCACCACGTCCTCCACGAGCTGGGGCCGGAGACTTTGCGTCAGCGGAGGGGCCCAGGTGCGGAGTTTATCCCGCACCATCTTGCAAGGGCGCCCCCACGGATCTCTGTTGAGAGTCTCCAGCATCTCCTCACGGGCCCGATTCCGGGCCCGCAGGACAGCCTCTCGGAGGGCGTTTTTCGCCGCTCTGTATCCCTCGTACAGCTCCGCCTCAATGGCTGCCGCATTCGGTGGACGAATGCGGAGCCTGCGATGTCTGGTGTACAGGTGCCGCGCGGCGACACACGCCTCGCGCAGAGACGTCAGCTCACGCGACACACCTGACGCCGGGCGCTTCCTGGCCGGACGCGGGGCATTGCCACGTCACATATCTCAGACATGGCCTCCTGGAACCACCCTGCCTCATCATTGACGTCGGCAGGCCTGTCCGGTGATGACACCCAGGCCTGCACGATCGAGGCTTCCAGGAGGAGCTCCCGGTCCAGCTGCTTTAGCGCCCAACGCGGACCACTCGGGGCCTGTTGGACTGGCGCGCTCGAGGGCTGGGTGGAGACATCAAACCGGATGTACCGGTGGTCGGAGTAGGTCTCCACCCCCTCCATGACACGCCAGTCAATGGCACGCGGCGACAGAGCGGGGCTAGCGAACGAGATGTCCACCACCGACTCGCCCCGCATCCGCACACACGTGGGGACAGAACCCCGATTTAAGACGACCAGGCCTGTCTCCAGAGCCCAGTCTTCCACCATCCTACCCCGCACATCTGTACGACGAGAACCCCAAGCCAAGTTCTTGGCATTGAAGTCCCCGAGGACAAGTACGGGGAGGGGATAACTTCCGACGACGACTGCTCTCAGCTCTGCAAGAGAGTTGTGGAGCTCGGCGAGAGATCGGTTCGGGGAGAAGTACACCCCCACAACGACGAACTCCCCGAATCGTGCTGCTACGCACCCCTGACCCCTCCTGACACCTTCAAGGGTCGGGGTACCGGCGGCGGCCGAAGAGATGATGGCCACTGAGCCTGCAATTCCCCTGGTGTTGCGGTTGTTCTTGGGCGGCGGTAGTCACTTACCATCAAGTGAGTCTCATGCTCGTTTGCCCTCTCTTCTATAAAAAAATATTACAAATAAAGAGGGTCTGCTTAACGTTGGGAATGTGCCGTCTTTGGTTGAGTCGCTTTCGTGCTGCAGCCATAGCCAAGTTTTAGATGAAGTCCATCGTCCATTATTTCTAAAAGTAGTTACCAAAGCAAATAATTCTACACAATATTTTATTAACAACGTAGCTAATCCTAGTTTGTAAGTTGTTTAAATATTTAATCGTTTAGCAAGTTTTTAATGGTTACAGCACGTAACTGCACGTGCATTTTTGTAAATAATGAAATACTTCTAACGTAAGCAACGTGTGGCGATATATTTCACTGCGTCGTAGAATTGCGTATTAAATTAATTCATATCAGTACATAATAATTTAAAATCAGCGATAGAATAGATTTTAACTTTTTACTAACAAACATTTCGCATTCTAGAAAATTAAGTATCACTAATCGAGTATCGTGAAACAGTATCGTCCACTTTCATAAATCACCTTGCATAATGGGTAGAAAGCTACTTTGTAAGAATTATACTGCTTTACTGTTTAAGCTATTTGAATTTTATTTTACTTTTACATTGTAAATATAATTACATAACCATTGTCTTAATAGTTGTTATTTTCAAGGACATTTGTATTGTTAGTTTCATACACATGTTAGATAGAACACGTTTTCTCTAGTTAACACTAGTTTTTACTAATGCCTTTGTTATAACTAGAATTAAATATAAAGTAAAACTAGTTCTTGCTAGACAAAACGAGTTTTTCCGAAGCGAGTCAATTGGAACTGTTCCGACTGAGGCTTTGGTTTTGGATTTGATTTGATTGCGTTACTTTGAACTTTGGCTTGCTTAGCCGACCTGAGAATGAGTGATTATTGTAGATAAAATAGTTAGAATCTGTACTAAAACCGAATCAAAACGCCCCGACTTCACGTAGTCTTAGCTGCCCTACTTCTAGGGTATTTTTGTAAAGCCGTAGGCGCGATGTGAGAGCAGCCCCCGCACGCTGCAGCAAATCGCTGGTATTATGTGCGAGCCGTAGTGAGCGTAGCGGTGATGAGCATAGCTGTCTGTGATTTGGTACGCAAGGGCAAAGCAGCTATCAAGCAGCTAGCAGCACTATCCGCATCTCCGAAGCCGTCACAGGAGAAGATTTTTCTTATAAATATTTAGTAAGTTTATCTTGTTTTCAATCCCAAATTAGTTTCTTTAGTGTCAGTTTTAACTAAAGCTCTGAGTAGAAACTAGTTTACTGAAAATCATATATCAGTGGTAAATTCTAGTTTTCACTAGGTATTTCTGGTTTTCACAAAGGCATTTAGTAAAAATTGGTTTTAACTAGGAAGAACGCGTTCTATCTAAAAACGGATTTTAACAGTAACATATACATGCACAGTTTAGTACTTGTATTTCTTCCCCTTTATAAAATAATGATTTCTTATATTTACACGAACACTTGACATTGAATAAAACTAATTCTCTGTCGTTTAGTTTAATTTACTTTTAATTCCCGGCGTTTCACACACAGTACACACGATTCCCCTTCCTTGATCTACTGACTGATATGAGGCAATAACTGTCGTGGATCACTATCATTGTATAGAAGATGAAGTGTGTGGAGAGTGATGCCTTTCATCTTTCGGCTTATTGAATAAAAAGGGAATGATGAAATCTTTTACATCGTCACTGCTAATGAAGCAAAAAAAACCTCGAACCATACTGACCGTTAGTTATAGACATCAATCAATGTAGACAACGTAATATTAAATCAATGATCCTATCAAGAACATGCATGTGAGATTGAAACTAAGTTCGGGTTCGCCTGAACTTCGTTTGTACCAAACTTTTAACATTTATGTTTTTAAGCCGTTTTAAATTAATTTATGTTTTGATGGTAGATTTTTGACCTTGTAGTGACGGTGTAAGGAAATCCACTACCCTACACATTGAAATAATACTAGTTTTTACGGATTTAACGCTTGTATTTAACTATAAATACCCGACGTTTCGAGCGCTTTACAGCATCAATGGTCACGGAGAGGGGGGGGGGGTGTACTGAGAAGGCAACAGTGGGAATTAAATCAGGAGACAGGCAGCAGTGTCTCCCCAATAATGACACTAAAAATGAACTATGACAAATATCCTCCCTATGAGGCAATCAATAGGGGAGTCCTGTGTACAGCAGATAATTTTAACATACTGTAACGGTAACGGGAGATTTTTAGTGTTTTTAAAACTTATACTTTTATTGATATAAATAAATAAATGATCTTCAAGGTTTTCCTTTGGTTTTCGCTTCACTGTTCTGTATTTTTTCGAGGGCGAGACTGAACAATAGCAATAAAATTGTAGTGTCTGTGATATTGAAATATCTGCCTTATATTGAGTTTAGGGAGTAATTAATCATTTTTAAAATTTTTGTCTCTCTGTCCGGACTAACAGAATGGCTGAATTGATTGTTTTGGAACTTCACGAAAACATAGAGAGTAATACTTGAAGTGATGTAGGCTATATTTTATCTAAAAAACTTAGATTTTTTTTGAGAAAACGAAATATTTATAAAATAGTGTTGATGAAATAACCCAGGAAAACATCTCATTAATATTACAGAGTCCTAGAGATACCGTCATCTTAAGAAATCGATCGAAAGTTATTCAGTCGTAATAAGAATCACGATTTACTCGTGAAGACTAAAATTAAAGGCTTCATTAACAATTAAGATAGCCTTCATTTTCCTACACACACCGTACGAAACACAGTAGTATGATGCTACTAATTAACCCTGGTGTTTGAGAAAGGAGTTTTTTCCCACTCGTGTACATTATTCGTGGCAATAAGTTAATAATACACCTGCAACTTGGTCCAACCACGTAAATTACACTATATTACTTTAAGTAACACAAAAATAGGGCACTTAAAATAATTTTAGAGAGGCAGTCAACTGGGTAAAACTACGAGCAAAATCTAATGGAAAACAACACGAAAAGTAAGGGAAAGCAGCCGAGCGCGAGCCGCACCATTCAAGTGATTTTCCCATCGATTAAGTCTCGCGGGTCGCAATTGTGAGGAAGTGGTGTGGGTAGTAAGCGACATCATTCGGAAACGAAATTAACACGCTGTATATTTATGAGCCATTAGATTAACATTTTAAATAGACTTTACCTCTGGCAGTACAATTAGCTTTAATTAGATTTCCTTTTTGCATAGCTAAGAAATCAGAAGGACTTGGTATAAATATACAACATTTCACGTACTTAAGCCGTCAGCTGAGTTTCTAACTGGTCCTGTCCAGGATAAAACAAAATAAAATACAATTAGCTTCTTTAAAAAGAAACTTCCATCGTCATTGAGTAATGTGCTTACTGATTACTGAGGGGAAAGTAACTATCAAGATACTTTAGTGGAATCATTAATTATATTTCTAAATAAGAAGGATTTCTCAGTAATTTTATTTTGTATTTAATATTGTTTTTTTTTCTACGTACATATAGTATTTAGGGGCTATTACAAAATTAAAACTTGCCCTGGTTTGATGATATTTAAATTAAAACAAAGAAAAAACAATAATGAAGTTTCATGAAAGGAATCGCAAAAGAGTGATTCTAAAAAAAATTTCTGTAGAAATTATCAGATTTTTCTTTACATAATATTTATGGTCAACACAATGGTTGATCATGAATTATTATGAAATAATTTAAAAGCAAGAAAACCCGTAAAACTAATTTGATTTAGGTTTTACAGATTTTTGGTGACTTTTAGTCAATAATTAAATAAAAATCTTATTATCAATGTTATGTAAAATATACGCAATGGAATATGAAATTCACATCACGGTCGGCTTTTAGGTACTTACGTGCAAAAAAATTGTAACATTTGAAGAAGCATCCGGTTTTCGTCACTCACAATATGATACACGTTTAATTATACGCTGCTATTTTAGACTGGTACTCTGCCTGAGTCTGATCTATTCACGTTCTACGACGTAAAATTCGATTCTCATATTATTAAGCGTAGGCTTCCCGCACCTACTCTATACAAATAAATAAAGAGGAAAAGAGATAACATATTTAATAGCATAACAAAATAATTATAAATTACCAATATGTGAGAAGGGAAATTGAAACAGGTGATGCACATCAGTATCTTCCTGAAAACAACTCCAAATAAAAAAATGCGACAGCAAAAGCTTGGCAAAAAGCTTTTTGCCAAGCTTTTCAAATTAATATATCATATAAGAAGGAAGATATATTTCTTCACTATTATACACTTATACTTATTCACTATTCACAGGAGAGTGTGCAGGGTGCTTTTATATTTATATTGTACATCAATGACTTACCTAAATGCATTGAGCAACCAGTAACAGTTTGCGGATGATACCAGAGTGACAATACCATATATATGTGTAGGGACCTGTGAAAATGACATTAATAACTCCTTAAAATTAGTTGTAAACTGGTTAAACGGAAACAATTTAAAATAAATTAAATTATTAAATTAAAAATAAACATTAATAAAAAGTTACACATTTCAGTCAACGGATTCCTAGCATGAGCCTAAATGCACTACAATAACGATGTTGTAAAAAAAAAGATGAAACTGCAAAGTTCCTGGGTCTCAAAATAGATAAACATCTTAACTGGAAACCGCATGTTAATACTTTATGTAAGAAAATTAGTAAAACTGCATAGGCTTTACATACTTTTTCTTCAATAGTATACACGGATGCACTCCTCACTGCTTACTACGGCTTAGCAGAATCCCACCTCCGATATAGTATTTTGAGGTAACTCAACCGAAAAATAATCAGCGTTTAAGGCCCAAAAATATAAATAAGGGCGATATGAAAATATACATAAGGGCAAAAATATACATAAGGCTAAAAGCTACCGATAGTTGCATGCCATATTTTAAGCAGTATAAAATTCTTCTACTTCTAATATATATAAACATTACCTATTTTATACATATAAGAAGTAGCTGTGTTTGTTAAATTGCATCTAAAACGTTTTAAACGCCTTGACCTAGTATTTCCACGTAATAGAAGTGACAATACCCTTTTGTGTCATGAATCAGCTAAGACTGCACTAATGCGCAAAAGTATATACTGCATGACTCCAGTCATATATGATAAAATACCTAAAAGTTGGAAAGAATTGCCGTTATCGATATTTAAAAAAAGGCTACGAAGCTTCTTGATAGTCAGAGCATATTAAAGCATAACAGAATTCTTGACGGAATTTTTTTTTGATATTAAGACTGTATAATGATAAAAATCTGAATTATGTTTGTTTCTGTGTTATAATTTTATTTTGATATAGCTGTTTAGGTAATTTTGCATGCCTACTGGTAAAATATGGCTGAACTCACTACCTATGTACTGTACCCATATTTGCAAAATAAATTATCTTTTACCTTTTTATCTTTTGGAAACTATAGTAAAATCTCCCCTATGATGCAATCTATAGGGGAGGCCTGTGTTGAGCAATGAACTTTTATAGGCTGAAACATATGGAACATGAATGTGAAGTTTTATATTTTTTTACAATTTTATTTTAAATATTTGAATAAATTTATTTTAATTTAAGTAAAAACGCACGTAAAGGTCTATCGTGCTACAAAATGAACCAACCTTTAACAGTGCTACCAACACAAAAACAATGTGACTAAGAGTTGTGAGTTCGTAGTTGGAATTATTAATCTCAGAATTCACACGGTTTCGTCATGTTCGTGATTTCATTTTAAAAAATTCACAGAACAAAAACATAATATTCTGCTTCCCAAAAACTCGAAGCTAACAAACATTGCAAAAAACGACTCATGCTGTGAATGTTCTTTGTATTAATAATAAACAACTCGTTTGATATTCCAAGAGCAAAAGTGAAACCTTATCAGGTTATTTTAAAAAACGTCAAGACAAATTACTTTCACTTGTGTCGGTTTTTTTTACTTATTCAAAAAAATACTTTTTATATCATATCAGATCTTAAAATCTTTTTACACAAATATTTTTCGCATATTTTCAACAAAATGAAAAAACAATACAATTTAATATTTGTAAGATTCACGTACAAAAAAAATGTATTGAAAACATAAAGAGCACAGGCTCACTTTTTGAAATTTACCGAAAAATCTCGACTTAAAATTAGAATAGAGAAATAATTTATTACTTATAAATAGAATTATAATAAATAAGAATATATATGAAAATGTATTACATATTCAATACTCATCCAACCATCCATCACTGTCTATAAAAGTCCACTGATGAACATAGACCTCTCCCTATAGACTGTCTCATACGGGGATTTTGCCATAGTTGCCACGCTTGGCGAGCGGGTTGACAACCGCGAATTTCATAATTTTGAATTGTTATCAAAAGACGCTGCTATCATTTTCTGTTTCAGTTTCCCTTTGTTACCTCTTACGACACTACGGGGTTAAATAGCGTAGTGGATATTCTTACACAGCCACTGCACGGTTAACATAATTATAATTTAATATAATATGATGTATCTATTATTTCATATGTAATATAAAATATAATATTATAATGTACTAAATAGAATATATAATAAAATAGTTTTAAAAAATTTCATTTTCGTAGAACGTAACCTGAAAGAGCAGAATTACGAAGGTTGAATTTAGATTGAACTCTTTCATTTATAATTATTTAAGTTGGTGTGATGAGTTCAACATAATGATTTTTAAACATAATTTGGTGTTAAAAAATTGCTCCATGGAAACTAACATAGCAGAGAAACAAATAAATCGAAGACACGTAAAGTCTGCCCATTACCACAAGTACATTGCGGCGAAGTGCCTTTCTTCCTCCATAGGAATTGAGAACCGCAAGTCTAACAGTCGGATATCTGGTGGCACTTACTTCGCTTTCCTTTTAGATGCGTTGGTATTTTTATAACCACCCCTCCACTTCAATGACAGAAAAATCGACCGGGAAGTATTCAATGAGTACTTATAATTATTATTATGTTACCAACTTGTACGATTGCGGTATGGAAAATTTTAACAGGAGCATGCTGTAGTTGCGGGTGACCATCCATTTACATTTAGTATAATGGCCATCTCCACTGAGAGCTCTGCTCTACCAGAGGCTCGTAGTTGGCAAGCACTCGATGCCTTTTGCGATAAAATTGATAAAAGCGATAATATTAAGTTTATAACAACAGTTATTAGGGATTTCCTGTAGCATTATTTTAAATGTATTAGATAGACACAGACGATTTAAAGATCTCATTTTATATTGTATATTATATTATATTAATGGAATATCAGATGATACAAAAAATAGAATGTAATATTGGTGATACATTGATGTAGAGTGTGAGCGAGCATATGTAAAGAGATAATCAAACATAGACGGTTAAAGACAAATAAAACATAGTAATTAAATTACTTTCTGGTATAAAACAGTACTTCATGTGTTATTATTATGCTTTATTTATTAAATAGAACGGAGTTAAAGGCGTAAGACGTACCATTACGATGAGTGCTATCAGAAAATTGTTTATTTTGTTTACCACAATTAATATTGAACACATAATTAAATTGTGTCAGAACGACATTTATTTGAATCCTTAAAAAACCTATTCCTTATTTAATATTAGCAAGTGGCAGTCTATACATATGGCTCTGAAATAAGAGATTTTATCGTAATCAATGTTCTTGGTAAACAATTGATTTGTGATCGCAATGCCAGTTAGCATCTCATACTCTACCCATTGAACTAATCTCGTGTATTATTTTTTTTTTCATGTTTTTATTTTGTTCCCACACGACACGTTCTCATTACTTTCTTCGTCAAAAAAAAAGGAATTTTGTTCATCAAGAAATCTCAATCGTTCAATCATCTATTTGAAGGACTCTTATCACTAATTTAAGGACACTTAACCACTTCATCGAGAGACATTAAAACGTAGTGAATCTTTATTTTAAAATCAACCCGGCGAATATATTTTGACAGGAATAAAGGAAATTTTCATAACACCAGTCGGAGTAGAGAGGCGAGGCGGGCTGGGAGCGACCAACAATAGCTAACCGCAGTATAATTTCTAATTGCTATCTACGTCTACGGTAGAGTGCGCCGGCATAATGCCATTACGTCCCATTGATGCACGTCTTACCGAACTCCATTGCACATTGACCCAAATCGCCCTAAAATTTATAGCAGGTATGGTATAAAAATTTGAAATTGCTCAGTTTTTTTAGAACGACTACATAGAAAACTAAGATTATTATATTAACAAAATCAAATAGATCACTCGCTTTTCTTTCTTAAAAGAATCCTTTTTATCTCCTATGTAGAAATTAAAAGTTCTACGAAGGTCTAATTTTGTCTAGTTTTGAGATATATAAAAACCGGCCAAGAGCGTGTCGGGCCACGCTCAGTGTAGGGTTCCGTAGTTTCCCGTCCGTCACAATAAGTGTTCCGACTTATGAGTTTAAAGGTGGGTATCCATTATGTTCGCGCTCCAGCAGCGCTCCGCGCTCCTGCAACTGCTCCCGGTAGTGGGTGGGTACTGTTGTTTCCATCCAAGTTCAAAATGATTTTCCTAGAAAGTCCTTTCAAGTTCTACTTTTCAGATTTTTTTCATATTTTCTAAACTTATGGTTCAAAAGTTAGAGGGGGGGGGGGACACATTGTTTTTTACTTTTGGAGCGATTATTTCCGAAATTATTGATATTATCAAAAAATGATTTTAGTAAACCCCTATTCATTTTTAAATACCTTTCCAACAATATATAATACGTTAGGGTTGAAATTAAAAAAAAATCACTTCCCACTTTACATATAGGGGGGCTACCCTAATAAAACATTTTTTTCCAATTTTTATTTTATCACTTTGTCGGCGTGATTGATACACATATTGGTACCAAATTTCAGCTTTCTAGTGCTAACGGTCACAGAGATTAAGCGAGGACGGACAGACGGACAGACAGACATGGCGAAACTATAAGGGTTCCTAGTTGACTACGGAACCCTAAAAAGTATTCCAGATACTATTTATATTTATTTTACATCTGACAGGTCGGAAATCGCTTTTTCTTAGGAAGCCATGGCTTTTTCGGCGCTTGAAAAAAATTTGCCTTTTAGTTTTTATTTGACTCTTGGGAACAAAAAGACATCACACGCTGTAGGGTGGGTGATTTAGAGTTTCAACACAAGATTCCTTAATAAATGCTTTTGTTCTATGGGAGGTAAGTGAAGAGGTGTTACCGTGATGCAGCATGATTCTTCGAAGCCCGTTCTTTGGTCTTCTCTCCCGCATGGCTTGAAAACCTTTGGGTAATGCAACTATAGTATAGTATACCATTAAGAGTTGACTGAACTACAATTTTCCGGCATTGATGTCGATAAATGTCTGCTTCGCGAAAAAAAAACTAGCCACCATTTTTTCCTACGTTGCAAGGTCTTTGCAGATTTGTCGGTAACCGTCCTTCTAAGTAGACCCATACCGATGATTACCTTTTATTTTTCGGATCATATTGATAGATCCAAGTCTCATCACCAGTAACGATTCCGGAAACAATCCCCCCCCCCCCGTTGCCCCGTTTTCAAAACGTAGACGCATTTCAGCGCACGCAAACGCAACGCACCAATCCACAAGAGTCTGTTTTTCGCTTTCGGAAAGCAAACGAGGGATCCATCGAAAACAAAGCTTCTTCACTCCAAGATCTTGATGTAGGATAGTATGAATGCTCCCCAAACTAATGCCTACAACCTTTTCGATGTCCATATTTATGATTCGTGGGTCTTCTCGCACCAACATTTCAGTAGTCCATCAATTTTCTGCTGTTACTGCTGTTTGCGGAGCCCCGGTTCTTTGGTCATCTTTAAGGTAATTTTACCTCTTTGGCGCCGGACAGGATTATAGTGCCCAAGTGTATGAGCAAGCATTGGTGCACTCTCTATTCCCTCACTCTCATAATCCGATGAGACAGTAAACCGACACGACCAGAGAGAGATCAGGCGTAGAACCAATGGCTTTACTTGCTTCCCGAGGCACGGGGGTGAGACACCGCCAACTTCTTGACTCCGGGCTGCTACTGAGAATTTCTAGTCGGAAAACTCAATAATTGAGTTTTTGGCTCGGTCCGGGGTTTGAATCAAGGACCTCATGATCAGCAGACGCACTACAACAACAACTAGACCAACAAGGCAGTCAGTTTGTTACGAATAAATTTTTAGAGGACCTAATTTTTAAACTTGGCATCTAATTAGCACCTAATTTTGGCTCGTTCTAAGTAGAAATCCCTGACTTTACGTTGCCGGCGGGACATAACTACAAAAAACGCCTTCCTACTATCTACTTAATTGTATCATGATTAATTAGATTAGGTCATAAATAAAGTTATTTAAAGGAAAGACGCTATCGCCATTATTAATTTCTTCACTATAAAAGGTATAAACAAAACTAATACGTGAGAACGCATCAAACAAAGCGCTTAAAAGCTCTCCTTGCGTATCGGTAAATCACTTCATAATTAGTTCCAAGATTAGATTCCATCCGTCTTCGGACACTATAAAAAAAGTGATGCTTGTTTTTTCGCCCAGAGAAAATATTATTCAGACGGGAATGTTTTTCTTGATCCAGTTACTCTCACGTGAGATTAAACGAAGTTAAACGAGCCAAGTAAACAAATAGGAGCTGAAAGAAAAAACGCTACGATAAATTTGAATGAGTAAATTCTTTTTGCTTCGTTATTGGAAGGTTCTCTATGGATGTAAGTAAATGCTGTTCGACGAACGGTTGATTTACGTCATTTATTTCGAGATGAAAATTTTAAAAAGAAAGTGTTCTGGATTACACATTACTCATGCTTCAGAAAAGATGTATTCTTTCTCTTAAATATGCGATTACGATTTAACTTAAAAGATTGGTGTAGGACATCACAGCGATTTAAATAGTGCTGATTCACTAGAGAAGTAATTTCAAACAGCAGCTACAAGCAGAAATAAATATGAGCGGAAAGTCTCGATACTCCAAGGTAAAACTATATAATTAATTCAACCGCTTGCTCTAAAACGCAGTGCACGTTATGTGCAACGTTTGCACGGTGATACAGCGAATTCAACTGTGGGAATATTGCATCCAGCCTTACAAACGTAACTCACAAATAATGTGGTTAAAAAAAATGAATGATTTGGTACTATTCCTCAATCATTATAAAGCATATGTATTTTGATTATTCATCGAGTATTAATAGGTGTTCATAAACCACAGCTTTATCTTACCATCAGGTATTTGAATGTCGAGTAGGTAGTAGCAATATCGTTTCTCAACCCCCACTAATTAGTTGTATATTATTTTTAAGTATAGATTAATATCATAGTTTTATATTATATATTTAATAATCAAATAAATAAAGGAAAACCTCAAAGAAAACAGGAATGCGGAAAAAAACAAGAACACATTTTAAAATCAATTGGACCGAGATAGTCTCAATAAAACCCCTTTCTAACCAAGCAGCCATCTATTGCTCTGTATACGATAGCACTAATCGGCCAGTTACCCCGTTAGAGGCAATGAACAAAGCGTGCAAGCGCAGCGACGGCAAACAAGCGAGCGCTCCGAAGACGCCCGCAACGCTATTCGGAGACACAATATCAGACGCCTGAAGGCGCACTGCTGGCGAGGCCAATTGTTTAAAATTAAAAATCAAGCACACTCACCGGCACGTGAACTTTAACCACGCCTGATAGGAACTACTTGGTTATCGTAAGATGTGTTCATACTTCATATGTATGTCTCAGATAATAGTCACTTTTAGATTCATTTTATACAGGCTAAGTATAACTACTGTTTAAGTTCATTTTGAGCAACAAGTTCTCTTACACTGTATATAATGTTAGTAATGCGTAAGAAACTCGATCTAAAGTAGTTACCTCTGTTAAATATATAAAAGTAAAATAGGTAAAGTATAACTAGGTGGTAATTCTACATTTTATTTTGGGACTTACTATAAATTTATTTGAATCAACGTACGACACGGACCAAGTGTTTCTTTGCAACTGCGAAACCTGAGTTCGATTAATGTAGAGGAAAACTTAAGGCCTATATTTGATTATTCTAGGTTTGTTATTAGGTAATTAATGTATTGCATAATGGCCCTACGACACTGCTTGTACCATAGTGCAGCATTTTAGCATCACTCTAAATCGGCAAAGGCTTAATTCTAACATTTTAGGGTTTAGACTGATGATAGAGATAAAAAAGGAGAAAAGGCTAAGTTATAAGACTAGAGGCTTTTATCACCATATGCCGCTGTACGCATTTGATAGTTGATAATCGCTCGGGAAACTTCACAATTACTATAACTTTACTGTGGCAATAGGAAACTCAACACGCGTGTTAGTAAACCTTTACAACAACAGCAAAGAACCAGTGATACTACTCGTATCGACATAGGAGTACGTTAAAGCAAAACCGCAAAAAAATTCACCTCCTTTCATCGAATAGTATAAGACTAGGACATTACTTACGAAACTAGAATTTTGATTTATGTAAATTCATGTCTTTATATTGTATTTGCTTGTTCAAAAACACGATTGATTTTGATTTTGACTCGATAATAATTATTTGCGAAAACACCTCAAAAAATTCACTATAGTTGAAATTACAACGAAATCACTTGATCTGTATACCTGGGCATCACTCAAATATATTCATTACATCAATATTAGTAATTTACATGCTCGTTATATTGATTATTTAAATTAATATTTTTTTAAGTGGTAAAGTGGAAAATCTACAAGAAAAAGAAAAGAAAGACGAGTATGTAGAGAAACTGAAAGAAAGTTTTAAAGGGATAGAAGAGACAGGAATGATTGAAGATTTGTGGGAGACATTTAAGAAAGGGGTTGTAAATGTTGCAATTGAGGTATGCGGGGTAGCTAAAAGAAGGAAAGGGAGAAAGAATGATAACGTGTGGATGGATAAAGATGTACAAAGGGTTGTGCAAGAAAAGAAGAAAGCGTGGTTGGATTGGTTAGCAACAAAAGCTAACCAAAAAGTTCAAAAGGCAACGGATGACGAGATAAAGGAAGCAAGAACGAAGTATAAAAGATTGAAAACAGCAGCGAAAGAAACTGTGTCTAGAAAGAAAGAAGAACGAAAAGATGATTGCGATAGGAGGCTCACTGAAGATTTCCAGTCAAACATTAAGTTTTTCTGGAAAACTATCAAAACAGTCAGAGGAAAAACTTCTACCTCGGAGCTGAGTACAATCAGGAGTCAAGATGGGAGCATTATAAAAGGAGAAGAATGTGTGTTAAAGAGATGGAAAGAGTATTTTGAAAGTTTGTTTGAAAGAGAGGAAGTGCAGGTACAGCATCTGCCACCTTCCACGGAAACGAATATAAATGTTGATGAAAATGAGATAAGCATGGATGAAATAGTGAAAGCGTTGAAAAGTATGAGATTAGGTAAGGCTGCAGGGTATGACAGGATTACCGGCGAGATGCTGAGGGCTGGACAGGGCCTGGTGGCTAGTCAGCTGTACCGCCTTTTCAATCTGTGCTGGCGAAATGGGCAAGTGCCGGGAGACTGGTGCAAAGCCGTAATCGTGCCATTGTATAAGGGAAAAGGGTCACGGCAGGACTGCATAAATTACCGTGGTATAAGCCTTCTTAGCGTCGTCGGTAAATTGTATGCGAAAGTGTTGATTGAAAGGGTTGTGAATGAAACAGACGAGAAAATATGGGATGTACAAACGGGATTTAGAAAGGGAATGGGATGTACGGATCAGGTCTTTTCTTTGCGGTGCATAGCCGAAAAGTGTTTGGCTAAAAACAAGAAAGTCTACTGCGCCTTCGTAGATCTAGAAAAGGCCTATGATAGAGTGGTGAGGAATGAATTGTGGTCAGCACTGTCCGTGTACGGTGTGAGCAGTGTCCTCATACGAGCATTGCAATCTCTTTATAGGGATTCTAGTGCTTGTGTAAGGATAAACGGGGCATACACTGAATGGTTTAATATCGAAAAAGGTGTTAGACAGGGATGTGTAGCGTCACCGTGGCTGTTTAATCTGTTCATGGACAATTGTTTGACAGATTTAAAAGTGAATGAAAGTGGGTTGAGAATGAATGAGTTACTCGTCAAATGTCTTCTCTATGCTGATGACCAAGTATTACTTGCGTCTTCGGCCGAGGAGTTGCAGGAGATGGTAACTGCTATGAGTGGAGCATTTGTTAGAAAGGGAATGAAGATGAATGTAAGGAAAACGAAAGTGATGGTGTTTGAAAAAGATGAGGCAGTGACAGACTGCAATATCGTGATTGAAGATGAACAAATTGAACAGGTGAAAGAGTTTGTGTATCTGGGGTCAAAGTTTACAAGAGATGGAAAGTGTGAGAGTGATATCGAAAGAAGAGTGAATGCAGGAAACATGGTGAATGGAGCTTTGCACTCCTTTATGAACAGTCGGAAGGTGTCTAACAAGGCTCGTTTGGCTGTGCATGAGGGGGTGTTGGTTCCGACACTCATGTACGGAAGTGAAAGTTGGGTATGGCAGAAGAAACATGAAAGTAGAATAAATGCAGTTGAGATGAGAGCATTAAGAAGTATGATAGGAGTTAAACTGAGTGACAGGGTAAGAAATAGTGAGATAAGGAAACGTTGTGGCTTGAAAGAAGATGTAGTGACAAAAATTGAGAAAGGTATGCTGAGATGGTTTGGCCACATCGAGAGAATGAATGAAGAACGATTGACGAAAAAAGTGTATAAGGCGAGTGTGAATGGAAGTGCTGGAAGGGGTAGACCTAGGCGGACTTTTCTAGACCAAATTAGGGACGTCTTGAAAAAAGGCCAGGTTAAGAGTACCCTAAACCGTAGAGCATGTATGAAGGGAATAATGAAAGTGGACGAAGCGAAACAAGTATGTAAGGATCGTAGCAAGTGGAAAGAAGTGGTCTCTGCCTACCCCTACGGGAAAGAGGCGTGATTATATGTATGTATGTATATTTTTTTAATCTATCTCTCTCGGTCTTAATCGTCGCGTGAGCTACGCCATTTAAGATTTTATGCCGGCGTTTTTTAAGTTTTTATAGAAATTATGTATTCACTCGTATTAGTCCGGCGATAGCCCCGAACCATTTAAAACGTTCATTTTCGATATTTCGTCTTAACACGACATATCATCAGCAGGCAAATGTCGGCACACTGCACGCTACGCTCCTACATGTAATCCCAAAACAGCATCTCGATGAATGTTGGATTTAGATGAATTGGAATGGAATGAAATTTAGAATGTAGTTATATATCTATGGAATATGAATATAATATATCATATATTTGGAATGTATATATATATATATATATATATATATATATATGATGTAATGTGTACAAAAAATTATCGGATATGACCTAAAGAGCGCAAATACAGCTACATCCACACAGAGTTTACTCCAGGTGTGAACCGGACTTAAAATCAGTGTCGTGATTAAGGTTAACGCTGAGTCACGCCCATTTCGCGGTTTCATTAGATTTCATGCTCAGCAGATTTTCTTTCAAAATTTGTAATTACCTTTTTATCAAAGTTGTTCAGTTCGTGACCTTGATCACGAACAGCCTGATGCGAGACTGTTAGAGTGATGCGAGGTATTACACGGTCAATCAGGACATGAAAGTTCAAGCATCAGTCCTATCGAAAACATCCTAATTACTTATGTCCTCACTCGGCTAAATTATATGATTATAGAATTATTTATAGGTGTAATCAATGTTTGATTACTAAAAAAGAGAATTGCACGCACATGTAAATTTAATAAAGGTAATACGGTTATGCCTAATATTTTTTTCATTCGTTCTAGCACACCAAAAGTCGCCTGCTGAACACACGCTAACTATATATATGCATATAACTATTAAGTAGTTATTAGGAAGATGTTGTTTCCCACTGTCTCTTACACTGCCTCATTGAGGCCAAATTTTACTTATTTATTTATAACTTCATATACATACGTGGTATTTTAAAAAACTAAAGTAAAATATGTAACGCAAATAAGGAGCACGTATGTATATTTCATTCAGAGAAATATAATAGAATAATTTTCATTTAATATAAGTAATTTTGTAAAATTTTTATATCTATTATAATAGAACGGCTCGATGTCTGCATCTTCTTGCTGTGCATGTTGTAGGCTGTCCTTCCACTCGTTGCTGAGGTGGTCCATTCTGAACACCCTCACAGATACCACTTCCTTACCCTCTTGTCTAGTAAAATGCTTGCAATATTCAGGACACTATCTTTTTGACCACGCATCTGCGTTGGCATGTGATTTCCCACTGCGGTGTTCGATCACAAATGCGTATATCTGCTGCTGCTTGGCAATGCTGTAAGCCACACTACCCTCTCGAGATCAATACTTTCTCTTTTAAAAGTTCGCTTAGGGCATCTGGATTGGCCCCTTTTCCCACAGCCGTAAGCAGTCAATGAATGTCAGCACCAGGTTTCTTCAATGAGCGAAGGTACACACCGGTATGCTTTTCGAACCAGTTTCTCAACCTCAAGGGCCCGCTCCTGCATGTTTTCATTGATACGTTGCACGCGATCGTTAAGCTGCACATGGAATACATGTTCCAGGTAAGCATCGCCATATCTCGCATGCAATGCCTCAAGGAGCTGCTCGTAAGTCACTTTCTTACCGAGAGCTTCCAGAACAGTTAAGGCCTGGATGCGCAGGCCTAGTGTGAGAGCAGTCATGGTCTGACTTGAGAGTAGTCATGGCCTGTCTTGAGAGTAGTCATGGCCTGACTTTTATTCCAGCCGTTCGCCTTCATCACAGCCTCGAACTGGACTTTGTAGGCTGACCAGAAAGAAGTCCCGTCGAATGGTGTTACTTTGAATCCACGCAGCGAAGTTATTTTAGCTACAAGGGGAGCTGTGATTCCATTCCCAAGTTTGAGGTCGTCCAGCGTACGTCATTACATCGTCTTTACGTCAGCCATCACGTCAACCCGAGTTTTCACTTAGTCGATTAGGGATTCGGCTTCCGACAGGTGGTTGTCATATTGAGCAACCCTATCCTTCACCTCACTTATCTCTTTCCCGAAGGTAGCGTGAAGGTCCTTCATGAAGAATATCTGCACTTCCAACCGACGGGCCTGTTTCTCCTGTCTACGCTGCAGCTGCTCTTCCCACCGACGTGCCTGTTCCGACAACATCATCACTAGAGAACCAAAGTCAGTTGCTGCAGATGTAGGAACTACTGACGGACCATCCGTGACCGCTGGCCCTCCGACGTCTGCGGTGTTGCACCACCAAATCGTCTCTGGTCCGTCTCCCGCTGGTGTTGACTTCGGGTACGGATACCTTCCGTGTTGTCCTTGGGTAAAATCGACATGATTTAATCCCACTTATGACACCAATTGTTACGAACTTGCGGTTCGTCACAATAAAAACTGCCGATTGAATTACCAAAATTGACACTAATTACTGAACACTAATTACAACTTAAAACACATAAATAATAAAACGAATTCGCGGTCATATCCCATCGAAGTATTCGCTTGAATCGCCAATTCAATACTGATTCGGTCGCGGTCTTTACTGGCCTTATAAAAAGCTTAGTTTTGCTACTAGATACTAGATGACGCTAGGACCTTGTACCAGGCATTAACTATGGCGTGTAACACAATTGAGAAACTACGCACCGGCATAAATAATGTGGGTATTGAACTAAACGCAGCTTTACTCTATGTGCATAAATAATTTGAACAAAAATGTTTTTTCTATGAGAAAAAACATTTTTGTTCAAAGTGCTTGATAAATACAGTTGTATATTTTTTGGGAACTTAGTCTCAGAAATCTGTAACATTATAAAAGTTTAATTTATCTCACTAAATGATTTATTATAATGCCAAAAATAAACTATTGAAAATTAAATAATTACAAAGTTAAAAGATGCTGGATCCAACGATATGCCTTTGCCTGTTATAAATATATTATAAATAAGATGATATTGATAGTGTCAATCTCTACAAAATTAGACCAGAAATTGCGGGAATTTACGTATTTGTTAAAATTTGTATTTTAATTCTTACGCAATTAGAGCATTATCGTTATAAAGTGCGCTATTTTTCCCTATATTGTTATATTTAATCACACATTATAAAAATTTATTAATACTTGGAAATCAAAGATACCGCGAAAATAAGCGGGATTTGTTTCGTTAAAGATTAACGTCAACCCGATACGAAATCTATTGTATGGATACACATGGGCCATGCTGTTGTGTCATTATTATGTTCCCGCTTTATCTTCATGATTTACTTATCACTATGAATGCACTTTCAGTGAGTATGTTGTTTAAGATTCTAATTTTAATTGACTCATTGCTATATTTGATGATGGATGCTTGGCGGTGCACCACTGTGCGTTTTACCAGGAGTTTTCTTTTTCGTATGACCTTTTACAGAATCGTTTACCACCAGCGATTTTTGTGAACCTATACGACATAGTCCCTTAGTTCAAGAAAAGAGCTTATTCCTTTCTAAAAGGCCGGCGACGCACCTGCAATTCACCTGGTGTTATAGTATATGTTCATAGGTAGATGTCGACACTTACCATCGGTAAGTGTCGACATCTACCTCGGTGGGCCACATGCTCGTAAGCCCCCTTTTCTAATAAAATTTTCTTTAAAGATGTTTAATAGTCAGCCTAATGTCTGACCTTGTGATGTTTGGTATCCTTATGTTTCACAAGGCGAACAAGGCGACAGTTTAGTATCAACTGCGGTATAAATAAATATACCGGCTGTATGTATATTTTTGTTGTTTTATGGAACAGTTCATACGACTTATATTTTTATCTCTCAGAAATGCTGATATTTTTACGATGCTTTCTTTAGTAACCGAGGTAGTAGCAAATAAGCACTTAAAATGTTGTTGGTGCTGGGGGAATCGAACTCGGGTTTCTTTCGTCGTATGAAATAAACGGCGGATAGTTAAACCATAGTAATATTACGTTTTTATTCATTAATTAATTATAGCCAATCAAATCCACTGCTGAACACAGGCCCAATAGGCGAATCTTGGCAGGCGAGAAGGGGATCTCATTTTTTTATTTTCTAGATGTTATTGGGAGACGCTGCTGCCCATCTCCTAGTTTGATTCCCCTCTGAGCCTATTACGACACCCAGGGGACGTCATTATTATGGTCTTTAATCTAGATATTCTTACACCGCCACTACATGTTCAATAATAATACGTAATATATATTAATAATAGGTAATACATAGTTATAATAACATAAAATTAAACAAAAATTAATGAAAAACATTATAATTGTTCCTGGTACGTGATGCTCCTTTTCAGTAGTAGTACAAAACGGAACTTCTAGCTTTTTCAATTTTAAATTGATAAGGCAAGTTTGAAGTACTTGTCTAAATGGATTTAATGTTTACATATACTAGATGAGAAGGAGGCGTGGGAGATGCAGCACGATTTAAAACAGCCATTGTCTTGCGGGTCAATGTATGACAACAACAGGCAATAAATACAACGTTGTCTATTTCAACGATGCTCTATTCTATTGAAATGTTATGAAACACGTAGGTTCTCAATTGACATTCATAGTGAGACTCGCTCGCCTTGTGACCTTTGGATCGTCCTGAATGTGCGCATTACATTTAAAAGAGGAATGACGATTAGACGAATAACGTTTTTTATGTTTAGTAATTATATTTGCATCGGTATTTAATATTTTGATAGCGCAAATAAGAATAACCTTAACTGATAAGCATGTGCGAGTATGTGTACGTATATGGACGTGGAAGAGACGAGAGAGGTGTCAGAATCGTATCAGACAAATAGAAGTCCGTAGTCCCTGCTCACTCTTCTGGGTGACAGACATGAGAGTCTTTTCATTATATGCTATTAGCGGACACCTAGCGTGTGCTATTACGCTAAAAAAGAAATAAATTTTGTTTATTTGTTGGAAAGAAAGAAAATTTTGTTTATTTATCAACTTTGTATATAGTACCTAATGCATTGTTTTAGTAGTCTAAAACCATCTTCGTATTTTTGCCTTTCTAATGAAACCGGTTTGGGACACTTCGGTTTCAATTTTTAAAGTCTATAACGGACATAGGTAGAATAGGTCCAATTGCATTGCAAACTCTTATTTACATTGTTCGTTGAATGCAAATCTACCTGCTAACAGTTTAACTACTGCTAATATTTATACATATATATATATATATATATATATATATATATATATATACATATATATATATATATATATATATATATATATATATATATATATATATATATATATATATATATATATATAATATATAATATTTATATATAATATATATATATAATATATATATAATATTTATATATATATACATATATATATATATATATATATATATATATATATATATATATATATATATATATATATATATATATATATATATATATATATATATATATATATATATATATATATATATATATATATATAATATTAGTAAATAAAATTAATGATGCACTTTTTGATAATTATACAGAAATAAGAGATAATTTAATTTAGAATACAATTTTATTTACATTATTCAAAATTTCCTCCCCTATTTTAAATACATGCCCTTAATCGAAGCGGCCAAGCATCAATCGCAGCAGGCACCACACTCATGTCTATTTCTGCCGCTGCTTTAGCCAAAGATTCTCGGAGAGATGCCAAATTCTGATGAGGTTTAGTGCAGACTTTCTCTTTCAAATGTTGTCATATCTTATAATCCAGTGGGCTTAAATCTGGACTAGAAGAGGGCCATGATTTATGTCCGGTAAAGTCAACTCCATGGGCGGTCAACCAGTTTAGAGTGCTTCGTGCCCTGTGAGCTAGTGCAGAATCCTGTTGGAATATCCAATGTTTGTTTTTGAACATTTTTTTAAAAAGAGATTCCACAATATTCGTTACGACGGTATTTAAGTACACCTCGGCACTGGTTTTTACACCTTTTTCACAGAAAAACATCACAGGAATATGAGACTCCGAGCCAAACTACGAGTGACGAAGGATAATGTGATCGTTGAACCCTCGGAATACGCGTGCTGGCTTTTTCACTTTCTTCATAACTTTCTTCGATGTTAAATATGTTTTCATCCAAAAACAAAATTTCGCGGTATTTTTCCCGCGTACCGCCGTAACATAGTGCGGGATCTACCTAGCCAAATTTTTTTCAAACACTCGTTAAAAAAATGTCCGCTCTTCTTACGATAAGTTCGTGGTCCTAGACCTTCACTGATCACTCTTCTAACCATGGTTCTGCTTAGGCCCATCTGAAGAGCTAAGATTTTTTGTTTACGAACAGGATTTCGTTGGATTCGCGCCTTCACTGCTTTCGTATTTCGTCAAACGCGTGCTTTCCCAACTTTCTGTTACGCACTTCCGTACCTTTCACGAAATCACTAATACATATTGTAGGAAAGCCATAGGAAAGATGTTACACATCAAAAATTATCACAGTATCATCGACCTAGCTAAAGCTAGTTTTACTGTATAAGTAGTGGCGGCAAACACATCCTAGAGTTGTAACCTGCCTGGGTACTAAAACAGAGAGCGTCATTACTAGTTAAGAGGTCTCCGGTTCTTGTTCACTTATTTAGAATAGAATTTTGTAATAGAATGGCTCTTCCTCTAACAAACATACCACTATAAAGTTTGAAATAAAGTACTGTACAATATTTTATCAACAAATTTATTTAGCACATAATTAGAAAATGGTTGCAAATGCTCTTTAATAGTTTGTGACCAAGTAGGCAGAAGGTTTCCTGTTTGTGTTACACTTTTTACAAGAGGAAAAATAAATTTATACGTGGTAGAGCCATGCTGCAGTTATATTAGATGTATAGTTGTAGCACGAATGGGTCGGCTCGACCGGGGAAGGACCACGCTCTCACAGAATACCAGCGTGAAATAGTAGCTTAATGCTGCTGTATTTCGTATGGTGTGTGTAGAGAACCGGAGACCCATTTTACTGGAAACGAGGCATTCCATCTTAGTCCTCACGGGTGACAACGCATCTGCATTTTGATTCGTAATCGAGGATAGATGTAGATGTCTATGGACCACAGCAACCACTTACCATCAGGTGGACTGTGTGCTCGTTTGTCACCCTATCCTATAAAAAAAAAAAAAAAATTAATTCCATGAAATTATTTTGCATATTTTCATTTTATCTAATTCCTGACTTCAGAACCACTCTTGTGTATTAATATGAAGTAACTATTAAGTTAATTTCACATAAGTGTTTTCACATGCGTGGGCTAAAACAGTCTGGCTCCAAAGCTATCGCCGGACATAGTTAATATAATACTGCATCTCCGAAAACAATGCCCATCGACAAGCTTTTTTTTTTTTTTTTTTTTTATAGAATAGGGTGACAAACGAGCACACAGTCCACCTGATGGTAAGTGGTTGCTGCGGCCCATAGACATCTACATCTATCCTCCATTGCAAATCAAAATGCAGATGCGTTGTCACCCATGAGGACCGAGATGGAATGCCTCATTTCCAGTAAAAAGGGTCTCCGGTTCTCTACACTCACCATACGAAACACAGCAGCATTAAGCTACTATTTCACGCTGGTATTCTGTGAGAGCGTGGTCCTTCCCCGGTCGAGCCGACCCATTCGTGCTACAACTACACTACTAATATAACTGCAGCATGGCTCTACCACATAACATAATCTAATCGAAATCAGATAAAGAGTGTATAGACCAATTACCCAGTTAATTAGCAAGCGTGACGATTTCCGAGAGGCATTCACCGCCAACCGAAACCGTAACGTTACGTCTCCATTATTGTAATTTTGCGACACATTATTAAAAGCGCTCGACGTCAAGAGACGGCGCTAATTAATCGGCGACTAATTAGGCGCGAAATGGGCACGCGAGAGGCGTGAAACATTCACGTCGTTTGTTAAACAGGCGTATTTGGAATGAAAGAAAGAAAGAAAGGTTTATTCTCCAAAATGATGCCATCACAGATAACATAAAAAAACACATAATTTACAAATAATATTGGCTATACAATACAAATTACAATATACTAAATATTACAAACTATACAATATTTATACTCGTATGTGTCAAGGCGTCATCTGGGAACAGGAGCACACTCAGCATAATGCCAGGAATGCATGTATCCAGACCTCATTTTGCTCGGTGGTGTGCTAAATTATTTAAAAAAGCTAAAAATGCTTAACGTGTTTACACTTCGAAAGTTTCTTTAGTTTTGTACTATTTTAACATATAAGTCAGGGAGTAAAACTTCTATTACGGATTTTATCACGTTGGTTTTAACTAAAATAAATTAAATAAAAAGCGATAAGATCCGTAAAAGTAGCTTTATTCAATGAGTAGTGCTCTCATAACAAATAATCATTTTAAAAGTAACAGATTATCAAATGAATCCTCACCTTTAGCCCTTTAGCAGTTTTTTCTTCGAAAATAATCCTACCGCAGTACTCGCAACATTTAGTATATGGATTGGCGAATGCAGTACCAGATGTCTCGCAAATTCGACGCTGCTTCTGGTTTTCAATTTCAGCATTTTATATTTGGTATAAATACGAAATGCCTATATTATACCGCTTTCTAACGAGCGCAATAAAATTTTTCTGTATTTCCCAAAGCTACCTCTTACGAAACTCACAGAATAAAATACAGCGATTAATTATTCTATGCCGCAACTACATGTAGTATCAAAGACATGTTTCAAGGAAAACATATTTGAAACAAAACCAAAATAATTATAACTAACTTTATTTGAGGATGCAACACAGAACATATTTCATACTAGGCGATTGTTATAAATTGGAATACATATTATTTGAAAACAATACTGCATTGCGGAAACAAAATTTTCATCGACTGAGCAATATACAACTTCCAGCACAGTAAGAATACAGTACCAATACAGGAATGAAATTTGAACTACCTTATTGCTTAAAAAGTTCTAAGCACAATGTCAATATTAATTTCGATTTATACGTACTAATAATTGGTGATATTAGATTTATCTGCTATAATTGGAATATGTAATTATGTTAGGTAAACATTCATTTTTAGTAAACAGTATGTTCTAATTAACATCGCTCCAGTTTCACGCACGCTTCTTAAATAACACGACGTTAACAGGCACGGTTACGTCACATATGACAGGTTAGATATTAATTTTGACGCTAAACGTCAGATTACACAATATAATATTACTCTGGCGAGCAAAGCAATCATATTATAATCCAACATATTTTAAAACATCGAATCATCTACGACTGATTTAGTAGAGATCGTCTAATTTAAAACCGCACGTGCATCCCTTGTATAGCTCTAGAATTAGCATAATGATAATGTGTACGCTTACAGTTCTAAAGAACCTGCTCAAGTGGCCGGAAAGGTACAATGTGGTCATCATCTTGCGTCAGTGATGGTTTGGTAGAGCGTGTCTTAGTAAGGCGTCACAAAGCTAGATTTTTGTGAAAAATGAGTGAAAACTTCAGCCAAAGTGTATCAACAGACAGTCTTGGAATGTATTGTGAAACCTCTCAGCAATATACTTTTTTAAAATGTACCGTGGACTTTCCAGCAGGACTCTGCACCTGGTTAAAAGGCACGAACTACCTTATAAGAAAAAAAGAAAAAGTTTATTATTATTATTTTTGTGGATTACATTGTATTACTTAATATTACTTGGTGATAAGTAATCTATTTAATTTAGATTCATTAAATTCAATCATTTTTAATCTAATAATAAAAAGTATCCTTAGAACGTCAGAATAAGGTATTTTAATAAAAAAATATCTTAATAATACATAACTATGTATATTTTTATAATGTGAGTGTTCCTAATATTTAGAAAAATGAAATCATTAAATGTTTAAAAAAAATGTGTATCCTTGTACTGTCACATTTTTTTTCTCTTTTGGAATGGAAGATGTAGGAGTAGTAAGAATATATGTACTATATTACTATACACGCAAGTGTAATAATAATATTATTAAACCCAATGTATTAATACAATAAAGGCAGTCTTATATCATCATTCGTTTGTTTGACTCATCTACTGACATTTGCCCTACAATCCGAAGACAAAATTTCGTGGTATGTTTTTCCCGCGTACCGCCGTAACGGTGTCTATCCAGCCTGATTTTTTCAAACACTCGTTCAAAAAATGTACGCCCTTCTTACAATAAGCTCGTAGTCCTAGGTCTTCATTGATCACTTTTTTGACCGTGGTTCTGCTTAGGCTCATCGGAAGAGCTAAGATTTTTTGTTTACGAGCAGAATTTCGTTGGATTCGCACGTTCACTGCTTTGATGATCGTGAGTGTCCTAACTGTACGAGGTAGTCTGGTCCTCTTACGATTTTCGAAGCTTGAATCTAAAGTGAATCGTTTGATAGTATTCGTTTGATAGTATTCCAGTTTTGTAGAATATTGGAAATCTTTTTTGGCGCGTAGCCATAGTGGTGCAATGCGATAGCCGCTACTCTGTCTTCTTTTTTCGACGTATTTTTTATTTTAGGCACGCGCAAACGTTTCACACACACACACACACACACACACATATATATATATATATATATATATATATACTAGCCTGCCAGGCAGACGTTGTTCTGCCCTTTTCTACGACCCTCTCATGTCCTATTAAGAATCCTTAAATTCGCAAAAAATAAATTGTGGGTTACACATGGGCAAAAAAAACTATCCTATATCTCAAGTTGGACCAAACTGCACACGGTGTGCAAATTTCATTAAAATCGGTTAAGTAGATTAGGAGCCTATCGCGGACAAACAACGTGACACGTAATTTATATATATTAAGATAATCCACGTATATTTTCGCATATCTCGGCATATATACATAATAACATATAACATATACATAATAACGGCATATTTTCGCATATCTCACTTAAGTAGCAACCATGGAGGTTAGAGAGAAGAAGAATGTCCGTGGAGTTTTTATATGTTTTGTTTTTATTTTAATTTTTTAAATAATTGTAAAGAGTAAAAAAGACAGATGTCACAAATAAGTAATCAAAATATTATTCCTGTAATTTTCACAAAACATGTCATCGCTAACGTATTGCAAAAATGTAAATTGCTTTATTGCTTTATTGAGACTTTTTTGTTTTTTAAAGGAACCGTTTCAAACATAGCATTGACGCATGCGCAGTACGGGTACGTACTGCGCATGCGTCAATGCGCTTGAAAGCGTATGTATTGTGACTGTCACATTATATACCGATATAATTTGGAATAAAATAATATTGCGAATATGAATTGAAATGTAAGCTATCCTATCTCTCAAGTTGGACCAAACTGCACACGTTGTGCAAATTTGATCAAAATCGGTTAAGTAGTTTAGGAGTCCATCGCGGACAAACAACGTGACACGTACTTTATATATATATATATATATATATATATATATATATATATATATATATATATATATATATATATATATATATATATATATATATATATATATATACATATATATATATATATATCCTATACCTTTAAACGAGCAATTCTTGTATATATATAAATATATAACCGGGATCTCGGAAACGGCTTCAACGATTTTCATAAAATTTTGTGTGCATTTTAGGCAATGAAAAACTGCTATAATATCGTTAGAATAAGAAGGTAAATTTTGACAGTTTATTAATGATTACAAATAGCTTAATTGGAATATTGGGCAGTCACAAAATCGTAATACCTTGGTTCGAGCCCAGACCGGCCTACCGACTGTTTTTAAATTATTTTTCAAGTTCCATTTTCTTTTGAGAAAATCTATTTTTTCGAGCACTTTTTTTTAGTATTTATTAAAAACACGAAACTTAAATTAAACAAATTGCACTCATGATTTTTTAATCAAATAACCACTTCAGTTTTTTCTATTATGTCGCTACGATCAAAAAATATTATTCGTATTTCATCAGTATGTAATTTGTATCTAAATACAATTTCCAAAACACACGAATTAAAAAAACCGAGCGAAAAATACCGAGCAAAGCTCGGTCAACCGGGTACTGTATATCTTATAAATGTAAATTTAATCGTTATTGACCAATATAAAAATTAGTAAAATACCAAAAATAATTAAATTTGGTATTTATGAAAAAATTATAAATTAAACCAAATAAAAACCTCCAGACCGAGATTATATTTTAGTACTTGACTATAAGTTCATAAGCTTTTTTGAATTATCTTTACAGCGAATTCTTATTTACTGAAGTAAGCAGAAGGGAGATATTTCAACAAAAATACGAGTGAGAATAAGATTTAGTTTACGACTTTAACTTTGTTTTATGCAAAATTGGTATGAGCATATTTAGAGTTAATTATGCTCAGACTAATATTGCGTACTTTTTAAGGAAAATAATAAATAGCATACATATAAGTTAACATTCCTCTTTCTATTATTAGAATATATTTTTGCAGGAGCTTATAAATATGCGAGAAACATTGGCGTCGCCCCACCAGTCGGCATCAACTGTTTTTCCCCATAAGATTTACAACCATTAAAATGGCAAACAAAACGCCGGGTGCTTATTTACACATCGGCTAAAGGAAATCCGTACGCACGGACATACTGAAATGTAGAAACATAAATCGCTAACTTAGAGATGTTGTATTTTTTTAATCTCTGAAAACTGCTCGACATTAACTCTTCAAGCGATTTATGTGACATTAGAATCAAATCCACAAATCATATGTCTAACTTGAAGCTTAAGCAACAAACAGGCATTCGCACGTTTTTTCAAAAACAAAAAGTAGTGCTATAAAGCTGGCTAGAGAAACTTTATCGTAATGTTGACCTGACAACTTAGATGGTTCTTTAATCCGATAATTCTCCCTGGAACTGAGAGAAGGCAAGGGGTGGGTTCTCTATAATGTTCAATTTATTATCGAATCTTTGCCACACTCCACTTTGCAAGGCCATCTCTGTTGATTGACTAGTATGTGTTTCGGTGAAAATAATAACAGTTAACAAACACTTATATCAAGTAACTACACGAGCCAATTTCAATGCAATTTCGGTAGTGCGGTTTGGCGAATAAGCCGATTTCTTTTTTTTAATGAAAAAAAGAATAAAGAATATATAAATTCCAGACCAACGATTGGCCGTGTATTCATGTGTAGTGAACTTTTACGAATTGAGGAGAAGAGTATTGATTTATAGTGCTCTATTACAATGTTTTTTTTTTAATATTTTAGTTATAGAACTGCAACATAGGATCATGGTTAACCCCACGTATTTATTTTTTAAATCAGTTTTAGTAACAAATTGACCTTGTATTTCGTTGTTACCTTTGGTATTTAGCTTCTTAAAGTGCACACTATATATATATATATATCATATGTATGTGTCAATTTTACTGCCCATAACTCACTCTCTGTTCTACCCAAGGTTAGCTGGTAGAGAATGCCATATAGCATAAGCTCGTCTTTTAAAATCTTTGGTGCAATAAAGAATAAAATAAAAATAATAAATAATAATATATTGAAAGAAACTAGAAATTATGATTTCCTAATATAGCCTACTTCCTTTGGGATCACGAGCAACCCGTGTTGTATTTCTTTTAACAACAATAGGATGTTGTAGTTCTAGGGTTATTAATTTAACCTAGGTTCTCCTGACTATTTTGAGTGTCTTTTTTTTTGTTTTTTTATTAGCCACTGGAACTCAACTAAAATAGTGATTTGCCGTTAACTTAACACTTGACAGACGAATTGACAATAGCAGTACCGCAAGTTTTGCACCTTCAACGCTGCTCCATTTCGCCGGTTCGAGTTTCTTACATTTTATTATAATCGAGATGGTTATACCGCTCTATCTATCTACATATCAAAGGCCATAAAATTTCAACGTAAATCCTATAGTATAATTATTGCACTGGAAGACATTGAGAATACATGGAATGATGAATTCTAGGAAAGATTTCACTACAAGGTTTATTTACTCCACTTTTATTTGACTCACTATCAGTCCAGTAAGAAAATCGATATTTATTCTCTTTAAAAGCAAAACAAATTTTACGGATTCGCGTTTAATTTGACTTTTTTTATTCTTCGACGTTTCAAGCACTTAACAGTACCCATGTTTGCGGAGGAGAAACCACCGGTGTTTGACGTACAGTTATTTAACAAAGATCTACAAGTTTTTAATATTAATTTTGTTCCGATCCACGCAGAACGGATTTACATTATCTAGAAGATCCTTTATGTTATACCACTTAATCATTTCATATAATTTTGAATACCAATAAGTTCTTTTCACAGCACTTAAACAAAAAAAAATTGATATACTATGTTTAAATCCATGACATATTCAATCTTTGTAAAATTTCAAGTCATAGGACTTCGTTTGTTGTTTAGTCATGCCTATAGAGGTATGACTAAATAACAAACGAAGAATGACATTATTTCTTCTCTTTTCCTGCCAAGGGTTCCGTCTGGAGATAAGAGGGTGGTACCTATCCTCTTATCTACATCACCACCTAATAGCAGTGCTTGCACCGCTGTGTTGCGGTCTGAAGTGTATAGTGCCAGTATAATTACAAGCTGTGGGGCATTCCATCGTAGTTCCTTAGCCTTCATCTATAGCCTTCTTTATTTGAAATTAGCTGCAGATGTTCATGGACTCCACTTACCTTCAGGTTAACTTTCAGTACGTTGTAACTGTAAAAAAGTTTTGTAGGGGTCAGCGAATGCAAATAAAACATATGTGTATAAGCTTCTATCTGACGCTGGTATTCTGTGAGAGCGTGGTCCTTCCCCGGTCGAGCCGACCCATTCGTGCTACAACTATACTACTAATATAACTGCAGCATGGCTCCACCACGTAAACCCTAATATTAGCCCTAACATATACATTGACTACCTCGATTTCGACCTTAGTTGTCTAGTTCTCAAATCACTAAATTTGTTCATGGTGCTAAAGCACGAGGATATCCTGAAATACATATAAGTAGGTACCTCCATTGAACATATCCATGTTCATATCCCGTGTACTAGTTTCAAAATTTAGTTGCGTTGCTCAAATTATACATTCACCGCGTAAATACACTGCAACATCTGCGCCAGTCATGATTTGTGTTGAAAAACATGAAACGTCACATCAAACATCAACTTAATTGAGACAGAATTAAAACTTAAATTTGTTCGCCGGGAATAGCTTCCATTTTATTTATCTGATCATACGAAATTTCAAAAAAAAGAGCTGAAATATCGTGATTTACGGATGTAAAAATATCTATCACTTCTTTTCGCTCGTGGGAGACTAAAAAAATGCTAGAAATTACTTATGGCTTCCGCTAAAATCTTTTACGCCAGAGGTAAAGTTGTTACTCAACCGGCAACGGGCAGTAGCGTAAATAGCCATGCCCAGCGTTAAGATTAAGACAAATCCTCGCTAAGTTCCTCGAGTTTCCATTGACTCCACCTACTCCTTCCGGGTCAGAGGTACCTTACAATAACCTTCTCATATTATCTACTCTCTACTCTAGTCCCTTTGTACCGTTCCGTTTCTTTTCCGTTTATGGGAGTATTTTTTTGTATGATGAACGATGATGGACGATTATGACACTTTATATTTATTTGTCATTAAAAAAATGAATTTAAATCAAAATTGTTTAAAGTACTTACGTAACACAAAAAATATAAAAATAAATTCATACACAACCGAAGCACGACGCGAGCTCAATCCACTTCGCAGAGAGCTCATGTTAATATAAGAGTTATTAAAACTTTGTCTTCAAATCGCGTGACCCTCGACTTCACCTAATTGCTTTATTGCATTCATAAAACAAGCAAATATCGAGTAATAATTTTAATCACTGTTTTATTCTTGAAATTTTTCTTTGAAATTTGAACAACTACACTAAAAGCATCTCAAAACTTAATTCATTGAAAAGTTCAAAATACGACGTCAAGTAAAAAACTTTTATAAATTTAAAGCCCGATCCGTGCTATCGCCATTATTGATAAAAAATTGATATCATTTCAATACTCTAAAAAAAAGGAAATTTATTAGGAGGTTCATTTTTGTTACCGTTTAAGTTCGTAACATACTATTTTAATAACCAATTAGCACTATTGCTACGATAATTATTAATTTTTATGACGTTATATAAACCTCTGTTATTAACTCTTTCTGCTTTGTCAGTTTTACTTCCGTGTACCTAAAAACCCATGGATACGTGTAAAACACTGTTTTTTTAAAATATAGTTCTTCGGTAATCAACCCGTAAATAGAGGTCCCTAAAAACAAAATTCAAAAGCACGAAGTACCGAAGCGCAGAAAAATTTATCATAAACAAACGCCAAGCGCGACAGCGCGGCAATACTTAGCGTCAACTTCATAATACACCGATTGCTTAGTGTTTCTGGAAATTTCTCAACAGGTTTTTCAACTCGCGAATACTATCCTTCTTAAGTAACAATGCAAATTTCATTGCACCTTCCGCTGGGAGAGATTTAGAGAACTGAACCGTACAGTTGTGATGAATGAGTTGCTCATTATAATTTTTCAAACTTTTATAGATAAATAATGTTATTGTTTCCTTTTTCTTCTATAAATCAATTCCAAAAGATAAGTAAAAGTATGGAAAGAAATATAAAAGAATTACTTCCCATGTGGAAGTTTTTGTAATTAGTCCGATTTTCACATTTTTAGAATTCCAATTCCTCGGAGTCTAATTCTACTATTTTTAAAATAATACCTGAGATTATAATATAATACTATATTAAACGCCAGATAAAACTTTAATTGAAACCGATTCTGTAGTTATTTAACAAAATAAAACGAACTTACAATTACTAGTTACCAAATGGGAAGTTGAAAATGTTAGTTTTTGATGCGTATTTAACTGTAAGCTCTTGACAGACATGCGACATGTTATACTCCCGTTCCCTCGGGACCTTTTTGGCGGGAAAATTTTTATTAATTTTTTTTTTTGCTATATTGCAAATTTTGCTATATTTTCACTTTGAGACAATATTTATGGATAAAACTTACAGGAAGTCTTGTTGAATGTATAAACTATCGAATAAAATTATTTTTGGTTGCTAGAAATTGTAATAAAGTATATAAATTACACTGTATAGCATAATAGTAGTATAAACTTCAATTTTAGTGACAAAATTACTACTAATTTGAATTCTACACCTTTGTTTTTGGAGAAATTTATATGAAATTGTTTGGAAATATGTATATTTTATATTTTATGTGTTTCCATTCGTTACTCATACCAAAATATTAAAATATAAAAAAATTAAAAAAAAAAATAATAATATATTATCTGTATGACATTTCGAACAATATTTCTAAAATATGTTTGTGTGAATTTGAAATAAATACAACGTCATGTTATTTCAAAATATGTAGGAAAACTATTTTTACTTACATTTTACACTAAAAATAAATGAGAATTTGAAAAATAACACATTTATAACCCGCCCGCCAAAACGGGCCTTTCGGAATTTGAAGTACTTTTGGCAATTTACTTTTCACTTTTTATACCACAAATTATATATCTACGTGTTTACTATATTACAAGGAATATCAATAAACATATACAATTAAATTCAAAAAACAACAAATAAAATAAATTCGAAGAAATGTATGGAGCAACACGCAACAATGTGACGTATGGAACGCCGGAAGAATAGAGTAATTTATTTTTAGTTTTTTCTTAGTAACATTGCCAGGCAAAGATATCAAGTCATAGAGCATATATTTGTCTTTGCTTCTATTATACATTACCTATTGCTTTTGGTTTTTTTTTAATTAAAAAAATTCTTTTTCAAAGGGTAGTACTTCTTGTACACAATAGTACCTCTCGCGAGCCAGCGTAAGGTGTTTAGTTCGTGTACACAATAGTACCTCGCGCGAGCTTACAGGGACTGTTTTATTACAGGGGTTAAAATTTATGCACAGTATTATCCACAGACAAATATTGCTAGGTTATTTATTACACCTGCCACATATTGCAGCTGCACAAACACATTGATTCCAGTAAAGTATTTTTTTGCTGAAATAAACCTTAGCAAAGTTGACATAGATCCGCAATTTGTAAATTGGTACGTGGTTTACGTAACTGTTTGCTTTCCGCAATTTCTGAAACTTTCGTTTGCTTACAATAAAGGATGTATTCATTAAATCATAAATTACAGTTATAAGTCGACGACTAATCTAAAATTTATCGAAGGTCTAAAGTATTTTTATAGACGGGTCGGCAATTGCAGTTTTTTTATTTAATGTTTCAAAAAATACTTCCATAAACATGGAAAAGAAACGAAATGGGACAAAGGGAGTAGATAATATAAGAAGGTTGTTGTAGGGTACCCCTGACCCGGAAGGAACCCGATGCCTGCTTGAGTGCCAACTTTACTTCTAGCGCAAAAGATTTTAGCGTAAGCTATGCCATAAGTTCTTTCTAGCATCTTTTTTTTTAGTCTCCTATTACATCTCCCACGGGCGAAAGGGGTGGTGGATACTTTTATCCGTAAATTACGATATTTCAGTTCTTTGTTTAAATTAAGTATGACCCCACATTAAAAAAATGAAAGCTTTACTCGGTGAACAAATTTAAGTTTTAATTCTGTCTCAACTTAATTACGCTTCGTGTTTTCAACACAAAATAATATGACTGACGCAGATGCTGCAGTGTGCCTACTTATATGTATTTCAGAGTATTTTTGTCCTTACGGCCATTAACAAATTTAATGATTTGAGAACTAGATTACTAAGGTCGAAATCGAGGTAGTCAATGTATATTTTACGGCTAATGTAAGTGTAAATAATAAAAATAAGATACGACGGTCAGATATTAGTTCAGTTTTAAACGTAGGCTTTTTTTACATTTAGGGACTGTTTCCAGTACAATTTAAACGGTTTGGCACCGTATATTAATTTCAGTACAGATCTTTCTAACGAAATAATGTTTATACTTTTTAAACCGTTTACCCATTTCGTTATCGAAAACGGGTGAGCGCGTCGGGTGTTCGGGGGGAGGCGTTGTGGAAAAGTGTTAAATAAAGTGAGTTGTTAGTGAAAGTATTTTATTAGTAAAGTTGATTAAAAAACAAATCAAAGTCATTCTTACCCGACTGGCCTAGGAGGAGTGTACTTAATGTTATTCAAATGTTTGTACGTAGGCATTCATATTTTTTTCTTCGGCACGCTCTGTAGTCGAAATGCCTTGATGGATTTCAATACAATATGGAGTGTCATTATATCGTTAGATTCGTCTTGGCTATGGAAGTGGCAAAGGATATAATATTTGAATTTTGCTATTTTTAGTAAACTTTTTACTCGGTTGGGATTTATATATAAAATAATTATGTACATGTAGATAACCAGAACTTAGCAATGAATTAAAATTTTAGAATTGTGTTCATTACAGCTTATAAAAATTAGTGAATTTCTAAAGCAAGGATATGTTTAGCACATAGCCTTGCTTCATAGAGGGAATTTTGCCATATTTGCCATGCTTAGAAAGGTTTGGCAACCGCAGTTTTTTATTATTTTTAGTATTTTTTGATGCCGCTGTTCATTTCCTGTTTCAGTTTCCCTATATCATATCTTACGACACCCGCGGGAAAATGTAGACTAGTGGAGGTTCTTTCATCGCTACTACACGGTTAATCAGATTCTTCTACATAATTGTATTATAATCACCGCAAAAGTAAAATTTTGTGACCAAAATTGTATACCGGTATCTAAGCCGGTATCTTTCTGTCGCTGCAATTGCGAATATATGTACAAAATTGGTATGACGTTATAACAAAATTTTAGGGAACCCTTATTAGCCGTACCTCAATCCAAGACATTACATTACACTGTTGTGTTTGAAGAGGTTGGAGAGCCAGTTTAAATATAGGAAGTAAACAATCCTTCTCTCAGAGGTGATATCGCAAAAAAGTTTGCAAAACTAATAACAAAAGGTGTTTCCTGCTTATACTTAAAGGAAAAATCATAACCAATAGCTAGCTGCAATATAAACCTCTCTTATAGGAGATAATGTCTATGCCACAGAATCCACTTTTCGGTGGATGCTATGCCATAGACATTTACATCTATCATTGACTAGGAATCAAATAACAGATGTGTTATTACTCCTGAGGACTAATATGGAATTCCACGTTACCAGTTAAAAGGGTAAAGGGTTTCCGGTTATTAGCCTACTCTTATCATGCGAAAACAGGAGAATTATGCCGCTATTTTACGCTATTACTGTGAGAGTGTGGTCTTCCCCAATCGAGCTCCATCTATAGCCTGCTCAAATACAAACTCAACTGTAGTGCTCACAACTACTATTAAACTATGCGGATATAATAAAACCCTCATTTTTCGTCTGTGCCTAATTTCTTATCCCAAACAAAAAACAAAATTAATACGTCATGTTACGAGCTTAGGGTTCGTGACAATAAAAACTTGATTGTCACGAACTTGGATTGAATTACCAAAATTGACACTTTAGCTCTCAGCAGTCGATAGGTATTGGCACCGACGCAACCAATCCACTTCCTCACAAGTTCCAACCAGAGTACCTTTTTCTGTATTCTGTTTCTGATCACAAACATTTAGCACACGTACTCCTGAGATGTCAGTAGTTCTGATCAAGTTTTGAACCACTTTCCATGGAAGGTCATTGTCTAACCTTTCCACGAGTACACAACGGTGAGCTTGCCCAGGATTCCGAGGAAAACCAACCGGCACAATCATTTCCGATTTCGGCGGTAGAACAATCTTCTTAAGCCTATACACTTCCTTGGTAACGCCCCTTCCACGAAAAGTTCCTCTTGTCCACCTTTCAAAACACCTTGTTTAACGTCGATCTCACAACAATTCTTCCTCATAAAGTCTAGGCTCAGGATGCAGTCATCCATAATATCGGTCACGATGACATTATGCAGGTAGATCATGTTGCCTAGCTTCAACTCCATCTCCTTCACCACGGACGGGTATACGTTAACCGGTGGCTGTTACCAGAATAATCTGTTCTCGTTTGTATACGGAGTCCCCAAGAAACAGACTTATAAGTTAAGAACTGACAACCGTTCGAGAAGCTCCACTGTCTATGGTCAGTTTACACGGAATGCCGTTGAACTCACCCTTGATGATTAGTTAGTCCCCATCATGGGTTTGTGAGTTCGATATCCTTGGGCCTCTTTTATCATCAGCTAGCACCTACCCTGCAGTCCTGACTTAAACTCGTTTCTCTGCTGCTGCTGGGCGGTGCTGTTAGCTGCACTACCGTCTCGAGATCGATCACCTTCCCTTTTTACAGTTCATTAGGGAAGCTGGGTCGAAGATGACCCCTTTCCCCACAGCCGTAGCACCTAGGGCTGTATCCTTTATTGTGGTCGCGAACTGCAGCTGCTGCAACCTCCCTGATATGATGGGAACGACGATCCTGCCGCACGGCTTCTTCCTCCAGTGCATAGACCATGCCATTTTTAGGCACCCCATGGTGCCCGAGCCTCATAGCAGCTCTGACTTCAAGGTCGAGGATGCCGTCGACGAATGTCTGCACCAGGTTCCCTTCCATGAGCGCAGGTATAGACTGGTATGCTTTTCGAACAAGCTTCACCACCTCTAGGGCCTACTGCTACAGGTTTTTCGTTTCTGCGTTGCATGCGATCTTTAAGGTGTGCACGAAAGTCCAGGTGAACGTCACCATATCTCGCCCCCAATACCTCAAAAAGCTGCTCGTAAGTCACTTTCTTAACGAGCGCTTCCAGAACAGTTAAGGCTTGAGTGCGCGGGCTTACAGTGAGTGCAATTACGGCCTGACTTTTGTAGGCTGTCCAAAATGAAGTACCGTCGAAGGACTGTACTTTCAATCGACGTAGCGAGGGTGTTGTAGCTACCACGGGAGCTGTAATTGCATTCCCAAGTTTGAGGTCGTCCTGCGTTTTCTTCACATCAGCCATCACGTTGTTTCAGCTTCCGACAGGCGGTTGTCATGTTGAGTAACCCTATCCTTCACCTCACTTATCTCTTTCCCGAAGGTAGCGTGAATGTCTTTCATGAGGAGCATATGCTCCAAACGACGGGCGTGTTCTTCCTATCGGCGGGCCTATTACTCAAGTCCGCACTGTAGCTACTCTTCCAACCGACGAGCCTGTTGTCTCCAGCATCATAATCAGAGCACCCAAGTCAGGTACTGCAGATGTAGGAGCTGCTGACGGACCGTTCTCCGTGGCCGTTGTCTGGCTCTACGACGTCTGCGGCGTTGCACCACCTAATCGTCTCTGTTCCGTCTCCTGCTAGCGTTGAATTCGGGTACGGACACCCTCCATTTTATCATCATCATCATCATCATCATTGCAGCCTTTAACAAGTCCACTGCTGAACATAGGCCTCCCACAAGTAATGCCACAAAGCACGGTCCTGAGCCAACTGCATCCATCGACTTCCTGCATATCTTACCAGGTCGTTACTCCATCTAGTGGGGGGTCGCCCTACACTACCGGTACGAGGCTGTCACTCGAGAACCCTTCTTCCCCGTCGGTTATCGGTTCCTCGAGCTATATGACCGGCCCATTGCCACTTCAGCTTACTAATCCATTGAGCTATGTGAGTCACTCTGATTTTACTGCGGATATCCTCATTTCTGAGTCTATCACGCAGAGAAACTCCGAGCATAGCCCTCTCCATAGCTCGCTGAGCGACCTTGAGCGTCCTCATATGGCCAGCAGTGAAGGACCACGTCTCAGATCCGTAAGTCATCACTGGCAACACGCACTGGTTGTACAATCTAGTTTTCAGAGATTGAGGTATACCTGACGAGAAGATGTGTCGTAATTTTCCGAACGCTACCCAGCCGAGTTGAATCCGTCGGTTGACCTCTCGGTCGAAGTTGGACTTTCCTAATCGGACTATTTGTCCCAGGTAAACGTATTCGTCAACAACTTCGAGCATAGTGCTCCCAACAACTACTGGCATAAGTGTGACATAGACATTAAACAAGATCTTTGTTTTGTCCGTGTTCATCTTAAGACCTATCCGTTGGGAGACACAATTGAGGTCATTAAGCATAGTGCCACCTCCTCCAGCGATTCTGCCATAAGAACTATATCGTCGGCAAATCGAAGGTGAGTGATGTACTCGCCATTGATGTTAATACCGTATCCTTTCCAGTCCAGTAGCTTGAAAACGTCTTCCAACGCAGCGGTGAAGAGTTTCGGGGATATAACGTCACCCTGTCTTACACCTCTCTGCAGTAGGATAGGTTTCGAACTCTAATTCTGTACTCGGATAGCCATCGTAGCCCTACTGAGCAATCACTTCAGCACTTCGATATACCGACAGTCAACTTGGCACCGCTGAAGGGACTGCAGCACCGCCCAAATTTCGACGGAATCAAAGGCTTTCTCATAGTCTATATACGCCAGGCAAGGTGGCAAATTGTACTCTTCAATCTTCTGTACAATCTGCCGCAGGGTATATATGTGGTCTATGGTACTGAAGCCTTTACGGAAACCGGCTTGTTCGGGAGGCTGGAAGTCTTGGAGTCTGCGTGCGAGACGATTCGTAATGACTCTCGAAAACAGCACGTATACGCGGCTCAGAAGGGAAATAGGTCTGTAGTTCTTCAGGAAAGCATTGTCGCCTTTCTTAAAGAACAAGACTACCGCACTTCTGCTACACGCCTCTGGAGTAGTGCCACCATGGAGGACGGAATTATAGAGCTTCTGAAGACTTCAAGTACCGGTGCCGTGTAGTGGCGGTTAAGAATATCCACTACCCCATATCTTCCTGTGGGTGTCGTAAAAGGCGACAGAGGGAAACAGGCAGAAGATGGGCAGCAGCATCTCCTTGATAAGAGCAACTGTACAACAAAAAAACTACGGTTGCCATCCCGCTCGCAAACGTGGCAACTATGACAATATACCCCCTATGAAGAATTACACAAATAAACGGTCCCCAGTCCCCAGCGGCCCCGCTATTCCTGGCTACGGTGGCGACCATGGTAACGGCGAGGCAGGGGGTGCTAAGAATCTCCGGTGGATGTTCGGTTGCAACCTACGACGACTCGACCTGGCAATATTTAACGCGCGCACCCTGTGGACTGACGAGAAGACCCTGGAGCTGAAAGAAGAGATAGATAAGTTGCGCTGTGAACAGTTAAATCAAACGTCCACATCTTCTTCTTTATTCGAAACACAATACGTTAAATCAGGGGTGTCTTTGTGTTAAGCTTCGGGGTCAGGAAGTGTATTGTTTCTCCGTTTTGTCCTTAGGTAAAATCGGCATGATTTTATCCCACCTCTGACAGTAATAAACAGTAACATACAAAGCTCGAAAATAAGTCTGACGTCCGTCCGGAAACGTCTACAGAAATAGCGGCGCGCACAAATAACTTTTATGGGCAATTTGCAACGAAGTTGTGTTATCAGGAAAACCAGTAAATAGACGAAGGGAAACGTAAAACGGCCGTCAATTTCGGTCCAAGGGACAATAAAATGTGAATATGACAACTTGAAGATATATCCATCGTCATGACCACTTACCTACGTACTTAGGAACGAAATGGATGAACCGAATGAATTGTACGAGCTAACGTACCGAACAACGAACGTACTTTAAAAGCTTCCGTGCCAGCACAAAGGATAACTGCCACCTAAACAAGTACTGAACAAACACGAGATTGGTTTAGTAAATTCTTAGGGAGCTGTCTATTCTAAAAAGGGAATTTTAAAAGTAATGTGCTTTCTAAGCCGTAGCTCACAAATTAAAAAATGGCATTTTCAAGACCTTTAGCAACCACCTTTTTATTTTATGAACACATAAATTAAATGAACATACCTACTAACAAAAATTGCAAACAACTGAAATCGAGTCTTAAGGCAGTTATTCCCTTCGTAAATTTGTAACTCTCTTAAATAATGTTGGCAAGGTTAGGTTAGGTTGACGGAACAACCCCCCCGAAAGGGTTCTCGCCTTGTCGTGGCGGGGGGGCTTAGTAGCTGTGGCTTGGTCACCCGCGGTGAACAAAAAAGAACCCACATGGCTGGCCCGAGGTGGCCACTCCGAGTGGGCTTTGCGAGCACACTTCAGATGTGTGCTGCAGCGAAAGGGGTGTCCTCTCCCCCTACCGCTGCAGCCGAGATGGAGTCGTGGAGGAAAAGGAGTGTAGAAAAAGGTCGATCCATAATGGTCCCAATGTGTTAAATGCTTTGTCTCTATTGGTTACAGAATATATAATTAATTACGTTTACTGTAGGTGTTGTATGTGTTTATGTGTAACTGTGTTTCTGTGTGTATACATGAGGTGTGTGTAATAATGTGGTGGAATCCCCACAGGATTGTTGGTATGGCGATGCGCCACTTGCCCTATCCTCCGCGACACAAACGGGGCCGCGACGTTGATGTGGTGGTGATCGGGCTGCGGGGAAGAGGAGTGACGGTATCGCGAGGCACCGCTGTCCCTACCTTCCGCAGCCGAATCTTGGTTGGTGGCGGAGCCATAGACCAGGCCCGCCGCTGGGGTCAGGAAGGCTATTGTTTCTGAGTGCTTGTTTTTCCTAGCCCCATGGCCTTCGCGCATCGGACACGGGGGCGTCCGTTGCGCAGGTGTAGTTGGAGGCCGTGGAGGAAGGCAAGCCATGTGTTCTGGTGCGCCTTATTTGAGAAGGAGAAAGGGGAGAGTAGTCCTCTTCCGAGGAGGCGCCGGCATAAGGCAGCCGACGCAGGTGGGGCCGCAGATGTGTGCGAAAGCGTTCCCGTGGCCCTGCCATTGTGCAACGAAGGTGGAACACCATGAGATTTTAGTCGGTACAAGTCTGACATAACCCGTCCTTGCCCCTGCGAGGCGGGTATGCGTAGGCATTTCCCTATGTAAAAAAAAGGTTGACAGAGCAATTCATATCGTTACTGTTATCGTTATAACCTATAAACGTTTACTGCTGAAGATAGGCCTCTCCCATTAATTGCCTCATAATTTCCATAGTTGCCACGCTTGGCAATTACTAATTAAGTTTTTTTTTTATTCATATAATTTATACTTGCAATTCTTATTCCTTAGTGAAACTATATCTTTATTATTGACTTAAATTGACACACCTTTTTCACTTATAATATTTACTATATAACCGACCGGTTTAAAATTTAGAAGAAAAAATACGTGGTGTTCCTGCGCTGCATTTTTAATATCAAAGTAAAAGTATCTATGCTGGTCTATGATGCTATGGTGATGATTACGATAAGAAAATAAAAACTCATTCATGGATACATCATCAAAAATATAGATTTTTTTTCCTAACACCAATATACGCAAAACACTTTTGAATTTATAAGAAATCTCATTTATATATTTTGAAAGTTGTTCCACTAAACAATCCTCATACACATGTTCATCATAGTTCGTACAGCCAAAGAACGCTCCCCAAAGAACATGACGGGCAGTTTGTTCAACTCCATTGCCCACATTCAGTCAAAGAGTTTCAATGAAAACACTTACAGTTGGCTTTTAGGTTGTAATACTCAGAGGAGCCTTGCGGTAATAAGATAAGTTATTTCATCGCGTATGAAATTGATGGGCTGTCTGTAAAAGTTTTTATTTGTAATATAATCGGTATTCTTTCCAACAACATTTTCAAAGCAAAACGCTTCCATCTTGTACAACTTGGTGAAATTGTATCCTTACGTGGTAGAGCCATGCTGCAATTATATTAGTAGTATAGTTGTAGCACGAATGGGTCGGCTCGACCGGGGAAGGACCACGCTCTCACAGAATACCAGCGTGAAATAGTAGCTTAATGCTGCTGTATTTCGTATGGTGAGTGTAGAGAACCGGAGACCCTTTTTACTGGAAATGAGGCATTCCATCTCAGTCCTCACGGGTGACAACGCATCTGCATTTTGATTTGTAATGGAAGATAGATGTAGATGTCTATGAGCCGCAGCAACCACTTACCATCAGGTGGACTGTGTGCTCGTTTGTCACCCTATTCTATAAAAAAAAATTTTTTTTATTAAATTTCATAGTTTTGAATTGTTTTATTCTTTATCTTTCTTCTTTACCGGTCCGTGAAAATAAATTACTGGACATGGTCTAAGGCCCAAAGCTGAAGATTTGCCTTAACTGCCACACTCCGCTGATAAGCGATTGCTTAAAAATGCTGTGACTGCTTCGGTCATTAACTTTATCGGTTATATTTCGCTATTAAGCAGAGTTTTTTTTTTGGGGGGGGGGGGGGGGGGGGTACAAAAGCATCTCGCCCAGGCTAGCACGAAAGTTACTTGGCTGGCACGCACGCACACTCACACACGTCACAAGTAAGACATAACATTGATATATGATCTGATAGAACCGTAGATTCATCCTAAACTATCTGTTATTTCCTTTGTCTAACTTTTATTTATAAATTGATGGTTTTATGTTTAATGATTTCTTAAATTTACGCGAACGCTACACATTGAATAAAATTATATATACGAATTTTATCGCGCTTAATTAACTTTCTTTGTTTTTAATTCCCGACGTTTCAAGTGCTTTACAGCACCCACGGTCACGGGGGTTACTGTGATGTTTGACATCCCAATTTCATAGTTAGCCCGGCTACCTTCAGTTTTTGAATATCAGTTTTGGTCCGATCTACGCTGAACGAACTTACAGTATCTTCAAGTCTTGCAGTACTATCCTTGAGGTTGGATTTAATTTTGTTAATTATAGGACCTCAAGTAGGTGGCAGCACCCATCCATACTCTCTATTGAAATTAAGATAATTTTTAACTTCAATAGCCTCGCGTATCACCCTTGGTAGGAATCCGTGTCCTATTGTGAGGATTTGTGGTTTATGAAATCTGATATCATGGTGGGGATGCTCTTGAACATGTTCACAAACTACAGACTTCCCGGAGCCCCGGCTATATGTTCTTTCATGAATGTTTTTATAGATATTTTTGTTTGTAAAAAAATTCTACTGCAAGATTTCAGATACTGTAATCTCGTTCTGCGTAGATCGGACCAAAATTTATATTCAAAAATTTAAGGTAGCCGGCCAAACTATGACATTGGGACGTCAAAGATCTCAGTCCACCCTCCGTGACCATGGGTACTGTAAACCACCCGAAACGTCGGGAATAAAAACAAGTTAATTGAACACCATAGAAATAAACAAAACAAATAAAAAATACGCCGTATAAATTGTTTTATTCAAAGTGTAGTGTTTGCGTTATTTTAAGAAATCACTATGTGAATCAGTACGGACTGGTAATAAGCAAATAAAATTCGCCGATTAGAAGATCTTATGATCAAGCACGCAACATATATAACATCTTTAGATTTCTTGAAGAGATGCAGAGAACATAATTTTATTCCTACCTATGTCAAAATATAAGCAAAAAGGACATTTGAGGAAGAGCTAAGATCTTAATTTGGGTAAGTAAAAAGTTGTTACAAACGGTGATTTAATTATTGCGTTGAAACTTTAAACAAACGAGAAACATCGAAATTTAATGAATGCAAGAATAAATTTATAGAAAAATACCAAAAATTAACGATCAAACCAAATGCCAAGCAACTAAGTAAAAGTATAAACGAAACAGAACCGTTGACCACAGACGCAAACAATAAACATCGCACAGTCTGTCAAAACATACACTGGACGAACCGACAGTAAAAGTATTATTGAAAGGAATTAATTTCGCATTAACACTGCAAAAAATTCTGTACGAGAAAATTATGAACAATTTAAATATTGGGTTTTTCTGTCTGTCGTGTCTGGGAAAGTATGAAAAGCCATTGGCTCTCCGGTCATATCGGATTTCCGTTCCATCGGACTATGAGAGTTAGGGAATAGAGAACGTACCTGTACTTGCGTATAAATTCGGTCACGCAGATGGCTAGTTTCCGTTGAGAAGTGCTATCAACCAAAATTCGTTCTGGACATATCACACAATGTTAATCATATATTTTCTTCGTTTCCACAAATATTTATTATATTACATTGAACAGTTAAAGCAAACGTCCACATCTTCTTTATTCGAAACACAATACGTTAAATCAGGGGGTGTCCGCGTGTTAAGCTTCGGAGATTTGAGACATGCTGCTTCTCATCTCCTGTTTCCCTCGGTCGCCTCTTACGACACCCACGTAACGATATGAGGTTGTGTATATTTTTATTATTTTGAGTATTAAGCATGCTGCTTCTCATCTCCTGTTTCCCTCTGTCGCCTCTTACGACACCCACGTAACGATATGAGGTTTTGTATATTTTTATCTCAAACTTGTAAAGATTATATTGCATAACTGTAAGGCGAAACCGGTGGGTTTATGAATGAAACATAACCTAATCTAAATGTACTTGTAAGTACTTGTAAAATACATCAATATGTAAGTACAAAAAAGGCTTTATCGGAAAGTTTTATTCGTCTTTTTATATGCTAGCTTGGACGTCGCCTCGTCCGCCTAGAACTTAAATAAAAGAGTAGTTTCTTTACGGAATAAGGATGAAAAACGAGCACGCATTCCACCTTATCGTACTCGTAAGTAGATACAGTGGTACTATCTACGTCTATCCTCAATTAACAATCAAAATTTAGAAACGTTTTCACCTCTGACAACTATAATGGAATGCCCCAATTCCAGTGAAAAGGGTCTCCAGTCCTCTACGATTCCATACGTAGCACAGCAGCATTAAGTTGTCATTTTTTGCTGGTTTTCTGTGAGAGCGTGGTTTCTTCCTGGCCGAGCCAACCAATTTGTGCTGCAATTATATTATGGCTGCAGCATGGCTCTAGCACGTAATTTTTACCCTCAAATTCGTTTCACCACGAAACTGTCATTCGATAATCTTTTTCTCGAACAATTTTTATAACATTTTGTCTATACCACATGTAAAATACCCGGGGGAGGAGTGTCCACAGTGAAAGTTGCGAAAAAACTGGCACTGTGATCAATCCACCAGCATAGAGTGGCCACTAAGATAAAGTTTTCCAGCGATGGGTGAGACACAGTCCAGCAATGGACTGTTACAGTTTGATATTAATTGAAATGAAAATGCACTAAAAATGTAAAATAAGAAAAATCCAGTTTTCGACGTAAGGAATAATAAATTTGTGCAACGTCACTTGTCTTTAAAAAATTACCGTTTCAAATACGAGTGACAATTACCAGTCTAAGATGGGATATCCGAAGAAGAACGACGGAAGTAAATTTGGAGGTTTCTCTATCTCTTGCTTGTAACTTTATTAAGGTGATAAACCACAAAATGGATACAGATACTACATGCCTGACAATAATGTCAAAGCATGTTGTACACATTAAATCGATGCTAATGTGACTTTAGATTTACATAATCGCAGCAAACAGCACACGAATTTGCACTGCATTTCGAAATGACTCGATCGCGGTTAAATGCAATCATTTGTATCAAAATACAGAACACAATACCGCATGATAAGCTTAAGTTATCGATAAAATTGCAATCAGCCGACCTCTCATAATGGGTTCCATCCATCCATTGTAATCGGACGGAAAATTGATACGAGCTTATATTGATTTGAAGTGTAATTGAAGGGATAATATTATCATTTAGGTTGATGAATAAGAAAATCTGTTAACACTATGTATATACAGTAGCGTACCGTAGGGTTATACCGTATTCACGTCCAATGTTGAATGTAGGCCTCCCCCAGGGATTGCATCATAGGGAGGATATTTGCCATAATTGCCATGCTTTATTCCTAGTCGAAACTTTAATTTAATAGAAAAACTGCAACCATTACATTACGGTGACAAAGAATTGAAATAATTCAGAATTGCGAACTTATTCACACTAAGCCGATTTAATAAAGTGCCCCATCGCATCATATACACATCCTTGTCACTCCAGGTACGCTAGGTACTACATAACCTGTGTAGGTAGCACCCGGCTCCTGAATTAGGAAAATGTGCTCTTTAACAGTATTTTTGGTTGGTTTACCTTTATTGTAAGTAAAAACTTGCAATAACACACTATTATAACACTTACACAATTAAATGTTAATTTTACCATAACTACGTTGCCATTGTTTTTAAATACAAACAATGGCTACTTAAATACTCACTGCATACCCATTGGGATTATTTACATTTGACATTTAATTACGGTAAGAGGTTTCTACAGAAATACGAAAATTTTGCAACAATATTTTATATATTATTAGTATGGTTTTGGTTAAAATTGTCGCGATAATATAAGCATTTGTTTTCTTTTTTATATTCTGCTACGCATTCAAATTATTGGACACAACTTTAGATCCAAGCTTGCTTCCGTATGCAGTAGCATATATACGTCCCAATCCTAAGCACACTCATCTCCTTATTTATGGGAGGGTTTTAAGCCAAGGAAGTGTCCACAGCGCTGCACCAATGAATGACTTCACGTGGCATAGAAATATTTTCTTAAATTTATCCGACAATCAGATGTTTTTCTTTACCACCGAGCACCTCGTAAATCAGCACTTAAAATTGCAATTAACAATTTCATTGGTGTCACCGTGAAGTAAACACTGTTTGCTCGCTTATTGTGAATTTCACAGTGACTTTTTAGCCCCTTAGCTACCACAGCTCAAAAAAGTGCATGTAGTCATTAAAATGATAAAAGTAGTGTCAATTTTAAATTTAACAAATTTGTTTCAGTAAAGTTCTTAATGACTATAATTTTTAAGGTCGCAGAATTGTTGAATTTCAGTAATGATACACAAATTAATTTAGGTACAAATGAGTTCACTCCTCTAATGTTAAATATTATAACAATGTGTCGTGTTTGTTTATTATGAGGTAATGAATGCGTAGAGCCCTGGGTGGATTTTACGTGACCTATTTTTCCAAGAATAAATTAATTTTAAACGCGTTTCTGTATTTAAAATTACGAACAGTTTAAAGTTGAATTTACTTTCGATTTTTAGGCGAATTGTAACCTCATACAGGCCCACATTAGATGGAGTGCAAAAGCTTAGGGACGTACTTTGTGGTATTCGTTAGGGAAGGATGATGATTTTCTCTAGTGTCATCAAAGCATTTCATAGACCTAAATTGCACAAACAAAAAACGCCCAGATATATAATAAATATACAATACGAATTGCAATCAAATTTAGTCAGTGTTATCGGGATGCCTGTGCCGTTTAGTAAACCAAATCTATAAGAGTCACTAAAAAGCATCTTGGAGTACAAGTTTCTGTATAACTTATTATCCACCACTTTTATTCAATCACCTATCACAGCCTATCAATCACTGCTGAAACCAGTTTTCCTTCATAGGTTGCCCTATAGGGGGAATTTTGCCATAATTGTCATGACTGACAGGTAAATTGGCAACCGAAATGTTTTATACAAAGAGTTATTTTCAACACTACATCCACTAACCATTGAAAAAAAAAACGGATCCGAAAAAAGTTTGAGTAAATTGAAGTGTTAGTTAGTTATTTTTCAAAGAGTACCCAAATTTTAAATTTAAGTTCAAATATATATTTTAATATATACCGTTATTGCAGTTTTTGAAAATACGAGTAAATAGTGCTTCTTCTTTTATTTGAAATTATCCCAAATTGAATGTGATTAATGGGCAGCAACGTTTTTGCCTACCGATCGACCCTTAAGAAGGTCATCATCATCATCATCATTACAGCCCTTCACAAGTCCACTGCTGAACAAAGGCCTCCCCCAAGTAATGCCACAAAGCACGGTCCTGAGCCATCTGCATCCATCGACTTCCTGCATATCTTACCAGGTCGTCACTCCATCTAGTGGGGGGTCGCCCTACACTACGCCTACCGGTACGAGGCTGCCACTCAAGAACCTTTCTTCCCCATCGGTTATCGGTTCTTCGAGCTATATGGCCGGCCCATTGCCACTTCAGCTTACAAATCCGTTGGGCTATGTCGGTCACTCTGGTTTTACTGCGGATATCCTCATTTCTGAGTCTATCACGCAGAGAAACTCCGAGCATAGCACTCTCCATAGCTCGCTGAGCGACCTTGAGCGTCCTCATACGGCCAGCAGTGAAGGACCACGTCTCAGATCCGTAAGTCATCACTGGTAACACGCACTGGTTGTACAATCTAGTTTTTAGAGATTGAGGTATACCTGACGAGAATATATGTCGTAATTTCCCGAACGCTGCCCAGCCGAGTTGAATCCGTCGATTGACCTCTCTGTCGAAGTTGGACTTATCTAGTCGTACTATTTGTCCCAGGTAAACGTACTCGTCAACAACTTCGAGCATAGTGCTCCCAACTACTACCGGCATAGGTGTGACATGGACATTGAACATGATCTTTGTTTTGTCCATGTTCATCTTAAGACCTATCCGTTGGGAGGCACTATTGAGGTCATTGAGCATAGTGCTTAAGTCCTCCAGCGATTCTGCCATAAGGACTATATCGTCGGCAAATCGAAGGAGAGTGATGTACTCGCCATTGATGTCAATACCGTATCCTTTCCAGTCCAGTAGCTTGAAAACGTCTTCCAATGCAGCGGTGAAGAGTTTCGGGGATATAACGTCACCCTGTCTTACACCTCTCTGCAGTTGGATAGGTTTCGAGCTCTGGTTCTGTACTCGGATAGCCATCGTAGCCCTACTGTACAAATACTTCAGCACTTCGATATACCGACAGTCAACTTGGCACCGCTGAAGGGACTGCAGCACCGCCCAAATTTCGACGGAATCAAAGGCTTTCTCATAGTCCACATACGCCAGGCAAAGTGGCAAATTGTACTCTTCAGTCTTCTGTACAATCTGCCGCTGGGTATGTATGTGGTCTATGGTACTGAAGCCTTTTCGGAAACCGGCTTGTTCGGGAGGCTGGAAGTCGTCGAGTCTGCGTGCGAGACGATTCGTAATGACTCTCGAAAACAGCACTTAGACGCGGCTCAGAAGCGAAATCGGTCGGTAGTTCTTCAAGAGAGCGTTGTCGCCTTTCTTAAAGAATAAGACCACTGCACTTCTGCTCCACGCCTCTGGAGTAGTGCCACCATGGAGGACGGAATTGAAGAGCTTCTGAAGGACTTCAAGTACCGGTGTTCCACCCGCTTTCAGAAGCTCCGCTGTAATTCCATCCTCACCTGGGGCCCTGCCGTTTTTAAGGTGCTGGAGAGCAATTCTAATCTCGCTTAAACTGACGTCCGGGATATCATCGGAATAGTGTCAGATAAGACTTGCTCTTGGATCGTTACTCACACTTGCGTGTGGCTCCAACGATGATGTGAACAGCTGCCCATAGAACTTCTCAATCTCACTCAAAATCTCAGGTGTCCCGGAAACGATGCTGCCACACTCAGTCTTCAGCCTTGACAGTTGGCTCTTACGGGCAGACAGATCTCTGGCAAAGACTTTGGAGCCCTGGTTCCGCTCGATCGCTTCTTTAATACGAGCAGTATTAAAGTTGCGTAAGTCTCGCCGCATGCATTTGGAGATCTGTCTGTTCAGTTGCCTGTATGCTGTCAAATCTGTTGACGATTGCAGCCTCATCTCCCGTCTTACAGCCATGAGATTAAGAGTGTGATCGGAGAGTTTTTGTGTCCTTCTGCGGCGGGTCTTGCAGAACTTAGCTCCGACCGCATGGACAGTTTCCACGAGCTTGTCATTCATATCGTCCACTGCATTGCAATCTTGTAGGCACTGAAAGCGGCTGTGTAACTCGAGCTGAAAGTTTTCGGGATTCTGGATTAGAGCACGAGGGGGACGGAGTGTTGACTTCATTAGACGAGACCTCTCCAACTTAACGTTTAGGTTCAGTGTGCCTCTAACCATTCGATGATCGCTGCCAGTTTTCACCCTTGCGATCACTGAGACATCACTGAACAGTTGGCGTCTGGTCGTCATAATGAAGTCAATCTCATTTTTTGTCGAACCTTCGGGGCTCGACCAAGTCCACTTCCTGTGGGGCCGCTTCTGGAAGAAAGAGTTCATCATAAAGAGTCCTTCTTTCTCCATAAAGTCGGCCAGCTGCTGGCCCCTTCGGTTCCGTTGCCCTACTCCAAATTTCCCTAACTTCAGCTCATCGCTTTCTCTTGTGCCTAGTTTTGCGTTGAAGTCTCCCATCAACACCGTGTAGTGGGTTTTGAAGGAATGCATGGCTTATGGAAATATCCTCATACATTTCCTCCACCTCCTCATCGGGATGTGCCGAGATTGGTGCGTAAACCTGTATGACCTTTTTTTTTTTTTTTTTTTTTTATAGAATAGGGTGACAAACGAGCACACAGTCCACCTGATGGTAAGTGGTTGCTGTGGCCCATAGACATCTACATCTATCTTCCATTGCAAATCAAAATGCAGATGCGTTGTCACCCATGAGGACTGAGATGGAATGCCTCATTTCCAGTAAAAAGGGTCTCCGGTTCTCTACACTCACCATACGAAATACAGCAGCATTAAGCTACTATTTCACGCTGGTATTCTGTGAGAGCGTGGTCCTTCCCCGGTCGAGCCGACCCATTCGTGCTACAACTATACTACTACATATAACTGCAGCATGGCTCTACCACGTAAATCGTACCTTCAGCGAATACCGTTTGGTGATTCTGAGTATCAGGTACGCGACCCTCGTCGACACACTCCCAATCATTACAACGTTGTTGACGAGAGACTTGTGGACAATAAATCCGACACCTCCTTGGGACAGATGGTCGCCCTCCCGGTGATAGAACAAGTTGCCGGATTCGAGAATCACCGTGTCCTCCCCCTCTCTTCGGACCTCGGATAATCCTATAATATTCCAGCGCAACTTGTCTATCTCTTCTTCTAGCTCCAGGATCTTCTCGTCAGTCCTCAGAGTGCGTGCGTTAAATGTTGCCAGGTCGAGTCGTCGTAGGTTGCAACCGAACCTCCACCGGAGATTCTTAGCACCCCCTGCCCCGCCGTTACCATGGTCGCCACCGTAGCCAGGAATAGCGGGGCCACCGGGGACCGGGGGCCGTCTATTTGTGTAATTGTTCATGGGGGGTATATTGCCATAGTTGCCACGCTTGGCGAGCGGGTTGGCAACCGCAGTTTTTTTTGTCGTACAGTTGCTGTTATCAGGAAGATGATGCTGCCCATCTCCTGCCTGTGTCCCTCTGTCGCCTTTTACGACACCCACGGGAAGATATGGGGTAGTGGATATTCTTAACCGCCACTTCACGGCTAAGAACGTATGCGTGTGCAATAAAACCATTTTAAATAATGAATTACCACGAATTTTGAACTAATAAGGTAAAAGGACTGAGTTTGAGATATTTTTAATTTATTTTTCTTTACCAATTGACCTATATTAATTATTCTGAACCTTCTCTGCAAATAAGACCGGTTATTTCAAAATAAACCAGTATACTCTGACCACTAGAACCCATAGAATAAACAACCTCTCAGACATGCGTTGAGCCAATCTATGCTTGAATCGCAAGAGGATCTTAACGGAAATTAATTCGTATTCAACTGAGATAGAAGGCCCCATTTTAGAAAATACGTTTCATTTATAATAATCTCTCGAGTAATGCCAGGAAGTTTATTAAGATAGCTGGGCTAGACTACTGCCAGTCGTTTGTCATGAAGATAAAGTGCTACGTGCTGCGAATTATCTGAAACAGTGTTAAAACTTTCGAATAATTACATTCAAATCATTTAGTTCAAGATGCGATAAATATTTAAAATAATATTCTACAAATGATCGCAAATTTTGTAGTTTTATTACGAAATATTACTTTGCGTTGGCTTCAGGTACGGAAACCTTCCGTTTCATTCTTAGATAAAATTGGCATAATTTTATCCCACTTTTGACACCAATTGTTCGAGTTTAGAGTTCGTGATAATAAAAACTGCCGATTGAATTACCTAAACCGACACTTTTATTACCGAACACCAATCAAAACTTGAAACACACTAATAATTAATCATACTTCACACTTTTGTTCGCAGTCATATTGCTTCGAAGGATTTGCTTGAATCGCCATTCAATACTCGGGTCACGGTCTAAACCGGCCTTATATAGGCCTTTTCCAGAAAATCATCTTGATAGCCTTAAATGTTGGTTTTTTGTTAAGCAAGTCAAACAAAAATGCGCTCCCGAAACAATTTATTCCCGTAAGGGTTAGTGTATAACGTAAATATAGTGTTCCAAAAATATGGATCTTTACTCCTTCTACAAAAAAGTCTACGATACCATATGCTTATTTCTTTACATAATAAGCCACACTAAGGAATTTTGTGACAAAATTTGATTTATTTGCGATATTATTAGGCATGGCATATTAATTCTTAGTTAATTCATCATCAAGACATATTTATGATGATAAACTTTACACCCTATAATATTATTTGGACGCATATTTTAAGAGATAATGAAAATTTAAATAATTCAATACTCGGCTCGGCGCGCGAAAGACGCATAAACTCTAGCCGCCCGATGAGAACCGAAAGAAACCAGCAGTGAAATCTCGGTTCTCATGGAGCGAAGTAATCATTGTAGCTAAATAATTCGAAAATTGAAAAGAGTTATTTTATAAATCAGCATAATATTACGTATGTTATAGAGTAAAGTTACATTTTATGCCTCCCCTCCCGGGCGAGCGTGACCCCCGTGCGCCCAAATTTTCCAGTTTTAAAGAAAACAGTACAAGATATACGAAAAGTGTGTAGACACGAATAATCATAGAAGTCAACATCTATATCTAAAACAGAATGACGTTAACATAGAAAATAATTTCTTGAACACATATAAAGCACATATTTATAGTTTCTTTTTATTTAGTATAAACAGAAACTAGCACTTTTATTTGTGTTTTGAATAAAAATAAAATTTGTACAAATAAAACAACTTCAAGCATAGTAAATATGGATCTTCGTTTCTATTCATCTTAATAAATTCTTATTAATACTACTGTCAAATAAAAGAAAATAAAGTGAAGTATAAAAATACAAACAGTATGTATTGACTTATATTTCTCATAAGACAATCATCTAAGGCAAGCTCGCCGGCCGTACGTATGTTTTTGTGGCCTGTCCCAATTAAACTGTTCTATTGAATATTTTTATCAAAGCGCTATAGCGACGTTTTGACAAGAGTTTTTAAAACAAATATTCTGGAAATTGGATAATACTATTAAAAGACTTTTTAAAGTGATAAATTAACTTATAGCTTACACCTGCAGTCAACTTCAAACGAAAAGTGCTACAAAATCGTTGTCATCTTTGAGTTATAAGATAGAATGCCTGAAAAACTCGCACTTTATACTCTTCAGACTGGAACACAACAGTGCAGGTAATGCCATTTGGCAGCAGAAATAAGTAAGAGGGAGTCCTTAGGTCCTTAGGAGGGAGTTTTAACCTAAAATCCTACGGAGACAAAATACAAAAAAAATGAAAACAATAATATTAACTGCTTCAATAAATTTTATTCAATTACAATATCATTTTGTCAAGTTTGTTCAAGCTAGAATTTAATAATGTCTATCATGCGGTTCAGTCTAGACTATCTAATTGTCCCACTTTGATAACTTTTCCAATTTAGATTGATTTGTGAGATAATTGTTCAACTTGATACTCATAATAATATAATCTACAAAGTGTTGAAACAGAACTAACTTTGATAGTTGACTTATTTGACAATCAGAATTCTTGGACTTGTGGAGCAAAATTTGCTACTTAATTATATGAAATATGTTACCGATTTTGAGGTATCCTAGCTAAAGTTTGTTTTATAATATTATGTGTAAGTAATGTATATTCTTCTTCATTAACAACAATATGCGAATTAAATACACTATACACTTTTATTTAATTAGTCCTTAGAAGGCATGGCAAATGAATCTGACAGAGTTTGTGGATTCCCGACCTCAAGTTAGAGAAATACCCGATTCAAATGACTCCAGGTAGACATTTGTCTGCTTTTATATCTATTTATTGATCAAAATAGTTTTACTTATTCAATATAATAGGCAATGTTTATTGTGCCGTAGTACCCTTGTGGTATTATATTTGTGAATGGCTAAAAAAATGGTTTATGAAAGAAATTTTTTTATTTCAAAAAATTCCACCACTGGATATGTGGCTCTCTTGTTATAGGGACGTTTCGTCTTTGCCACTTAAGGATAGATGATCGATGCTGCCGTTTCCGATGGGGGTATCTTACGTCTATCAAAAACAACATAGTTAAACCGACATCGTTCAGAAGCGACAATATTTTTCTGGCATTCTTTACAGCCTCTCCTATCGCCTCTTACGTGACCAACGGGACAAAATAGAGCGATGAATTTTGTTACGATACTAAATTGCTAAAGGTTACTTAATAAAATGTAACATGTAACATGTGCCCTAGCTAAAGTGTGTATTTATCCTATACTATTAAACGAGCAATTCTTGTATATATGTATATATATATAATCGGGATCTCGGAAACGGCTCCAACGATTTTCATAAAATTTTGTGTGCAGGGAGTTTCGGGGGCAATAAATCGATCTAGCTAGGATTTGTTTTTAGAAAATGTCTTTTTGTCCGTGTTTTTAGGCAATGAAAAACTGCTATAATATCGTTAGAATAAGAAGGTAAATTTTGACGGCTTATTAATGATTACAAATAGCTTAATGGTATATTGGGCGGTCGCAAAATCGTAATACCATGGTTCGAGCCCAGACCGACCGACCGACTTTTTTTAAATTTTTTTTCAAGTTCTTTTTTGAGAAAATCTATTTTTTCGAGCCCTTTTTTTAGTATTTTTTAAACACACGAAAATTTAAATTAAACTAATTGCACTCATGATTTTTTAAGCACTCATGATTTTTTAATCAAATAACCAGTTCAGTTTTTTCTATTATGTCGCTACGATCAAAAAAATATTATTCGTATTTCATCTGTATGTAATTTGTATCTAAATATTATTTCCAAAAGACACGAATAAAAAAAAACCGAGCGAAAATTACCGAGCAAAGCTCGGTCAACCGGGTACTATTACATAAATATGGTAAATACTTACCATCAGGTGGAATATGTGCTCATTTGTCACCCTTATTAACCGGAACACAGCTGAGCAAATGCTGCTATTTGGTCGACAGGAACAGGTAAGTGAGTGACCCAGACGCACACATAGGCAGAAAAGAAATCCTACCACCTAGTAACTCTGTGTAGACGACGCGTATATTATGATAATTTTATGGTATATCCTGAGCAAAGCTTCCCTTATTTATTAATACTAATGTAAATTTTGTACTATAAATTAAAAATATAACAATTTATTTCAATCTAATCAAAAACAAATACGAAAAAGTGGAATAGTTCGAAATAAAACAGTCTGAGTGCGATCCCCACAAGCATCATCGATTGATGACTGCATTTTTAAGTACCACGCGCTAAACGCTAATGGAAAAATCTTGAGGAATCTACGTGTCTTAGTAAAAAATAACACGTCAATCCCAAAAAGGGCAGCGTGGTGGGTTCTTTCCTGCTCTAATAATCAAGCAATCCCATGCTGAGGACGTGTGTAATTTGTTACTTTCTTTTTTTTTCTTTACGAAGAAAAGTAGAGGAGAAATAATACTATTATTGAACTAATTTTCCATTGCAAAAGACTTCTTTAATAATATATCAAAGACAATTTACGCCAGGCCCTTTGTGTTCTCCGAGTTGAACAAATTTACTCTTTAAACCTTCTAATACCGTAGCTTTACATATAGACCGTTAAAGAGATAATATTTCAATGTTCGAATTTGAAATACAAACATTGATTTTAACTGGTTATGATTATACTAACTAATAAGTTTATAATGCTTGGATAAATAGATTTTTTCCCTTAAAATATCGCAGGGTATAACACATTGTAAGGGTTTTTTATATTCATTTTAATACTCATTATGTCTACTATGTCTCGCGGTTTTACCCGCGTACATATGTATATCACACATCTGAGCCGCGCAACATGACATGACACCTAGCACTGTATGGAAATATTGGCAAAATTAATGGGCAAATTTTATCCATCGGCATATGAACGTTATAGAGCGAAGTTAAATTTTTTCCAATCTACATCATACATACACATCATACATACATCTAGTTTTAAAGACCTTTATACATGAAAAGTGTGCGATTACGAAATGATCCTTGATGAATTTCCTATCAACCTCTTATATATCTATGATTATTAATTGATTTAGCCATTAGATTGATAAGTCAATAGAAAGATATCACTTTATTGTACGTCAAAAAGAAACATGAATATGAAAAAAAAACAGTAGAAGGGGGAGCTATTCAACGAAATATATCTGAAAAAATGTTCATATTTCTTAGCAGACTGCGCGCAACTATAAATGATATCGCTATTGTATGTACAAGAAGTTAATAGCAAATTTATCAAGAATTATTTCGTATCTCCACACTACACGTACACTTTTCAATATCGTTATCGTATTGTTTTCTTTAAAAATGGAAAATACAGCGATTTTAGGTGCGTGGGGGTGACGGCACCCGGGAGGGGGGGGGGGGGGGGTGAGTGGATGAAATTAATGTAACTTTGCTCTTTTTAGTATATATGCCGATTGATAAAGTTACTATATTCATTTTACCAATTCTTTAGCCAAAATTATTAAACTAACCTCGCTCCATGAGAAACCAGCAGTGAACATAGGAGCGTTCACTGCTGGTTTCTCATGGAGCGAGCGTTCACGCACCGAGCCGAGTGTTGAACTATTTTAATTGTTCATTACCTTGATTAAAATTACTTTTACGGATTTTATCGCGTTTATTTTACTATTATTTTTTAATTCCCGACGTTTCGGGCGCTTTTCAGCACCCATGGTCACGGGGGACTGAGATGACTGACGTCCCGATGTCATTGTTAAACTCGGAGTACCTTCAGCTTTTTTAATTATTGTTTATGGTCCGATCTATGCAAAATGAACTGACTATGCCCTAAGGTCTTGCAGTGGTATGCTTGGCTTTAGTTTTAATTTTATTAATTATAGGATCCCAAGCAGATGGTAGTAACCAGCCTCCTTCTCTATTGAAGTTACGAGTAGGATGTTTTTTAATTTCAATAGCCTCTAGTATCATCCTTGGTAGGAATCGGTGTTGTTTCGCGAGGATTTATGGTCTATCAAATCTGATGTAATGGTTGGGGCCTTCTAGGATATGATAGCAAACTGCAGACTTCCCAGAAAATTGATGCTTCACATCAGCTATATGTTCTTTTATGCGGGTTCTAATTGATCTTTTTGTTTATCCTATATAAGAGAGACCACATTCACAATCAAGCTTGTACACTCCTGCATCTTCTAGAGGAATATGACACTTGACTGATGGTAGGAACTGACTAATCTTCTTCGGCGGCTTGTAGAATGTTCTAATAGAAGCTCGCTTCAAGATGTAGCCAATCTTGTCCGTGACACCTCTGACATATGGTAGTACAGCAGGCACACGCGCGACTGTGGCCGGCTTCACTTGGTCACTGTGACATAGGCGTCGGACCCGAAGCTTGTTGTCGTGCAGAACTTGCTTGACGTGCTGAAGCTCGGCGACCAGGTGTTTGCTGTCACTGATCCCTTTTTTTTTTTGTTTTTTTTTTTTTTTTTGTTTTTTGTTTTTTGTTTTTTTTTTCGTGGGTAGGTGTGTAACAAGTAACAGCTGACTTATTAGCTCCTATATTTTATATACTTTAAAATTATTTTAAACCAGTGTTTGGACTATATTTACATATCAATTACATCTTTATTACCTTTTCTTTTGAAGTCCTATTGAAATATATGTCCAGATAGAATATTTGTGACATTCACATACCACCCATTAGTGTCACTTTGTTTTTGCAAACTATATCATTCATTAGCACTTCACTTTGTGTTCACTAATATCACAGCAAATATTGGAAGAAATGGCAAGAGTAACTGATGTGGAGGTCATGCAAAGAGAACTTGAAGGAAGCTGGAGTCGCAAAATGGCTGAATTTGAAAACAGATTAAAGGCTGCCTCCACACCTACTAATCCCTCTCTTAATCAACTCCGCGAGGAGTTTTATGAATTCAAGGATGTCGTTTGCTCCATGCTCAATCTCCTTCGGCAACAAATTCAAGCCTGCACTAAGTCAATTGATGCTATTGATATGCAGCACAGACAGAATATCCTTCTATTTAATGGGATCTCTGACTCCCCAGAAGTTAATATTGAACAAGAAATACTGGGTATCATACATAAGAAAATGGGCATCCCACATGTTACAAATGTGGCCTTAGTACGTTGCCATCGAATTGGTGTTCAAAAGGATGGTCGTTCACGTCCAATTCTTGTTCAATTTCATGAGCATAACACAAGGTCTGAAGTGTGGAAAGCTAAAACTAAGTTAAAGGGATCTCAAATATCTGTGTCTGAGTTTTTAACTAAAATGAGGCAATCTGTTCTTAAAAAAGCCCGCAAGCATTTTGAAATGAAGAATGTGTGGACCTTAGATGGAGCAATTTTCATCAAACTTCCCAATAATGAACGGGCAAAAATCTTCACTGAAGAGGAGATTGATACTCTCATTAAACAGTTTCCTGTTGATTTTTCATCAGCAAGTCTTCGTATGGCCCCCAACAGCAGTATCACTAATAGCGTAAAGAAACCCATACAAGCACTGCAAAGTTCTTCAAGCACAAAAATTCTGTGTGAGACTTCTCCTCGCAATCAAGATGATGTGGAGGTGCAGAAAGAGGATTCTAAAAGGTCCCGCCGTTTAATTGCTAAAAAATAGCTTGCTTAATTTACATATAATGGTATTCCTAGGTATCCTTTATTTTTGTAATCCATTGTTTTATATTATTGATTTACACATATTTAGTTAAGTGTTTATAGTCCTGCATCTTCTTGGTTGTAATGACTGTAGCACAGAACAATATTGTCTGTACTGTAGTCATAAGTTGTTCACTTTTTTACAGCAGTATAATTGCAATTTTTTTTAAGTTGTTTTCTTCTAATAGTATAGTCTGCATAGGAATTTTTATTTCTCTAAATATAAACTTAATGAGATTTTATCCTGTAATACATAACTTGCTTGGGTTTAGTTTCCTTTTGTTTCTTGGTTGAGGTTTCTTACTTAGTAGGTTTGTTTATACTATGCTTGATATTGGTAACAATACTTATCTTTTTATAAATTTACCTACCACATATTTTTAATTTGATTTTTTTTTGTTAATTTTGGGTTTTGATTTGTTTGATTTGACAATGACAACTATGTATTACTTTTTTTTTTTTTGCCTTTTATAGACAAAGGACACATGAACCATACAGCCAGCGTCGATCTTATACTTTGCTTTAATCGGTTCTCTCTTGGTAAACATTTTCCTGTAATATTTTGTGTGACATCTACTTAGGAACTTTATTATTAGACAAGATTATTTTTGCCACTTTAGATATTTTAGATCATAAGTTTGCATATAAAATTTTATTTATATTAAGTTTACTCTGTAAACAGTGAACTGATGGGTTGGTGATGTTTATGTTTAGTAATTGTTAGTTAATAGTTATAGTTTACATAACTTACTTTTTTATTTTTTTTGTTATTATTTTTCTATATATTTATTTAATTTATTTATTATTTTAGTATATGTAATATGTCTGATGTTGAGTCGTTTAGCTCTGCAAATGATTCTTCTACTTTGTCATTTCACTCTTGTAATGATTCTCTCAACGATAGCGTGCTTAATTTACACGAACTACTCAAAGGAGTTTTCACGTCTTTTAACAACTCTGTGAACATATGTCATATTAACGCTCAAAGTATCCCGAGCCACTATTCCGAACTTGAAGCTTCATTTTTCCCCGAGTATATTCATGCTATATTAGTGTCGGAAAGTTGGCTGAAACCTACTTTACCATCAACTTTATATCCCTTACCCGGCCTTGTACTTGTTAGGAATGATCGTGTTGGAAAGGGTGGAGGTGGTGTAGCAATCTACCTACATGCATCAATTCCTTATAAAATTGTCTTAGCATCTCCCTCCTGCTATTCCGCTTCTTCTGAGTTTTTATTTGTGGAACTCGATGTCAAGGGCATCAGGATGCTTCTAGGGGTAGTGTATTGCCCCCCATCTACCGACTACTTCGCCACTTTAGATATGGCTCTTGTTGATATTTGTTCTGAGTACACTCACTGTATAATCATGGGTGATTTCAATACTGATCTGTTGAAAAACTGCCCTCGTTCCAAAAGGTTTCTTTCAATTATTGAGTCTGTAAATCTTTCAATTCTCCCTTTAAAGGCTACGCATCATAATATCGGAACCGATGACTCATTGATTGATCTAATCCTTGCTGCTTCTCCTGAACATGTGATAACGCATGGACAGTTTCCCGCTTTGGGTTTCTCACGCCACGACTTAATTTATGCATCATATAAGCTTAAACCTCCTAAATATTCCCCTACTGTAATGCATCTTCGCAGTTTTTCTAAAATAGACTTTGACAAGCTTAGGAATGACGCTCTTAATCTTGATCTAGCCTCCTTAATAGCAGCATCTACTGTTGACGATAAAGTCACTATCCTTAACCACAATATTCTTAGCCTTTATGATGCTCATGCTCCTGTTCACAAGGTTAGATTGAAGCGTCCCCCTGCCCCTTGGATGACAGAGGGCGTAAAGGTGGCAATGGCTAGACGAAATCGTGCTTTTCTTCGTTTCAAGAGAGATCGAACTGAAGAAAATTGGACATCTTTTAAAGCAGCCAGGAATAGGTGTAATCAGATGGTACGTGCAGCTAAACGCCGATATTTCCATAACTGTATTAATAATTCTTCTCCAGTTTTAGTGTGGAAATTTCTAAAATCTTTCGGTCTTTGTAGACCAGCTACGTTGGATTGTGGTCCTTCTGTGTCACTTGATGAAATCAACCAACATTTCGCTTCTGTAAAAGCACTGGACCCTACAATTCGTTCCCAAACTATGGCTTCTATTGCTTCTATGCAAATTCTTAACATTCCTACCTTTAAATTTTCTCCTGTTTCTCAGGATGATGTCAAAAAGTCGATTTTAGCAATCCAGTCCAAAGCCGTGGGTTACGACGAGATTAGTAGACATATGGTTGTATTTATACTAGAGCACCTTCTCCCGGCAATTTCCCATATAATCAATTTTTCCCTTGATTCAGGTCAGTATCCTAATCTTTGGAAGAGGGCTTTTGTAAAGCCTTTCCCTAAAGTTCCTACTCCCATTCATCCCAATCATTTTCGTCCAATATCCATTCTACCCTTTCTTTCCAAAATTTTAGAATTCTGTGTTTACAAGCAAATTTCTACTTTTATTTCGAAACATAACCTACTGAGTATATATCAGTCTGGGTTTCGTCCTGGTCATAGTACCACTACTGCATTAATTAATGTTATTGATAATATTAAACAAGGCATGGAAGAAAAAAAAATAACAGTACTGGTACTAGTTGATTTCTCAAATGCTTTCAACACAGTTGATCATGAAATCCTTCTTTCCATACTGTCTCATCTGAATTTTGGCCCTACTGAATTGGATTGGTTTGCATCTTATCTTCGCGGTCGACAGCAGTCAGTCAGTGTGGGGCAACTGTCCTCAGCTTGGGCTGATGTGGATGCTGGTGTGCCGCAAGGCGGTATTCTTTCTCCTATAATGTTTTCAATTTTTATAAACTTTATTACCTCCATCATCGACTGCTCGTACCATTTGTATGCCGATGACCTTCAGCTTTATGTGCAAACTGAGATTGGGGATATCCACAATGGGATCAAAAACCTTAACGGCAACTTAGCAGCTATCAAGGATTGGTCTACTCGTTATGGAGTCTTAGTCAATCCTTTGAAATGCCAAGCTATACTGGTGGGTAGCTCAAGGATGCTGGCTAAGATTAATCTGACAGACTTACCTCCTATTTACTATGATAATACTACAATTCCATTCAGTAATTCTGTTAGAAATCTTGGCCTTCACATCGACAGCACGCTGAATTGGAGAACTCAGGTTTCAGATGTGAGTCGTAAAGTCACTGCCACGTTACGCTCTCTGTATCGTTTAAAGCATTTTCTCCCCACAAAATCTAAGATCATGCTTGTCCATTCACTTATATTACCCATAATTGATTATGCAGATGTGTGTTACCCAGACCTGTCCCAAGATCTTCTAAACAAGCTGGAACGCCTCTTCAATAACTGTATAAGATTTATCTTTGGGCTCCGTAAGTATGATCATATTTCGCAATACAGATCTAAGCTAAACTGGCTTACAATCCGGCAGAGGCGCAACTCCAGAATATTACTTGTACTTTTTTCCATATTAAATGATCCATCTTCGCCTTCTTATCTTAAGAGTAAATTTCATTATCTTTCCTCATCTCATGATAGGGTCCTACGCTCTTCTTCTAACAACAAAATCTGTACTCCAGTTCACTTCACCGAGTTCTATGGTAACTCCTTCACAGTTCAGGCTACACGCCTTTGGAACTCCTTGCCCGATGACATCAGAAAAGCTCCCAATAAGTACGCTTTTAAAAAGTTGGTCCGTAATCATTTATTAAAGACAACGCATTCTACATGACTCATTTATTTAATATGTATTGCCGAACAGACGTATATATTCATAGTCATTTGTATATATTAATTATATATGTATTTAAATATGTTTACTTGTATGTATCTCCATTTATTTATATATTTGTATATTTGTAAGGATAGATCATATATGTATAGTTTATTTATTAGTAGTTTGTATTTATTGTGTAGTTAATTATCATTTGTATTGTTTTAGATTATTCTATATTGCCACACCTACGTCAAACTCTCACCACTCCATGGGTTGACTGGTAGAGAATGCCTCAAGGCATTAAGTCCGCCCTTTGTATTCTTTTGTTAAGGATGCAATAAAGAATAAAAATAAAATAAATAAATCCCTCGTGCTCTCTATAACAAAGATTTACCCACGGTAGCTAATTGTGAAGGATGGCGGTGAGATTCACCGTTTAAATATCGGTTTGTATGGGTCTTTTTCCTATACACAGTGTGACCAATGGTGTTGTTATGATTTCGGATGACTAACACATCTAGGAAAGGTAAGGAATTATTTGCCTCTAACTCCATAGTAAATTGAATTTTAGAGTTTATGGAATTAAGATGTTCTAAAAATTCAGTTACTTTGTCTGATGGTAAAATTGTGAAAGTATCGTCTACGTACCGCTTGTAGATCCTTGTTGTAACAGGTGCAGTAAGGAGGGCTTTCTCCTCAAAGTCTTCCATGAATATATCGGAGACAATGGGAGATACAGGTGAGCCCATCGCAACACCTTCTACTTGCTTATAAAAGCCTTCCTTCCACAATAGATAGATAGATGTAAGGCAATGTCTGAGTTATAGTGCATATTCTGCTCATATATTATTTTCCTCTAGTTTCCTTGTTATAATTGAGGTGCAGTCTTCAACAGGTAGGCATGTAAATAGAGACTGAACATCAGAACTGACAATGGTTTTATTGCCAGTAAGACGTAGGTCTTTTATCTCACTAACGAAATGGTGTGAATCCTTAGTGTGCGCTCTTGTGTGTCCTCTGAGTGGTGATAATATTTTAGCTAAGTATTGAGCCAATCTGTAAGTTGGCGAGTCAATCTGACTCACTATTGGACGTAATGGAGCGTTCGGTTTGTGTATTTTTGGTAACCCACACAACTTCGGTGGTTTGGCACATGAAGGTATTATCAAATTAACGTCCAGATTCAATTTCTCGGAGTATTTCTTAATTAGATCGCTAGTTGTTTTAAGCGTATTAGTTGTAGGGTCTGTTTTGACCTTTCGGTATGTAGTTTCATCCGATAAAAGTTGTTGTATTTTAAAATTGTAATTTGACGTATCCATTATAACCGTGGCATTGCCTTTATCTGCGCAGAGTTTTTCTACGCGTTAAATTCATTTTTGGGAAGATTTAATTTCGGCGCTGTACTTCGACGTAACCTGGACGAAATGTCTTGACGTATGGCCTCTAAATCTTCATTAGCAATGTTATTTTTATACAGACAGTCCTCAACACTACAGATAATGTCCTCATACGGTATTTTTCGCGGTGTTATTGCGAAATTCATACCTTTTTCTAAAACTTTTATTGTGATATCATGGGTGCTGGAAAGCGCCCGAAACGCCGGGAATTAAAAATTATAGTAAAATAAACGCGATAAAATCCGCAAAAGTAGTTTTAATCAATGTGTAGTGTTCGCGTAAATATAAGAAATCATTATGTTCATTACCTCTTAAAAATATGCGTCCAAATAACATGATGAAGTAACTTTTGCTCCTAAAGATTACTATGCCATGCCTAATAAATAAAATAACACTTATAAGTCACATTTTGTCACAAAATACCTTAGTGCGGCTTTCGTAAAGAAATAGGAATATGGTATCAAAGACTTTTTTTTGTAGAAGGAGTAAAGATGTCTATTTTTGTAGATTTTACGTGGATAAACAATTTCGAGAGCACTTTTTCTTCTAACTTGCTAATAAAAATCAATATCTTGCTAGTTAGCTTATACTAATTCTCATGAATCTGGCTACAATATACAAAAAAATTTCTAATAGGACTGGTAGTACGAAAGATGAGCGTTTTTAAACAAACAAAAAATTTTTCCGCTTTATTATATTAACCATTGTTATATTTCTGTGAAGTGGTAGCGTAAGAATATTTACTACCTCGTTATTTACATATTTAATATTTAAACGTTTATATTTTAAACGTTTTTATTATTAACATATTTTATACGTAACAGAGCCACGCTGCAGCTATTATGGCTGTAGCATGAACGGGTCGGCTCGACCGAGGAAGGACCACGCTCTCACATAATACCAACGTAAAATAGCAGCCCAAATATGTGTTGATGATCAGTCGCTGCTGTGTTTCGTATTTATTTATATATTTTTTCTGGAAACGAGGCATTCCATCCTAGTCTTCACGTGCGATAACGCATCAGCATTTTTATTCGTAATCGAGGATAGATGTTAATGTCTATGGGCCACAGTAACCACTTACCATCAGGTGAACTCTTTTGTCCGTAATTCCGTAAAAAAATTAAAAAAGGGCTTTCTACAACTTAAAGCCCAGAAAATAACCGTAAAAGCACTGCTATTTACATTCCATACACCATAATTAAATTAAAAGGAATAAATCATTGATATACCCACACATGTCTTCCGTTACTAAGTAATAAATATTGGTATGAAATTATTTGTGCTAAACTTTTTCAGCCTAAGAATTTATAGGCTTTTGTTCTAAAGTCTTCATGTGTAAGGGGAATTTAAAGTTCTTTAATATAAGGTCTAGACATGGTTTCTTAATGACTTCTGCTTTACGATTTTCCATACACCTGACTCGTACCGATGCAGTGGCTTTAAAGTGTTATTTCGTAATATGTGATATTTTATATAAAATTTTATTTTCTTTTATAATTTTTACATTATAATAATTTGTTGTTATTATCCTCATTTTGTATTTTAAGGTGTTCTTATATTTAAAATAGGACTTTATTGAAGAAAAATATAATATTCACCTAGTAATAATTTAGACCACATTGCGATACTACTTCCGAATACTGTCAAAATTGTCAACTACGCAGTACCTGGATATCGGCGTCAACACAGAACTTTTAAGAAAATTTCTTCACACACCGCACCGGCTAAAAATCTAATCTTGTTTCTTATCTTTCTTAGAAAAAAGTAACGTTTTATTTCGCATACGTGTGAACAAGTATAAAACTGTATGAAGTTTTCTGTGTAAACAGTATGAAAACTGGCCGCCAACAAAATATATACCATAAAGACAATATTTAAAAGAAAAATATCCTTATCATTTTAAATAATTCACTAAAAATTAAAATCCCATCATATATTGATTGTATAATATTATGTTCACTCTCCGCAATTTTTAATAATCGCCAGCGAACCATAAAACAGAATAGTTATTCTAGTAGTTTTGTTTGTGAGCTAAGACATAACAAGGATTTTCGCAGTAGAACCGACAAGGGATTATTAAATTAAAACTGAAATACAAAGGGTTAGTTGATGGCACATGAACCGAAAACCGATAGTTTGTCCTCAATTAAGTGTAGCCTTGCAGCGTGTAGTATTTCGTGATCAATCAAGTAAGGAAATGTTAATGATAATGAAAAGTGATAATTAAACATAGGTACATTGTTACGAGTGGATGTGTCGGTATTTATTGCACTCATCGCAGGTTTAGTGACGCTACAATTAAGTTTTATTTTAACAATGTTTTAATAACGGTTAATATTATAAATCACAGAAGTTAAAAATGTAAAATTAAAACTTATATACGTCCCACTGCTGAACACACGGCTCCCCTCGATTTTGACAAGGTTTTAGGGCAGGGAACTGTCCGCCGCACTGCCCCAATGCGTGTTGCCCATCTTAAGATGTCTTCAAAAAATATTTTTAACTTCCCGCTACGAAAATCAATAATTTTCGAAAAATCGGGAAGTTATTGCTTTCACCCCTGTTTTTAAAGTCGAGTTATCATCTGATTTCGATGTTTCGAGTTCATAGGAACCTATTCTTGTTATTTTTGCAATGATATCCCTATTTCTGCGTGCGTGCACGCATGAATGCGCTCGTGCGTGCGAGCGTGAGTACATACGAGCGTGCGTGCGTGATTGTGCGCGCGCGCGCTTGTGTGTGCGCGCTACTGCCGAAATGCATCAAAATCGGTTGATTAGTTCGCGAGATATCGTTGTAGAAAGAATTCTCGAAGTGTTTTTTCAAAATAACTTGAAAAATTTTTGGCAAATAATTTTTTGAAATAGGTGTATTTGTTAAGCTGAAATAATTGCGTCAATAAAGTAAATCAAAATCGGTTGATATGTTCGTGAAATATTCAATTTTGAGTAATTAAAAAAAACCTGGCTTTTTCAAATTTGAGAAAATTGCAATAAGTGGAATTTGGAGCGCTTTCCCTTTGAAAACAGCGAGGTTCCAGGGATGGCCTGCAGGCCTACAGGGTCATCAAATTTTTTTTCTTATACGTCAGACTTGCAGATTTCCTCACGATGTTTTCCTTCACCGCCGAGAAAGTAGTAAATCAGCACTTAAAACTGCAATTAACAATTTCATTGGTGCAGGCGGGAATGGTACCAGGTTTTCTCGCGTACTGTGAAGTTTACAGCGAGCGGTAACCATCTGAGCTAGCATGGCTCTCTAATTAAACCATAACCAAAATATATCCTGATCGTAACAAGAATGTTCATAAATTTCAACACTGAATTTCCTGTACAAGGCAGATTGGAGGGCAAGTACACGAAAAAGAGGGAGAAGGAGCTCTAAAAAAATTAGAGAAGACAAAGTATACTTCGCCAGTCTTATATTATCCTATAATATTATATAAAATATTATAATAAAAAATATTATATAAGTGTTGAAAACTGTTGATGAGAAAAGATATTGTTTCTTAAGCAGAAATGTTAAAGCTTTATAATATTGTAATGCTATAAATCACATCAATACTAATACTACACATCAAACCACTAGTAATGTTATCAAGTTACACAAACGTTAGGAGCTTCAAATATAAACTAATACGATATTTTTACAGCGTCGTTAGAATCATCTATCATACTCCGATTGACAGGCGCATATGCTCTGAATTATGGCAGTCTGTGATAAATATTAACGATGAGACTAAAATATTGGATACACTATATATAACAAACACAATTAAAGTATAAATTGTCGCATAATCGTAAACTGTACGATTTATAACTACTTATATTTACTTACTGTTTATTTATTCGAAGTTTGAGTTTATTATAATCCTTACTCGACTTTAAAAGGTCATAAAATTAGTCATATTATAAAAAGTAGAAGCTGACTCCAAGAACCTAAAAAATAATTTCATATAATACTTTAACGAGTCGGGCCTTCAATTCTGCACAGCTATCAATCTATCTTATTTCTAAAGCTATCAAGAAGAAATTATTTTATTTTCGTTCATCTCCTATCTTCTTCCTATTTGATTTCGTTGAACCATTTATTATTTATTGCTCGATACAATGGTTTCAGCATGCATATACACGTACTGTATAATTTTTATTTATTTTTAAAGGAAAAGATAACGATATGATATAAATAAAATGTAGAAGTGTGGTTCCGAACATCACTAGTCTTTTTTTTTCTCTTTTTCCTTTTTAGTTAAAAAGTATTAGTAATCCTATTAATTAACATTACTTATATTTCCTTTAACCTCTACTGGTAAGCTGAAAATGCTTGTGTTAAGAGTGGTTCACGACAGTAGTCGAATGGTGGATTCAAACCCATATCCTTTTGAGTTCGTGGTCCGCGCCTGCCATTAGGCTACTGTCGCTTTAATTTATTTAGGTTAGATACAGTGTATATGTGTGTATGTGTGTGTTGATGTGCGCGTGTGCGTATGTGTACATGCGTGAGTGCGTGCGAGCGTGAGTACATACGTGCGTGCGTGCGTGATTGTGCGCGCGCGCTTGTGTGTGTGTGCGCTACTGCCGTGAAATGCATCAAAATCGATTGATTAGTTCGCGAGATATCGTTGTAGAAAGAATTCTCGAAGTGTTTTTTCAAAATAACTTGAAAAATTTTTGGCAAATAATTTTTTGCAATAGGTGTATTTGTTAAGCTGAAATAATTGCGTCAATAAAGTAAATCAAAATCGGTTGATATGTTCGTGAAATATTCAATTTTGAGTAATTAAAAAAACCTGGCTTTTTCAAATTTAAGAAAATTGCAATAAGTGGAATTTGGAGCGCTTTCCCTTTGAAAACAGCGAGGTTCCAGGGATGGCCTGCAGGCCTACAGGGTCATCAAATTTTTTTTCTTATACGTCAGACTTGCAGATTTCCTTACGATGTTTTCCTTCACCGCCGAGAAAGTAGTAAATCAGCACTTAAAACTGCAATTAACAATTTCATTGGTGCAGGCGGGAATGGTACCAGGTTTTCTCGCGTACTGTGAAGTTTACAGCGAGCGGTAACCATCTGAGCTAGCATGGCTCTCTAATTAAACCATAACCAAAATATATCCTGATCGTAACAAGAATGTTCATAAATTTCAACACTGAATTTCCTGTACAAGGCAGATTGGAGGGCAAGTACACGAAAAAGAGGGAGAAGGAGCTCTAAAAAAATTAGAGAAGACAAAGTATACTTCGCCAGTCTTATATTATCCTATAATATTATATAAAATATTATAATAAAAAATATTATATAAGTGTTGAAAACTGTTGATGAGAAAAGATATTGTTTCTTAAGCAGAAATGTTAAAGCTTTATAATATTGTAATGCTATAAATCACATCAATACTAATACTACACATCAAACCACTAGTAATGTTATCAAGTTACACAAACGTTAGGAGCTTCAAATATAAACTAATACGATATTTTTACAGCGTCGTTAGAATCATCTATCATACTCCGATTGACAGGCGCATATGCTCTGAATTATGGCAGTCTGTGATAAATATTAACGATGAGACTAAAATATTGGATACACTATAACAAACACAATTAAAGTATAAATTGTCGCATAATCGTAAACTGTACGATTTATAACTACTTATATTTACTTACTGTTTATTTATTCGAAGTTTGAGTTTATTATAATCCTTACTCGACTTTAAAAGGTCATAAAATTAGTCATATTATAAAAAGTAGAAGCTGACTCCAAGAACCTAAAAAATAATTTCATATAATACTTTAACGAGTCGGGCCTTCAATTCTGCACAGCTATCAATCTATCTTATTTCTAAAGCTATCAAGAAGAAATTATTTTATTTTCGTTCATCTCCTATCTTCTTCCTATTTGATTTCGTTGAACCATTTATTATTTATTGCTCGATACAATGGTTTCAGCATGCATATACACGTACTGTATAATTTTTATTTATTTTTAAAGGAAAAGATAACGATATGATATAAATAAAATGTAGAAGTGTGGTTCCGAACATCACTAGTCTTTTTTTTTCTCTTTTTCCTTTTTAGTTAAAAAGTATTAGTAATCCTATTAATTAACATTACTTATATTTCCTTTAACCTCTACTGATAAGCTGAAAATGCTTGTGTTAAGAGTGGTTCACGACAGTAGTCGAATGGTGGATTCAAACCCATATCCTTTTGAGTTCGCGGTCCGCGCCTGCCATTAGGCTACTGTCGCTTTAATTTATTTAGGTTAGATACAGTGTATATGTGTGTATGTGTGTGTTGATGTGCGCGTGTGCGTATGTGTACATGCGTGAGTGCGTACGTATTCGTACGTGCATGCACGTGACACATTGATAAATGATTGTTAGTCTAGCTACTTTTTCAAAAGTTGAAAGTAGTTGAAAATTAGTATGGGTGAATATCATATGTCCTCGTTTTTCTTAGTCATGAAGATTTTGTCACAATATTTTCCTACACATTCAAGCAAGTGGCTGATAACTTCTGAGGTAGTTATTTAGGCTAATGATTTCTACACATTGAAATATATTTACGCGAACACTACACATTGAAATAATTTTAGTTTTTACGGATTTTATCGCGTATATTTAACTATAAATACCCGACGTTTCGAGCGCTTTACAGCACCTATGGTCACGGGGGGACTGAGAGGTTCATCGTCCAAATGTCATAGTTAACAGCGGTTACCATAGATAAAAATTTTAATTTTGTTCCGATCTACACAGTATGAACTTATGGTATCTTGAAGTCTTGCAGTTGTATGTTTGGGTTGGGATTTAATTTTATTTATTATAGGATATCAAGCAGATGGTAGCACCCAGCCATCTTCTGTATTGAAATTAGGATGTTTTTTGATTTCAATAGCCTCGCAAATCATCCTTGGGAGCAATCAGTGTTCTTTAGCGAGGATTTGTGATCTATCAAATCTGAAGTAGTGACGGGGGCGATCCTGTACGTGTTCACAGACTGCAGACTTCCCGGAGCGTCGATTCTTCACATCAGCTATATGTTCTTTGACATATATGTCCCGTGACCATGGGTGCTGTAAAGCGCTCGAAACGTCGGGTATTAATAGTTAAATATACGCGATAAAATCCGTAAAAACTAGTATTATTTCAAGGTATTTAGGCTACTTGCTCAAAACAGAAGTAACAATCGAACTCACGGCCCACGTGGTAGTAAATGGCATCTCCTTCCGTGAACACATGCAGTCAACCTTAAACAAAGAAGGATACAGATCCATTGTCACATCTGAGGACTAAGATGGAATGTAAAATAGCTCATGGCCTAATAATAATAATAATGGTTCCCTTGATATATCCAGAATAGAACACAGCAGTGTAAATACTGCTTTTTGGCTTCCAAAATAGATAAGAGTTGCTACCAATCCAGAAAGACTCTTAAGTAAAAAAGTAGTACTACTGAGTAATATCAAATAAACATTAGTATTCTGACATATGAGTGAAAAATATGTAATCATTGTCATCACTACAGTTCTTCACAAGTTCACTGCTGAACATAAATCTCTCCCAAAGACTGCCACTTAGGAAGGACCAGCCTGAGCCACCAGCATCCATTGACATCGTTTCTTGGTACGAGGTTGCTACTCAAGAAACTTAATAATAGTCTTAATATGTAATATTAATTAGTTATTTCTTTTCTTAATTTCATATTTTAAACTATAAGTTGTAGAAAATGGATAAATAGATATTTATGAAGATATATTTAAAGTTTTTTTTTCATTGTAAAAAAGTGGCAGATCCCATAAGTGTATTTGAAACCATGAGTTCCGATTCAGCAATATAAACGTGTTTCTTTCTTTCTTCAGCAATACACAAAATCACAGACCCTTAATCTCATCTCATTTCGTAATAATTAACTATTAGGGTATTTCATTTTTCTTTAATTAAAAGTTGACAATATTAACCGGCGATTTAATTTGGATCAGAACCTAAATGTTAGTTTATAATTGTTGTTCTATTTTTAAGTCCTTACGAGAACATCTGAAAAAAAGGGTCGAAGGATTGATTGTTTCCAATGCCTCTAGAAAGTTTTTTATGGGATTGATATAATAAATTTCTCAATAAATAGTAGTAATCAAATGTCATGAGAGATAACAGAAGAAAATAAATTAGCAGCAGTGTCTTCCTGATAAAAACTCAAAATAAATAAAAAGCTTTAATTGTCAACCCAACTTACAAAAGCATGACAACTACGGCAAATTTATATACTACCTACGATGCAATCTATGGAGGAGGCCTATGTTCTGCAATAAACATTTGGCAGCATTTAATCATGATGACGATGATGATTACAATTAATAAGAGTAATTAATATTGAATGTTTTATATTTTCAATGGCCATGGCAATGGTAGAGGAATTATTGGACTAATATGTAAAGTGAAAAGGGAAAACTTACCCGGCTTTAAATCAATTTTAAATTGATGACTTTGTTATGAACTTCCCTCTGCAATCCAATTAGGTTCTCAAATTTATTACCCACAGACATTGTTTGCATTTGAGAGTTGCGTACAAGGTGTTTATCAGTTCTAAAGTTTAATTTTAAATATAATAAACGTTATAAACATTATATACTAATCATATTACTAATGAATACCATCCACACAATATATTATAATACTATAGCCACATTAGAGAATATTAGTATTATTATATCCTCCTTCAAGTTACGTGTGAATTTACGTGGTCTCTAATATGGGTTCAAAATGAATAAGGCGGCTTTCAACTAAAAAAGGACCACGCTCTCACACACAGTCCACCTGTAGATAAGTGAATGCTGTGGCCCATAGACGTTTATCATCGATACAAATATTTATATTACACGATAAGATTGCTTACGTTTTTATTTAATTACTACTATAATCATTAACAGCCCCACAAATAAAACAAATCCCAATCGATTCTTATCGTTTATTTAACTTTTGTTGCTTCAGTTATATATAATTGATGCCTTAGACACAATTAAGATAAAGCGGAGAAAATTATGATATTGTGTTCTGAGATAGTTATTTCAAGTTTTTAGATGTACTACGCATGCTAAAATAAACTCTTAAGGGATTACAGACTCTCAACGTTTTAAAACCTAATAGCTGACTTTCACAAAGTAGCAACTAAAATTTTAAATTACTTAATTTTCAGGTCTTTAAAACAGGCAGCAATGAACTATTCAAATATCTCATTATATACAGTAGTTATAACATTGTTTATTTATTATTGGATGACTTCATCACAATATATTATCACAGGCTTTTCATTTTTTTAAAGACATCACCCTCACCATCATCATTAGAAGTTCACAGCTGAACATAGGCATCCCAATAGATATGCCACAACGTACAGTATTAAACCACCTGCATCAATCGACTTTCTGCATCTCTTACAAGGCCTTTACTCCATCTACTGGGGACCTTGCCTACACTTTACTTAGCGGTAGGAGGCAGTAACTTGAGAACCGATGGGTAAGACGGTTGTTGGTTATTCATTCATTCAACTTATAAAGACGTTTATGCCTACACTTACATTTATATACGTGACACATTACTATTTCAACTTGTAAATATTATTTAAAAAAGAGACGAAGAAAAATACTCGTATATGTATATGCACTCATACTTTATTTTATAAAACAAATTTGTGTAATATGATGAAGTAGAAAAAAATAATATAATACATTTTGTTTTTTATATTAGTTTTATGGAAGAGCGTGGTCATTTGTCGACCGACCGACATCTATAAACTATAAACTTATATCGACTATAAATAATTTTAGGAATTGAAGAATGTCGTATCCGTCTATATAGGGCACTCTCAGCTCCTTATATGCCGGACAATCGACCGTATATTACACTATAAACATTGGTGACAGGTAATTAAATGCAAGCAACATATTAGATAACATTTAAAGTTTAAATATCTATCTATTATATTACAACCCATAAAAGTCAACTGCAGAATATAGCCACTACCCCCCCCCCCCATAGATTACCTCATATGCATATTTACCTTAGTTACTACGCTTGGCAAACAGGTTGGCAACTGCAGATCTTTACTTTTATTCAGCTGCTCTCAGGAAGCCCATATCCTGTTTTAGTTTCCCACTGTCGCCTATTACGACATCTATTGGATGACATGAAGGAGTGGGTATTCTTACACAGTCACTAAAAGGTTGAGTTTTGATATAAATTAAAACAATAACTACAGAATTGTTATCCATGGAAAAAAACGTTAAAGTTAACATTTTTGCTAATAACACCAGAGGGAAACTCCTCGTAGCTTGTGTTTAAAACTAATTGCTGCAATTAAAGTTCATAACTCGCCCGTAGCCCCTATAAAATCGTCTACAGGCATGAAATATGGCGCGTTTCTCATGTTACTTTGTTATTTTTCTTAGCTCACTTTTCCCTTATTTCATTCGTTAAAGATCATCGTAAGTCCACAGCTAAACAGTCCTCCCAATTGACAGCCATAAGACACGGTCCTATGTCACTTGCATATAAATAACTGCCTATATTTTCATTGGGTCATCACTCCATTTTTTTGCACGTCACTCACTACTTACGTGTTTATAATTTAACTTATAAGTAATTGTTTTTGCATTGCACTATTGAATTGCCTTACATATCTTGTACAGAAATATTAGCAGTTTTTTATGAAAGCAAAAGTTGTAAATACATTATACATACATATAGGATACAGAAAGGCGCAAAAGGGACTCCTAAGATCGTCCATGTGGATCGCCTGGCGCGTTATTATGGGGCCGATAAACGATAATGCTCGGGACGAGCATGTCTTAGGAGGGGGCAGTGTTACGCACCTTAGTCGACGGCGCTAGCGCCTAATTGAAACTCGAACTCTCGGTACCTTGCGCGTGTTCACTTGAATATTCTGGATATTTCCGCGCTAATTTATATAAATAAGCGCTGCAAGATGCGATCGAGGAAGTATTGAATTTGGCGAGACAAGCGAAGCTTCGGAGCGGAATAAAGTGAATCAGTGTGATTAATTATTAGTGTTTTAAGTTTAAATTTGTGTAAAGAAAATTAAGGAGGAGCTATGCTACATACACAAACAAACATGTGGTGTGTGTGTGTGTGTGTGTGTGTGTGTGTGTGTGTGTGTGTGTGTGTGTGTGTGTGTGTGTGTGTGTGTGTGTGTGTGTGTGTGTATGTCTATTATATTATTTGGTACAAGATTTTTTAATAGTCTTACTGGCATCATTCAAAGAGTATAGACAGAATGTTAACTTTCCTTTTCCTAAAACCCGTCTCCTAAAATTTGTTGCTCAGGGTCATATCCCCTTGTCGCCCTAGTAGAATAGTATTATATAGACAAGTGAGTACTTTTGTGCAGGCTAACACACTTGTGTCACTATATTTCCTACGTTATAAGCTTCACACATTTAGCCAATTCGGTCGTAGTCCAGGTCAGCCAGTACGTTCACTTACTTGCTCAATTACCTCTCCTCTCCTCTCAGAAATGAGGAGGTTTACAAATATTTTTATAATAACAATTCCTTTATTATTATTTCAAGATTAAAACTTCATTACTGAAATAATCGCAGCTAAATTTAATAATCTTTGAACTCCGGAGAAATGTAAGTAAATTAAAATTAAGTGTTGGGAATTGGGAGATTGAAACCGGTTAGTTAGTTAATACAACTGCTTCTGTGGATAGACGAGTATACATTTCCTCCCGCTACGATTTATGTTAAACATACTTAATTATACTTGCGATTCTTGGTACTTGGTGAAACTCTAGTTTTATTCAGTCGATTTTTATAATCAGTATACCTACTAATAAGTAATTTAAAATGAATATTATGAAACAAGTACAAGGGTTTGTCCAAATCACAAAAATGAAACATATTTTGTAAGGAAAGCAATGTATTTTGAATAGAAATTCATCTAAATATATGACAAACTGAGGTTTAATTTATGTGAAACGTAGCAACATTACACCTAAACTAATAAAAATAATCAAAATGGGCGGCAAATGAAATGAAAACGTATAATGCAGTTTAATATTTTTTATTACACATAATACAAAATATTAAACAGATTGTTCCTAGAAATGCCTGTTACCGCAATCTAAATATAGGTCTATTTTCAGCGGTGAACTTAATAAAGCTGTTGTAGCGTTGATGATGATATATCACAGGTAAAACTACCACCACTAAAATTTTAGTCAGTTTTTAAAATATCTTTTTATACGCGGTAAAGCCACAATGCAGCTATATTGCAGTTGTTGCACGAATGGGTCAGCTCAACTGGGCAAGGACCTCACTCTCAAACAGTACAAGCATAAAAAATATCAGCTTCATTCTACCGCTTCGTATGGTGCGCGTAGAGTACCATGGACAGATTATATTATCAGATTTTATTATACTCGTATAGCTATATTATGGCTTCTGTACAAATGTGCCAGCTTTCACAGAATATCAACGTAAGATACCCGCTTGCAGTAATAGAGAACTGGAAACCCTGTTTACTTGAATCACATCATTACATCTTAGTCCTTAAGGGGTGACAACGCATCTGTATGAGTATTTTGAATCTTAATCGATAATAGATGAAGATATTTATAGACCACAGCATCCAGTTAATATCAGGTGGCCTGTGTGCTCGTTAGTCACCATTATTCTTAAAAAATACCCAAAATTTGTTAAACATAATAATCGTACAATTGTATATACTATCGTAATATGCGTAATACGCGTAAATATTCGGCCAACACTACAGACTAGTCATTTGAAGATACTTTTAGAAAAATAAAATAAAAATCTTTCCATTTTGCCGCGCAATAACATACAAAACAACAGGAAAAAGTTGAAGCAAAATGAAAAATTATTGCCATTGTATAAAACCCCTTGAGCATTAGAGTACAAGTTGGCATTTGTTAATAACACCTCGGGGTAACCCCACTCCCAACATTTAATTAAGACTAATGTTACATTTGAAGCTCTTAACTTGCTTACGGCGCGACGAAATCTTCTTGAATCGTGATATGTATAGTACATTTCTTTTGGTTTAGACTTTATCAATTAATTAATTAGCAGACAATTTTACTTAAGGAAACGCTTTTGGGGTCTGTGTGTTCTTAAGGTAAAATCTGAAAGCACGCGTGAAGTCGGGCATTTTCCTGTACAATGAAGGCGCCTAACATACATTAACTGAATCCAGACTTGGATAATTATTTGAAGGCCATACATGACACGACATTTTTCATTTCGAATTTCAAAATAAAAAAAATATATATGCCTCGTTAGTCTAGTGGTAAGAAGACTGCTGATTGTTTGGTTCCAGGATCGAATGTTCGTTCTGTTGAATGAACGAATGTTGAATATTTTTCTTTCGAGAAATTCTTAGTCTTAATCAGGAAGTTTGGTTGAAAAAGAACCAAGCGGAACTCGACTTTCGATTAAGAAACAGAAGGGAGGAATCGAGGCTTCTCTCGATCCGGCCTCCTATAACGCCTACGTTGGGTTCGGGAACAACGTATGTGATCTCCGCAACGGAGTTACACACTAGGGCGATAACCTCTTTCTTTTTCAGCAAGTAGGTTCAGACGGGGATTACGGGTCTTCCGAAGTCGTCCCGGTCCCGACGCCTTAATTCTTCGATGTGGACTGTATAACTTTAGGGATGAATTACTTGGGAATAAAACAGCAATTATCTTCAAACCGTTCCGTGAGAGAGTAATCACTTTTCCCTACACTTTTTCTTATTATTGACTGCTGGTTCTTTACTTTTCCCGAAGGATTTTCTTATTTTTCCGAACTAATTCCCCGAACGAATTGCAATAAAACCCGTTCACTAAGCTACCCCCAGAGCTATACGCGAAAGTGAGCCGCGCCATTTGCGTGCCTGCGCAACTTAATAACATGAATTTGTACTATTACTCTCCCACGTTTCACTTAATTTCTTTATTCACATAAGACATACATGAATACAAGTTATCTATTTAGATAGCACAAAACAATATCTACACCATGATATACATTATATTTTCGTATCACAAAAATCCTTTAATTTATAAAACAAAATATGCCTATTTTAATCACAAATTCAAAGTCCAAACTTCTTAAATATTTAACACAGAAAGTTAAAACAATGTTTCCCACTTGAATTTATACATATGTTAACTAATACAATAGTTTAATTTACATTTTCTCTATTTATTTCACTATTTAAAACACTTTTAAATTTCTTATACAAAACTATCATTATTTCACTTATACACAGGAATTTTCACATAAAAATAACACAGAATTCACCTTTTTAGCACGTACAATCAACCTGAAATGTTTTACAAGTCATTTTTACATAAATTGCTGAAATTACAAACATTTTAAATTTTTACATATTTGGCCTCCTAGGGGCGTGGTCAGCGTGCTTCCGTGAACTCACACTATTGGAACAACTAACTTTGCACGGCTCTCGGCTATCAGAAAAAATGAAAGTCTGAAATACACTTAATTTTAACAATATTAGATAAATAAGTGCTTCTACACAATTTTCAAACTGTAGGAAACTATCTCTGATAGGATTCTTATCAGTTATCATGTTTCTTATCAGATAACAATATAAGTGAATGTTCTCATTAATCAATCATAACAAATAGGCATTTGTTTTCGTACAAACATATCAAACTTATACAAGACAATACTTATGCAATTAATTTCCGTTAATTCTGTTTATGCACAGAGTGATCATCTCGACCGGGGAACAAATCCGATCTCTAACTTCACTTTAATATTCCTTTGAATTTACATCGTTGGAAAGACGATTTCAACCGGGGAACAAATCCGGTAACATAATTTATAACATAAAATTCCCTATATGAATTTATTGAAAGATATTACTTAGAAAACAGTAAACTAGTCCGGCCTGGGAGTCGAACCCAAGACCTTCATATCATTAATTCGACATTTCTTTAAAATTTAACTAAGCATTTTCTTATCAGAACATTTCTATTGGACATTGAGTCTTTGAAAAGTTATTCGTCGTCGGTTGACTTAACAAACTGTAACATTCTTATAGGCGCGTCGCCAACAATCTCCCCCCCCCCCCCGTGCGTTAGCACCATCATTTGGGAGGCGTCGCGGGTACCAGGACTATTATTTTGGATGTAGGTCTCCTCAAGATACCTGTGCTAGTAATGACGTCAACCACTCTGGTGTGACCGTCTGGTCCCGGTAACGTTCTACTAATTTTGCCTTTCGGCCACGTATTTCGTGGCAACGAATGATCTATTATCAAAACAATATCGCCTTCTTTAGGTTCCATGAACTTTCCGTTATTACCTGTTCGCGGTATTAAGGTAGGCATGTATTCCTTCAGCCACCTTGTCCAAAAATGGTCGGCTAACCTCTGTGCAGCTTTCCAATTGAGTTGACCCGTCAGATGCTGCTCTAGAAATAATCCAGGTGGTCGATCTCCACATGAGCGTCCCAGAAGAAAATGATTGGGTGTCAAACCCTCTTCAGGACTATCCATACTGAATGTTACCAGAGGCCTGGAATTTACTGTGTGCTCTGCTTCTAAAAGTAGCGTATGTAGAATTTCCTCTCGTGGGCTCCTTTCTCTGAGCGTAGCGGTCAACGCAATTTTAATCGACCTTACTAACCTCTCCCAAGCGCCACCCATGTGCGGTGCTCCCGGAGGTATAAATTTCCATTTAATGTATTTCTTAAATGACTCAATTTTCATGCTCCTATGGCATTCTTCGCATGCTTTCAATAATTCTTTATTCGCAGCTTTGAAATTTGTCCCGTTATCGCTGTATATAACGGCTGGTTTTCCTCTTCTGGCGATGAATCGCCTCAACGCCATTATCATTGACGCTGGTGTCAACGAGGCTGCTAATTCCAGATGTACTGCTCTGGTAGTCAGACACGTGAATAAAACACCCCAACGTTTTTCGTGTCGCCTTCCTATAGTCACACTCATAGGACCGAAATAATCCACAGCTGAGCATGTAAAAGGTGGTTCATGATGAGCTATTCTCTCCAGAGGAATATTTCCTTGTGGCACGTTCTGCGGTTTTGACCTGTATGTCCTGCACCACTGACAATGATGTGACACACTTCGTCCTACATTACGTAAGTTCAAGACATAAAATTTCTGATTCACCTCATTCATCACCGTCTGGTGATTGGCATGTCCAAAATGATGATGAACTTCTCTAATCATCATTTTAACGATTTCGTGTTTACCGTCCAATATGACAGGTTTTCTACTTTCCTCGGTCAAATTAGACTTGAAAGGTAAACGTCCATTTAAACGGAGTAAGTTATCTTCTCCTATTTCCATAGATAATTTACTTAAGCGTGAACTTCTTTCAACACTTTTGCCTGCTTTCAAGCATTTTATTTCCGAGTAAAAACACTCGTCTTGAACGAACTTCCAAATTAATAATTCCGCTTTTTTCAAGAGCGCTATGTCCAACGCGCCATCGGGTCCTTTAACCGACTTTGATAAAACTTTGTTGGAACACATAACCGACTTTTCGGCTGCGTCGTCGGGTCCTTTAACCGACTTTCTTAAACTCTTGAATTTTTCTACCGCTTGTAAGGTGCGTGTAGTTGCCCCAAGGAATTTCTTAAAGCTGCTAAATCATCCGTAGTCGGGTAGACTTAACGGTTCTTGCTTTCTTAACGCATTTACGCCCTTTGGCGATTTTTCTTCACCTGTTTCTAAGCTTTTTATGGTGTTCACTTGTTTGGGCCATAAATCAGGACTTTTCCTGAGGAATTCAGGTCCTTGAAACCAGCGATGACTTACATCGAAGGTGGAAGGAAAATTTCTAGTGGCGTCGTCTGCCACATTTTTTGACGTTGGAACCCATCACCATTCACATGGCTTACTGTGATCTTCGATCTCAGCCAATCGATGAGCAACGAATGGTTTAAAGGCGCGAGGATCTGACTTAATCCACGCTAACACTGTACGTGAGTCTGTCCAAAATACTCTCTCGGACATCTCGTACTTGCTCTCTTCACTAACCGAGGCAGCCAGCCTGCTGCCCATAAGAGCTGCTTGCAATTCAAGCCTTGGAATCGAAATTGGTTTCAATGGCGCTACTCTTGCCTTTGCGGCAATCAGCGTAATCCGCCTTATTCCTAGCTCGTCCGTGGTGACGTAATACACCGCGGCAGCGTATGCTTTTTCACTAGCGTCCGTGAAAGTGTGTAACTCTCCCTTGCCGACGCCTTCAGCAACGGGTCTAGGTACCTCTAAATGACCTAATTTCTTCACTTCCGATATCCATTTACAAAATAACATGTGTAATTCGTGTGAAACTTCTTCATCCCAAGAGATGCCTGTCCTCCATACTTGCTGGATCAGCGACTTCCCTTGAATCGTTATGGGTGATGCGAGTCCCAACGGATCGAAGACTGACATCACAGCGCTAGTTATCTCCCTCTTCGTAGGCGGTCGTAAACCTTCCATCACCTCTTCCGGTGTGTTACGAAGACTTGTGGAGAAACTTATTATATCCCGTTTGATATTCCAAATCAAACCTAACGTGCGCTCTGTGTGCTCTTTATCTCCCAGCGAAGCACTGTCGCTCTTATATTTATTTTCCATTTTACTTAAAACTTCGGGTCGGTTGCTAGCCCATCCCCTCAGTTGGAAAGAAGCATGTTTATGTAATTCATACATATCGTTTACTATCCTTTCGGCCATCGTCACGTCGGGAAATGCCTGTAGATAGTCATCCATATAAAAATTGCTTTCCGTAGCGAAAGCTGCTTCTGGATAGATATGTGCGTTGTCCTGCGCATTCCTATTCTTTACATATATAGCGATGCATGGTGATGATGCCGCTCCAAATATGAGTGACGTCATTCTATACTCTTCCGGTGGCGCGTCACGATTGTGCCGCCATAAGAATCGAAGGCTACCCCTGTCTTCATCCCGGATTTTCACTTGCAGGAACATTTCTTTAATATCTGCCATTACTGCCACGCTTCCTTCTCTGAATCGTAGCAGAACTCCGAACAACGACTTCAATAAGTCCGGTCCGGTTAACAATGCATCATTGAGACAACGTCCGCCCGTCTTTGCGGCGGCATCGAAAACTATCCTTATTTTCCTTTTTTGTGGGTGAGTCACTGCGAAGTGAGGAAGGTACCACGTACGTGGGGAAATGGGAATATGGTTCGCTTTCTCTGCGTAACCATTAACGATGAGATTTTCAATTTGCTTCTCATACTCCTTTTTCAACTCGCTATTTTTGTCGAGCTTTTTTTCAATATTTAACAGGCGACTTTCAACCTGCGCTCTATTCGACGGCATGCACTCATTGTCTGTGCGCCATAACAAAGCAGTCTCGTACCTATTATTAGGTATACGACGTACCGTTTTGTTCAAAATACTTAAAGCTCGTTCTTCTGGGTCGTTCGCGGGCTTTCTAGCCGACACTCCCAGAGATTCCAAACTAAAATAATCCTTGATCAATTTATACATATCTTCCTCCTTCTTGGCGGAAATGTGGTTAACGATCTTGATCGGTTTAATACCACCCGATATGTGACCATGTAAAACCCATCCAAGTTTGGTGAGCGATGCTACAGGTAGATTCTTACCTCCTGAAATTAATTCACGAGTAACTATGAGATGCCAATTGCCCTGACCAATTAATATGGTAGGTTTGGACCTCTCATACATCAACTCATCCTTAATCGGTGTCAAATGAGAACACCGTTGCAATAATTCTCGGCTTATTGACTGAGGAGAAAGGTTAAGTGACTTAATTGTTTGTACACTTATCTCTTCTAAGTCGCTCGAGTAAATGCCTTTTATCTTAACGTTTAAGCGATACGAACTGTCGTCGTTAATTCGCTTACCTCCCACGGCTTCGATACGTAATCCCTCTTTACGTCCGCGAGGCGCTAATTTCTGAGCCATACACTCCTCTATTAGTGTCATGGTCGATCCCTCATCCAGAAGAGCTGTTGTCTTGACCTTTCCTCTAGGTCCATACAACTCGACCGGTATAATCTTTAAGTATGCACATGCCATTCACTGTACTAACAGTTGTAATCTGAGCATCTTTACCCCCCTCGTCCCCTTGTGGCGAGGTTTTTTCATTGGGGTATCGGTGTAGCATTCGATGATGTGACATTCTACATCCCTCTACACCACATTTTTTCGCTTTGCACTCTAACCTCCTATGGTTAGGTGACAAACATTGGAAACATACTTTCGCTTTTTTGACCGCTTCCCATTTCTCGCGAATATTCATGTCCTTAAACTTGTAACAACTCACTATAGAGTGCTCCTTGTTGCATATAACACACTTATGTGTTACCCGACTTACAGGCTTATCCTGGGTTGTCATAACCACTTGTAGGTTGTGCCCTTTACTATTTCGGCGTTCTAGACGCTCGCTCGAATTACTTCGGCGCATATAGCGCTCGCTCACGGCACAGCTGCGTACACCTCCTTTTGCAGTGTGTACAGTTTGCTTCCTGAATTCAGGACGCTTCCTTTTTTCAGGCGCATTTTCATTGTTTAAGGACGCTCCAAATTGTTCACTTAATAAATTTAAAAACTTGGCCATCTTCTGTAACTCTGGCTCCAGAGGATACTGAGCTCGATATTCAAACCATTTAAATTTAATCATAGTTCCAAGTTTCTCCACTATGCGGCTCACTAACTCCGGTGAGTACAAATACTGTGGTTGATTCAACGCTTGTATCGTGGCAACCACGTTCGTAATACGACTTGCAAAAGATCCTATACTCCGGCAATCTTCTGCCAATCTTGGCATACGCTTTACATTCTCGATTTCGGCTAGAATGAGCATCTCAACCCTACCGAATCTTCTTTCGAGAGCGTTCATTATTTCTTCCGGTTCACACAGAGTAAATAACAGCGACTTTACCGCCTCTTTAGCGGTGCCCTTTAATGCCCTCCTAAGGCGTGCAACATTTTGCACCCCTGAAAATTGGCTTCTCGTGTCTTCAAACACCGTTTTGAAAATTATTCATTCACCCGGGTCTCCATCGAACACCGGTAATTCCTGGAGGAAATGAAGCTGGAAAGACTTATCTTTACCCGCTATTTTTATTGCACTCACAATCGCTTCGGTCAATTCTGACACCTCACTCGCGTGTGTTTTCTGTGCATTTCCTTGGTTGCGCTCGATCTCCGCCCCTTTGCGGCGTGATCCTTTACACGCTTCCTTATCAGTAATATCGGGTTGTGCTACACTAACCGGCGCGCTCATTATGGTCTGCTGAACCCAACTCCTTACGAAAGGTTCCACCTGAGTATTCCGCTCTTCATCATCCTCACTCGAGTCGATCTCCTCTTCTCGGTTGAGTCGTGCCAACTCCAATTGAGACTTGGCTAAAGCAGCAGCTGCCTGTGCTCGTTCGAGCTCTGAGCGTTCGAATTTAATCCGCGCCTCTAATTCGGCTTTCAGCCTCGCCGATCGCGATGACCTACTACCTCTCTGTGACCCTTTATCACTAGTGTGCCCGATTACTGTCCTTGATGATGCCGCTTCTTCGGTCCTTTGACCTACTTTTTCGACCACCGTTTCACTCCTGGATATAACGGATTGTTGTGTGGTGCTGGCCTGCGTATCACTGGTGTCCGTCCTGTTGCTTGTCGTTGCCACGGACGTCCCTGTGTTCCACGTGCATGTGGACGTGTCGGTGGTGGCTCCACTTGAAGAAGTTGCTCCATTTGACGCAGTAGCTGTGGTCGCTCCAGATGGTTCCGCTTCTTTAGCTTTTCTTGAGAGCCCTGTCCTTGTCCTGCTCCCTTCGCTTCTCCCTGTCTGGTCCTGTGCCTTCTTCATCTTGCAGGAAGGTGATTGTTGGCCTACGGTCCCTAACTGTCCCTACGGTCCCTACAACCCCTTACCTACAACCCTTCTACACCCCAACCTAACACCACTACCCCTCCCCCCCTTATCTCCCAACCCTACAACTCTACTACCACCCTAACAGCCCTATCAGCCCTATCAATCCTGGACGGGGCCTACCGAGGTGAGCCGTCCAGGGATGGAGTCGTGCAGGAATGTAATGGAGGAAAGGTTTAGGAACTGTCCCGCCAAGGAATATGACGAAACAGTCGAGCGGTAGTGCAAGCGCAGTCTCGCTCGAGAGAACTGCTCCACCCGAAGGTGTTGTGCCAGAGCCCAACCGTTTGGCACCGTTAGGTGGTCGGGATGTATGCTGTGCTCGCCGCCCAGTTGCCGGTGACGCCTCGTTCGAGCGCCCTCCTCCGGCCACGATGCAGTCAGGTGCCCACGCGCACCCTCGCCTGGCAGCAGCAGCGGTGGATGCTTCTTCTTGCACCCTGATGACCCGACAGGAAAATGCCGGACACGGTCGTCCGACAGGAAAATGCCAGACACGGTCGTCCGACAGGAAATGCAGAGCACGCTTGCCCGACAGGAAAAATGCCAAGCCCTGCTTGGCCACGATGAGTGCCTTCACAAGACACCTGCGCCCGGCTGCGATACGTGCCCCATGCGAGCACACGCCCCAGGCCGCAATCCCGGTTTTCTTTCTTCCGGTAGTTCCAGGTCCAGTCCTTCAGCGCTGACGTCCTGGTCTTCTGGCCTTTGGTCCTATTGCTTCAGCTCAAACCTCCGGCTTCCTTCGGTTGCTGATCTTCACTCGGCTCCGAAGGTCTTCTTTTTCCACAACCAGCAGTCCACAGCTGGTTCCTTGATCCAGCTGGCGGGGTTCAGGTGGTCCTTTTAATCCGGCTCCGAAGGTCCAATTGAAAAAGAACCAAGCGGAACTCGACTTTCGATTAAGAAACAGAAGGGAGGAATCGAGGCTTCTCTCGATCCGGCCTCCTATAACGCCTACGTTGGGTTCGGGAACAACGTATGTGATCTCCGCAACGGAGTTACACACTAGGGCGATAACCTCTTTCTTTTTCAGCAAGTAGGTTCAGACGGGGATTACGGGTCTTCCGAAGTCGTCCCGGTCCCGACGCCTTAATTCTTCGATGTGGACTGTATACCTTTAGGGATGAATTACTTGGGAATAAAACAGCAATTATCTTCAAACCGTTCCGTGAGAGAGTAATCACTTTTCCCTATCACTTCCCTACACTTTTTCTTCTTATTGACTGCTGGTTCTTCACTTTTCCCGAAGGATTTTCTTATTTTTCCGAACTAATTCCCCGAACGAATTGCAATAAAACCCGTTCACTAAGCTACCCCCAGAGCTATACGCGAAAGTGAGCCGCGCCATTCGCGTGCCTGCGCAACTTAATAACATGAATTTGTACTATTACTCTCCCACGTTTCACTTAATTTATTTATTCACATAAGACATACATGAATACAAGTTATCTATTTAGATAGCACAAAACAATATCTACACCATGATATACATTATATTTTCGTATCACAAAAATCCTTTAATTTATAAAACAAAATATGCCTATTTTAATCACAAATTCAAAGTCCAAACTTCTTAAATATTTAACACAGAAAGTTAAAACAATGTTTCCCACTTGAATTTATACATATGTTAACTAATACAATAGTTTAATTTACATTTTCTCTATTTATTTCACTATTTAAAACACTTTTAAATTTCTTATACAAAACTATCATTATTTCACTTATACACAGGAATTTTCACATAAAAATAACACAGAATTCACCTTTTTAGCACGTACAATCAACCTGAAATGTTTTACAAGTCATTTTTACATAAATTGCTGAAATTACAAACATTTTAAATTTTTACATATTTGGCCTCCTAGGGGCGTGGTCAGCGTGCTTCCGTGAACTCACACTATTTGAACAACTAACTTTGCACGGCTCTCGGCTATCAGAAAAAATGAAAGTCTGAAATACACTTAATTTTAACAATATTAGATAAATAAGTGCTTCTACACAATTTTCAAACTGTAGGAAACTATCTCTGATAGGATTCTTATCAGTTATCATGTTTCTTATCAGATAACAATATAAGTGAATGTTCTCATTAATCAATCATAACAAATAGGCATTTGTTTTCGTACAAACATATCAAACTTATACAAGACAATACTTATGCAATTAATTTCCGTTAATTCTGTTTATGCACAGAGTGATCATCTCGACCGGGGAACAAATCCGATCTCTAACTTCACTTTAATATTCCTTTGAATTTACATCGTTGGAAAGACGATTTCAACCGGGGAACAAATCCGGTAACATAATTTATAACATAAAATTCCCTATATGAATTTATTGAAAGATATTACTTAGAAAACAGTAAACTAGTCCGGCCTGGGAGTCGAACCCAAGACCTTCATATCATTAATTCGACATTTCTTTAAGATTTAACTAAGCATTTTCTTATCAGAACATTTCTATTGGACAATGAGTCTTTGAAAAGTTATTCGTCATCAGTTGACTTAACAAACTGAAACATTCTTATAGGCGCGTCGCCAACATTGGTAGTGTACCTCACGCTCATGCCTCAGAAAGCTCGTAAAGCTATTGGTCCTGCTTTCGATCTTTCTCCGATCGTGTCGGTTTGACGTGATATTGGACTATAGGCGTGAGGCAATAGAGAGTACACCTGTGCTTGCGCACACACTCGTGCACTGCGCAGTAATATTGTCCTGAGTCTATGGCTAGTCTTTGATGAGACTGACCGCCGTCACCGAGTTTCATTATGGCGGACATTAATATATTATGCATTAACCATTTTTATTTTCTAACACAACAACCAAGACAAATTTACTATCGATTCTGTAATGTAATCTACTATGTACTCTTTAATGTGAACAGAACTACGCCTTCACTTTTGTTGCGAACGTTCAAAGGTGAGCCGCCTGCTCGTTTTTCGAATTTTTATTATATTTCTAAAATAATAATAATTTCTAAATGAGTGTATTCAATGATAAAACAAGGAATTTATATAAACATTCTCACATAAGTATTATATATTTAACTCCGCATTAAGTGTTATTGAGTTTTGTTGAATAAGAACGGAACAAAGATTATTAAAAATAAAACACGCAGTGTTGAAAATATAATGGCTATTACTCATAAAGATGAACGCCGTTTAGGTAATTTAACTACCTGCACGTAATATTTTATCGCTATGACAAATAGCAGGCTATTTAAGTCAGGTATTTAAATGAAGCACTTCGCTAAGTTCGAGGGTAGATAGCAGCTTCCAATAAAACAAATTGAATGCAGGAAAAGAAAATTCTTGTAAGATTACAAATTTGCAAAAAAAAAAAAAATAAAAGACAAAGACAAATCGGATAAAAGAAATACTAATTAATTACACCTCCTCTGCCTAGGTATTACTGTAAGTATCGCACTTTTATTTTTCTCTTCTCCATCTGCTACCTCATCCTTTGTTATATTTTAGTTTGACAATTTTGAGATCCAGTGTAAAAATAAAGAGTAAAGTAAAATTACAGCCGATATACGACCCACTGCTGGGCACAGGCCTCCCCTCATTTCTAAGAGGGTGTTAGGGCAAGGAAGTGTCAGCCGCGCTGCCCCAATGCGTGTTGGCGAACTTCATATGTCTTCGAAATATTTTTTTTCTCTTATTCCTCAGACATGTAGGATTCCTCACGATGCTTTCCTTCACCGCTGAGCATGTGGTAAATCAGCACTTAAAATTGCAATTAACAATTTCATTGGTGCCGGCGGGCACAATAAAAATAGTGTAAAAATAGACAATGAGTTATTGAAATGAAATTAAATAAAAATGAAATAAAATGAGAACTCTATATTTTGAGACGTAAGAAATTATTTTTTTTGACGTAAGAAATGATTTCATTATAAAAACAATATGTTATTGTTCAAGTCTCGTTTTAAAACGAGGTTCCTCTGTCCAGAGAAGAAAGTTCCATTTTTTGGCATTTATTTCAAAGAAAGCAAAGTTCTTTTGCCAACTTTGTTTCTAGTGTGTAATGACAGTGTCCATGAGCTGCCATTGCAACATAACATCAGGTGGATTGCAGCCCTTTTGTCGCTTTAGAATAAAAAACATGAACATTTTGTGAAAATCAAACAGACGAACACGCCTACTTTAATAATGATATCTAAAAAGTGCGAGCGACTTTAATTGAATATGGCTTGAGTTAAAAATGCTACACTATATCGTGGCAAGCCTAGACTACGTTAGCGGAACAAGCTGAAAATATTTTGTTTTAATTGCAATTAAAATAACTTAAACCACAAAGAGGGAAAATAGGTGAGTAAAGTTTCTGCCCTGTGAAATAGGATACCTACAAAAATTTGTTAGTTCAATGTAATTATACATCAAAGCGTGTTTAATCAGCACGTGTTAGTGGTGTTCAATTTACAGACAAGATAAACATTATATATATATATATATATATATATATATATATATATATATATATATATATATATATATATATATATATATATATATATATATATATATATATTTCAACTATTGGATAAAGTCTTAGTCAGTAGCACGAATGAGTCGGTTCGACCGAGGAAGGACCATGCTTTCACAGAATTGCAGTTTAAGCTCTTAACTCGCTTGCGGCGCGACGGAATATTCTTGAATCATGATATGTTCATTTCTGTTGTTTAAGATTTTATCAAGTAGTTGTGTTATCTTAAATAAGTTTCTTTATTTTGCTCATATTCTAAGTTAGTAGATTACAAATTGTATACAACTTTAAGCATTGTTCCAAAATAATAGAAAATAATGGTAGGATTTCTTTTCTGTTTAAAATTTCGTCTGGATTGCAGAATGGTATATGACGCCTAAAATGGCGTATTTCCTTCTGGTTCAGAAGTGCGGACGGTAGTTACTCAGGGGCCTATTATTGGTACATTTTTTTCTTATTTTATATTACTCTGCTACATATTATATTTTTATATATACCGATAAACCACTGTTACTGTGTAGTAGCGGAGTAAGAATATACACTACCCCATACAATTCCGTGAGTGTCGTAAGAGGCGACCGAGAGCAATAAATTAGGAGACGGGCAGCAGCGTCCTTCTTATGTTTTTTTTTTGTTTCAATTGAGAGTTCATACTGAAAAGCTGGCAAATAAATGCAGTACTGCTGCTTACTCTATTAACTATAAATTGCTTACACACATATTCTCCTTTTCTTATATTTCACCATTCCCTAAAATATCACCCCTGAACATGGGTCTTTCCTGTGCAGAATTTCGTAAATTGAGAATTATCCTTAATATTCACGCTTGACTGAACAATTACCAATACCAGACGTTGTGGGTATTTTACGCCTGCGCCTGCATATTTTACAACCGAAGTAAACCAGATGGCATTCTCTATAGCCGTGTTTTAGAACACCCATTGAAGGAGTGATGGATTCTCTTGCACGGCAAGTATTATAATATTCGTATAAAGCACAAGGTAATGATAATAATCTTATAAGTTAAAATAATGATTTTGTTACCTATATTATATTTATATGCAAATAAACAATTACGAATTATAAATATTAAAATAGCTAAATTAAGTAGAATACATGACTTATTTTTATAGTGTCATTTTTAGTGTGTTTTGGTCTGGGGCTCTACTTTTCACTATTCTTAATTGTATATCGCAAAAGTGAGAGAGAAGAACTACTTAAAAAGGTACAATATGAGTAAATATTACAACAGCTATTACTAGCAGGATCTATTTAAAGGAATAGTTAAACTGGAATATTCATCGATGTATGTTTATGAGAACATTATTTTACGCGTTTACTAGATTAAGGATAATTTTAGAATTAAATTTTACGATAAATAAGAGTTTAATCCATTTTTGAACTACTTTTTAGGTTTTAAGAATATTTATCTAATGTGTTACTACTTCCTGTTTCTAATGTATTTTGTTACGTATATTGTAAAAAATTTATTAAAATAGCCAAAAAATGATTATTTGGATTTTAAAGTGTATTTCTTATTTTTGAATGTGTTTATATGTGAATATATTTATACTGCAAATTGAATGTTAAATACTGTGAAAATGATTTTTATGATTTTATTTGTTGGTTGATAATTTTTATAATTTGATTGTAAATATTTTGATGTGTTACGAATTGTGCAATTGTAAAAAAAATAAAAGCAACATTGGCGGTAATCTTACAAATACCGAATTCAAAGAAATTCGTGACAGTACTTGGTTATTCTTCGTATTAGCAAGTTGAGTATATTTCTAATATTTATTTTATTGTAATTTTGCTTATTTTCGCTTAGTGCGTCTTTTGTTAAAATATGTGTGAAGATTTAATTCTTTAAATATATTATTTTATATTGGCTAAATTCTTTTATAATTTGTCCCTGGTTAAATTTAATATTTTTAGTTAAATAAATTCAGCTGACTTGGATTCACCTGTCGACCTCTTGGTCATTGAAGTTGGACTTAATCAATCGAATATTCTGTCCCAGGTACACATACTCGTAGAAACTTCGAGCGTAGCGTTTAAATTGCCGATATCGGTGAAACAATGGACATGACATTTTTCTTGTCCATGGAAAACACTTCTGAGGCCGTTGAGTTGAGAGCTGCTACTAAAGTCTTCATGAGGTTAAGATAATGATAATGTTACGAGCTTGAGGTTCGTGACAATAAAAATTGCCGATAAAATTACCTAAATTAACACTTTAATTTACTTTATACGAATTAAAGTTAAAAAAACACTAATAATTAAACACACTAATTCACTTAATTTCGCTCCGAAGCTTCGCTTGTGTCGCCGAGTTAAACTCAGTCCTATCGCATCTTGCGCCACCTATTTATTCAAATCAGCAAAACATCCGGAATGTTCAAGTAAACACGCGCAAGGTACCGAGAAATCGAGTATAGATTTTCTAGAAACTTAGTTCTTCGGGCGGCGCTGTCGGTCGAGAGATCGGTGATGTCATTCTCTGCAAAGCTCCCCTCGCTCTCGTTCCTGACACTAGATGGCGCTAGTTGACTTATTCACACAACACTGCCCCCTCCTAAGACATGCTCGTCCCGAGCATTATCGGTCCCATAATAACGCGCCAAGCGATCCACATGGACGATCTTAGGAGTCCCTCTTGCGCCTTTCTGTATCCGGTAGGTCACATCGTTGATCCTGGTTACAATCCGGTACGGGCCGTCCCATTTAGCTTGAAGCTTAGGAGATTTCCCTTTGCTGCGGACTGGATTGTGCAACCACACTAATGAACCTTCGTTGAACCCTTTATTGTTCATTTTGCGGTCGTACCGGGTTTTCATTTTCTCAGACATTTGCTGGCCCGATTGTCTGACGTGCTCATAAATGTCATTCATTTTGTTCCGCAAGTCATTTGCATAATCGGTTATACTGCGTGGGGCATCAGGTGGTATCCCGGTGATCAGGTCTGCAGGCAGCCGTAATTCTCTTCCAAAGTTTGCGAAAGCTGGTGTCACTGCTGTACTTTCGTGAACAGAACTTCGATATGACAACAAAAACGGTTGTATGTGCTTGTCCCAATCTCGTTGCCGATTGTCTACAACTTTTGCTAGGTACCTCTCCAATGTCTGATTAAATCGTTCCACCATTCCATCAGATTGCGGGTGATAAGAAGTCGTTCTTGTTTTATGAGTACCCATAACTCGGCAAGTTTCCTGGAATATTTGAGACTCAAAATTCCTTCCTTGATCGCTGTGAATCTCTAAAGGTACTCCAAAACGACAGAAGACTTCATGAACTAGTTTATCTGCAACTGTTGAAGCTTCTTGATTTGGAATGGCGAAGACTTCTGGCCACTTAGTGAAGTAATCCATCACTACCATGAAATACTTGTTACCGCTTTCACTCTCCAGAAACGGCCCCGCCACGTCAATGGCTATTCTCTCCCATGGTGCACCAACATTGTACAACTTCAATGCACCTCTACTACGAGTCTGAGGTCCCTTTACAGCCGCACAACTTGTACATTTGCGACACCAGTCCTCGACATCGTTTCGACAGTGGACCCAGTAAAACCGTTCTCGGATCTTCAGTAGAGTTCGTTTAACTCCCAGATGGCCTCCTGAACGACCATTATGGTACAGCTGTAGAACATTCGGCACTTTAGCTTTAGGGACAACCATTTGCAAACGACAGCTGTCTCCTCGACCATTGTCCCATTTACGGCACAGGACTCCATCCTGAAGCAGCAAGCTGTCCCATTGGGCCCAATAGCTTTTCGTGGTTGAACTCATCGCTGAGACGTCCCTCCACTTAGGCTTGGTAGCACAGGCCTTCATCCATCCCAGAATCGGCTTGATGTCTGGATCTTCCTGCTGTGCACGTCGTAGGCTGTCCTTCCACCCGTTACTGAGGTGGTCTGTCCTGAGCATCCTCACGGATACCACTTCCTTACCTTGCCTACTACAATGGTTACCATCTTCAGGACAAGGTCTTCTTGACAATGCATCTGCGTTGCCATGAGATTTCTCGCTGCGATGTTCGATCTCAAAGGCGTATTCCTGCTGCTGCTGGGCGGTGCTGTTAGCCGCACTTCCTTTCTGAGACCGTTCACCTTCCCTTCCTAGGGTGTGCTTAGGGCAGCTGGACCGAAGATGGCCCCTTTCCCCACAGCCATAGCACCTAGGGCTGTATCTTTTACTGTGGTCGCGAACCGTAACTGCTGCAACCTCCCTAGCGTGAGGTGAACGATGATCCTGTCGCCGCCAGGCAGTGCCGTTAGCTGCACTACCCTCCTGATATCGTTCACTTTCCCTTTCTGCGGTTCGCTTAGGGCAGCTGGATCGAAGGTGGCCCTTTTCCCCACAGCCATAGCACCTAGGGCTGTATCCTTTGTTGCGGTCGCGAACTGTAGCTGCTGCAACCTCCCTGACGCGATGGGAACGATGATCCTGCCGCACGGCTTCTACCTCCAGTGCATGGGCCAAGGCGTCCTTAAGCGTCTCGTGGTGCCCGAGCCTCACAGCAGCTCTGACTTCCAGGTCGCGGATGCCGTCGATGAATGTTTGCACCAGGTTCCCTCCAATGAGCGCAGGTACAGACTGGTATGCTTTACGAACCATCTTCTCCACCTCAAGGGCCCACTGCTGCAGGTTTTCGTTGCTGCGTTGCACGCGATCTTTAAGCTGCGCGCGAAAGACGTGTTCCAGTTGAGCGTCACCATATCTCGCCTCCAAGGCCTCAAGAAGCTGCTCATAGGTCACTTTCTTACCGAGAGCTTCCAACACAGTTAAGGCTTGGTCGCGCAGGCCTAGGGTGAGTGCAGTCATGGCTTGGCTTTTATTCCAGCCGTTCGCCTCCATGACGGCCTCGAACTGGATTTTGTAGGCCGACCAGGAAGAGGTCCCGTCGAACGGCGGCACTTTGAATCCACGTAGCGAAGGTGCTGCAGCTACTACGGGAGCTGTAGTTCCATCCCCAAGTTTGAGTTCGTCCAGTGATTTCTTCATGTCAGTCATTACGTTGTCAACCCGATTGTTTACTTGGTCGATTCGGGTTTCAGCTTTCTCGATTCGGTTTTCAGCTTTCGCGATTTGGGTTTCAGCTTCCGACAGGCGGTTGTCATGCAGAGCAACCCTATCCTTCACCTCCTTTATCTCCTTCCCGAAGGTAGCGTGAAGATCCTTCATGAGGAGCATCTGCTCTTCCAACCGACGGGCCTTTTCCTCTTGTCCGCCCCGCAGCTGCTCTTCCAAACGACGGACCTGTTCCTCTTGTCCGCCCCGCAGCTGCTCTTCCAACCGGCGAGCCTGCTCCTGCAGCATCACCATCAGAGCACCTAAGTCAGGTGTTGCAGGTGTAGGAGCTACTGACGGGCCCGCAGCCTCCGTGGCTGGCAGTTGGCCCTCCGACGTCTGCGGCGTTGCACCACCAAATCTCCTCTGGTCCGTCTCCTGCTGGCGTTGACTTCGGGTACGGACACCCTCCGTTTCCTCCTTAGGTAAAATCGGCATTATTTTATCCCACTTCTGACACCAATTGTTACGAGCTTGAGGTTCGTGACAATAAAAATTGCCGATAAAATTACCTAAATTAACACTTTAATTTACTTTATACGAATTAAAGTTAAAAAAACACTAATAATTAAACACAGTAATTCACTTAATTTCGCTCCGAAGCTTCGCTTGTGTCGCCGAGTTAAACTCTGTCCTATCGCATCTTGCGCCACCTATTTATTCAAATCAGCAAAACATCCGGAATGTTCAAGTAAACACGCGCAAGGTACCGAGAAATCGAGTATAGATTTTCTAGAAACTTAGTTCTTCGGGCGGCGCTGTCGGTCGAGAGATCGGTGATGTCATTCTCTGCAAAGCTCCCCTCGCTCTCGTTCCTGACACTAGATGGCGCTAGTTGACTTATTCACACAACAATAATATCGGCAAATCGAATGTGAATGATCGCCATTGATGTTAATAACTTTTCTCTCTTTTTAAGTTCAGTAAATTGAAAACGTTTGTCACCCCGTATGAAGTTCTCCTCTCTGGAGTTGGTTAGGTTTCGGGATCTATTTTTGTACTCTAATATACGTTGAAGACATAATATATAGCTCTTTAAATAGCAACAACATGTTTAAATGGCGACCCTTTCGCGTTAGACTAGTCTATTTCTGCAACTAAGCATCACGTACTGCTGCTGTTGTGTTTCGGTCTTAGGCATTCATGTCGCATGTTTGAAGTTAGTGGCAGGTGTTCAAGGACTACAATAGTCACCTCCCATTATCAGGTGGGCAGTTATAGAAATATTTCAGATATAGAAAAAAATTATTCTTTTTTTTTTATAACTGGTTGGTTTAATTGGTTTAATTGTGTGGTAAGAAACGGAACGTATATAATAATGATAACTTTGACATTAAAATGATTTTTAACAAAACTAAATGCTGTAATTTCTGAATGACACAAACCTGAGGAGAAAAAAGCTCTTTCGTGTTTTTGTGAAGATTAAAGCGGTAAAACATGTTAAAGTTATCTTGATGGATGATCCACATAAGCGTCAATGTCTAAAATATTACTTTCCTGTCTTGTGAAATTGGGCTCAAAGTAACTGTATGGACAATACAATTACCTATTAATATTGCGATGGAAAAGTTGACGATAATATTTTTTCTAATTTAAAGTACTTATACAAGGTAAATTCGCTATTATGGTAGTAGATACGGGAAGTTAGTAGCGGATCTATATTCAGGAGAAAGACTGGTGATAGGCCGTAATGATGATTATGATTCGCTGTTATGACATGATATATGAAATGATATTGCTGGTTGTACAGATACCTTCGTAATATTAAAAATTGAAAAAGTTTTTAAAAGATTCATAAAGTGTTGCAGTTTTTCATGGGCGGCGGTAAACACTTTCCATCAGATGAGCCACATATTCGCTTAGATACTTTTTAAAAAGCTCTTTTTAAAATACCATTTACTTGTCAAGATATGTATCATTCTTGCATTTCCTTTAATTCCTTATTTAAAGCATATAGTTGTTTAGCTTACAATAAATATAATTGGTCGAAAAGGCATTGAAAACGCGAGCAAAAGCATTTTGCGGAAATCTTCATGTCTGAGAAATATTGAATTTTATACGTGGTAGAGCCATGCTGTAGCTATATTATGTAATTTTCGGCCCGACCTGATATTTGAATCCGGAAAGCCATGATCAGCAGTCGCGCGATCACCACACCAAAGAGGCAGTCAAGCATACATGCAATCATAATACAAATAAAGCGTGTCATTTATCCATCTATTTTAGTATTATAAATAAAAAAAGTTTCGAAAAGATCAAATTTTTAATCAAAAAGTCAA